>JAVLUZ010000273.1:3132390-3572390 GCA_036768485.1 Mermis nigrescens | reverse complement strand
TCCATAAATGCGAACCTAACGTTTCGATAATAGTCGATTTCGATATATATATATTCCAAGCCTAAACTGAAACTTTTTTGCGTAAAAATTTGTGATGAGATTGCTACTAAATGCATATTTTTTTTCTTTTTCATCTAGTTTTCAGTTTCAGTTCTTTTTTTTAATAACATGCATGACATGCTTGCTTCCTAATTTTTACAGGCGAAACAGGACCGCCTGGACCACCGGGACCCGATGGACCACCAGGAGCTGCTGGACTAGCCGGCGTGGCAGGAACACCCGGTGACGGCGGAGGACCAGGGCCTGACGCCACATATTGTCCTTGCCCAAAAGGACGTGCGTATTACAATACTCAACGACTTAAATAAGCAAAACACATATATTTTGTAATTAAATTACAATAAAAATAATCGGAATCTGATCCTCTAAAATCACAAAAATAAGAATTGTTATGAAGCTGCGACTTTTCAATCAATCCTTTGATCTTTACTTAAACGCTAAATTTTCAAATACTTGAAATTAATCGATAGAGATATAATTAGCCTTTTGCCTCTTATGCTGTGATAATCCGTTCAAATGTGTCAGTGTTGATTGAAAATTTTCTAATTTTCGAAGCTTCAGATTCTTAAATGTAATATCGAAATTTAGGTTTTGCGTGTGCGTATCAAGGGTGCGTGCTTGTCTATATCGGCATCGTTCGTATTTGTGATGCAATAGTTTTAGCTAAGCTAGCACGACTCTTGATGCTATAGATATTTCATTATTATTTTAAATTTGAAATTCACCCTTTCTCGTGCTCTGCACACCTTGATGCGTGGCAAACGTGTTTTAGAAATTTGAGTCGCAAATTTTTTATATCTAACGTAGAATACTTAGGCCATGTCTATAGCAGCAAACGTGTTAGTTTGGCATAAAATTCATACGGTTTATCGTAATTTCTAATGTAACAGCGGTTTTGTTTCGTCTACAAATGTATTTTTAATAATAGTGTTGAATTTTTGCCAAATAAACACTTTGCTGCTACTATAGAATGATTTGTTGTGTAAGAAACTCGGCAATATGTGAATATCGTACAGTTTTATTTACATGTAAGCACGGTAGGGCATCGGATTCCAGAATCTGAAATTTTCAAATCAAGATTCTGCATGTGATAAACGTCAAAAAATGATATTTTTAGCCACTAATAAATTTGTGGATATAGAATACAATTTACCACCCCAGCGTTTTTTTAGCCGATCCATATAAGCTACAGTGTCCAAACTTTACAACGAGATAGCTATAAGCCTATTGTACTAATCTGGCAAAATTGATTATCTTACGGTGTAAACTTACTGCTTTACACTCACAGTTTACAACGTACTAACGGCATCTAGAAATTGTAAACGATTCGGTGGGTTTCAAACAAAGCAGTTGTAACTCAATCAACATCCTACATTAAAAAAAGTAAGTTTAAAAAAAGTAAGTTTAAAGTAAGTTTAAAGTAAAGTAAAGTAAGTTTTTTTAAATTTTTTTGAGCAATAAGTTTACACCGTAACTTAACCAATTTTGACAGATTAGTACAATAGGCTTATGGCTATCTCCTTGTAAAGTTTGGTTACTATAGCTTATATGGATCGGCTAAAAAACGCTGGAGGTGTAAATTGTATACTAGATCTAAATTTTTTAATGCTTCTTCGACAATAAACAATCTTTTAAATCTACAATTTATTTAAATTTTCAATAAAGATTGAGCTTGTGAGTAACGTCAAATAATGATATTTTTAGCTCCTTATGCATTTTTTGTTGCCCGTTCGATCTTTAAAAATGTTTAAATCTATTACTTCAGAAGACACAAATAATGCAAATGTTCAGCTAATAGCACTGAATATACGGAAAAGAAAGGCATTTGTTGTGTCATTGACTTCGAAAACCTTGTAGTATAATTTTTTTAATGCAAAAAAGAACTAATTGAAGAAATATAAATAAAATGGGAAACGAACATGTGGAATATATTCGAAAAATTGAGTTTATGCAGAAGCACAACAAAACCAAAGTTGAGTGGAGCTAGAATCAGTCAGAAAAAAAAATTAGTATACAAATTTCATGAACTAACGATTTTTGGTGAATTCTACAAAAATTAGTCTTGAATTTCTTTCATTTTAGGACTTACGTTATTTTGCTGCATTTATACCTCAAACATTGCTTTTTCCCCGCCATTTTGGGTATCTTGGATCATATGCGAACAGGATCTAAATAAGAATTTAGAGGACATTAGACTTTTAGCGGTCAGAGAGATAGCCAAAAGATTATTGTTAGAACGAGAAAAAAGACCATTTTTTGACACGTCTTAGCGATCTTCAATTAGCACAAAGGATGGCTAAAAACGCGGAAACACCGTAAAGCACATTTTCTGAGGATTGCGAGGAATCTTTGAATTGTGGGTTTCATCCCTTCCAATCACGATTCACCAGCTCAGGTGTAGTCTGGACCAGACATGCACGTAAGGGTGGTTTGGGGGTCCCTGACCATACCTGGGCGTAGCGGAGGGGGGGGGTTGGGGGGTATGCACCCTCAGAAATCAAAATACACCCATAAACCAAAATAACCCCAGAATTCAATTTTTGAAATTTTTTTGTTTTTTTTTCGCAATTTTTCGATGCCAATGGATTGTGCTAGAAGTTTGGTGCCGTCTGGCCCTAAAATGAACAAATGAAAAATTTTGTGGGTAGATTGAGACGAATTGAAGGCCAAAAACGGAATAAAATCGAGAATTTTCTTTAAAACTGCTGCAAAATGACCGGAAATGAGCGTTGTAACTTGTAACACTATTTTAGCGCCTATACTAGTTTCTCAGGTAATTTTGGCCCTAGAAAGCTTAATTTTTGACCCCCTTAGAACGGCTGACTCCCCTACCTCGCCAGCTGGGTCATAGATCTGGGAGTATACTCTAACAGTATGGTTGATCTCCGCGGAGGATGGTTAGCCTATCTAGGACGCTCAAGAATTGAGTTTTTTGGGCCATAACGACCTAAAGAACTGGTGTAAGCGCTTAAAAAGCGTTAAAAAATACATTAGTACACAGTTTCTTGTCAATTTTAAGCACCTTTTAAGAAAAAATTCATGTTTCTTTTAATTTTTTTCTTCATTTTGTTTATGGAGGAAGTTTCCCATTTTCACATTCTAGGGAGTCTAGATCCACAAACTCCTCTTCTAAGTGCATGTCAGGTCTCTAGAGTAATACAGGGTGGTGCGCGTATCTATTCCATACTTTGTTTTTAAATACCTCCCTCGGTTTCCATTTAAATAAATATCAAACTTTGCTAAATTATGGAGCAAGGATAAAACTTTTATCATGCAAAGTTCTACAAAGTCAAATTATATATTTAGCATGAAATATACTTCTACATTATCACTATTATTTTTCAAAACCTAGAATAAACGAAACAAAGTTTAGGCAAGACTTTTCGCTGAATTTCGACTGTAACCACAATGAAGGCATGAATAATGCGATTTTTCGATTCCTGAATTTTTAATGGGCAAGTTCTGTATACTTTAGATTTAATAAATCTCCGTAGAAAACTAGCACAACGTTCAGGAGTATGATGAGGCCAGCCGAGGCACGATGAGTTGTTAATTTGTCTTCCATGCTTTGGTCTCATAGTTTTCTCAACTTGACGCTATGTAATTTTTTCCTTTTTCTTTGTAATTTATGAGAGCCGATGCGTACAAAACCTTTTAGCACTCAAAAATTGAAAAATCGCATTTTTCACGTTTTTATTGATGCTAAAGTCAAAGTACGCTTAAAAGTTTTGCTCAATTGTTGCGAGCAACATTTTAAATTTTCGAAAATGATTATGTTCACACAAAAGTGTGATACACTTAAAGTATTAATTTGGAGATGAAAAATTTCACGTAATGAAGCTAGTATTTTTCCTCCATAACCTGGTTAAATTTTATGTTGCTGGATAAAAATTGGTGTAGCTAAAGACGAACAAAATCTGGAATAGATACGCGCCACCCAGTAAATCCTTAAATGTATTTCCCATAGGATTCACTTAATTCGCAAATGAGTGAGACTGCTCAGGTCTGTGCACAATAAGAAATCACATACATAGAAAAAACACTGCACTGAAATCCGTCACACGTTTTTAAATTTATTCCATTCTTTGAATACGCAACAATCATAAGCAAAAAACAATATGTTTGATATTTATGCAAAAACGAACCTTTGCTCAATCAAAATCTACAACAACTTTTAGCATGACCTTCAAATTTTGTCTGATTTTATGAAAGTTTTTATAATTTTGAGCTGAGCAAAACACTTTGATTTTGCAAACAGTGCCGAATTCGGCAACATTATTTGTACGTTAAGTACACACGTTACAAAGATCTTAGTCAAGTGGACAATACTCTAACATTGATTCACAACTCGCCTCCCGCGCGGCAAAAGGGTCTAAGAACAGTTTTTATTTTTTGAGAAAAACGAGTTCAAAGTTTTTGACTTGGACCTTTTAGTGTACTAGACCCTTTAAGTTCTGACGTTTTGCACAATGAATTTTCATTATTATGGTACGAAACTATGTTTAACGTGTAGAGCTCCTCGAGACAAATCAAATTGATATGTCTAACTCCATTTTGACTTGGGGATGCATTTGGACACTTTTGCCATGCTAGTGACGGACTGTTGTGTTAACCATTTTTCAAAATCTAACGTAAATGAATAGCGAAAAACATTTGGCTAGCCAGGACTATACCTAAGCGTGGGGAGTTAAGGAGTATGCACCCCCAGAAACCAAATCTTGAAATTTTTTTGTTTTTTACGCATCGCCAAACCCCTATTTTTAAGGCCATTTTTTGACAATTGAAAAAATCTTGAACCCCTAGAACTTTGGTGCCGCCCACCTATGGCCAGGACTCGAATCTAGGCTTCCTACTTACCAGTTACCGCCCTATGGTTATTCTACAGTTTCTGCTCGATTTCGAAGACTTTTGCTGGAAATTTTCATGTTTTATCATGTTTTAGACTTCATTTTGTTTTATTTTCTCATACATTGCAGTTATATTGAAATATGTTATACATGGGCAGCAGCAAAATTCTGGAATCGGATGGGCAAAATCGAAAAAAAAGATTAATTGTAATGGGTCTGAAGTTTTGAAACTTCAAGTCCAGCTGAACTCGTTCCTGCGTCTTTGTAGTTTAGACTCTTAAAGCCACTGCACACCTCTATATTTCGTTTTTCTATATTTCTCATTTTGCAGCGGTTTTTTTAATGTCTGACATCGCTAGATGAGCAACATCAAAAATGGCGTTTTGCCCCATTATTATTTTGGTGCATTCTAGTTTCAGCCAGATCAAGCATGCTCTAAATTATTCGAAATTAAATTTCTCCGCCTTAAACGTTTTTTAGGATAAGTAAAATTAAACTTTGAAAAATTCTCTTCTTGACTTCCTATTGCAATAGAAATGTTAATGATAGGAGTCCATGACATACATAATTCACAAATTTAATACGTTAAATCGGATCACTTTTACGTTTATAGCGTATACAAATCGATATAAAATAATTTTGAAGCAAAAAAATCTTGCGTGAAAAACTACTTAAATGCTTCCAAAATTCTTAAATAAATCATCAAGAAATACAAAAGCCTGATTTAAAATTTTCCGCATTTCTTCCTTTCATCCGTTGGAAGTAATATTAGAAACAGGAAGCCCTAAAGTTATAAATATTTTACTGAAACAAGCGACGAAGTAGTATTTATTTTGTAATCATGCCTCTAAAACCCTTATCTGTAGAAAAGCAAGTACTTATTTAACGGAAACTCTGGAATATTCTAATAATTTTCTGTATTTTTTACTGCTAAAATTATGTGTTTAAGACTTGTCAAACAATATTTAAATATTCGTAAAATGTAAATGATCTCAAACGTTCACAGGCAGCTGTATCTCATCTGTTTTAAGTACCTTATATAGGTATCCTTTGCGGATCTGAAGAATAATCCAATATTATCAGGCACGTAGCTGGCCGTCCTATTTTGGGGTGGACCAACACCAATTTGGAGGACTAAGCCCAAAAAGGCCAAAAATAGCACCAAAAACGTTTAAAAAGTCTTATTTTTCCGATTTTCTGAATTTGGGGGGTCTGGACCACACTGGGCGTGGGGGGGTTTGGGGGTATGCACCCCCCAGAAACCAAAATACCCCCCAGAAATCAACAATACCCCCAGAATTCAATTTTTGAAAAATTTTTTTTCGTTTTTTTGCAATTTTTTGATGCCAATGCATAGTGCTTGATGAGAGAACGTCGAAAAATGGTGTTTTTATTGCCCTACCACCATTTTTGGCCATTTTTGACTTTCAAAAAATCTTGCACCCCCCCAGATTTTTTTGTTGCCCACGAATGGTCTGGACCCCCATTCCCCTTAAGAGATAGGTGCCTGGTTATTATCGTTCTTGTAAATGATGAGGAATGCTGTACCAATGACATTTATAAATCGTTCATTTCTTCCATAATGAGGAACAAGATAATAAATGAATAATAATAAAATTAATAATAAAATGGGGACATAAATAAAAGCTAGTTAATTAGTAGTAGATTTGCAGCAGAATCTGATCGCGAAATATGCTTTTATTTAGTCCCATCTCCACCGTCCGGTCAAACATCAACACCCTATACAGGACTCTTGACACCGACGGCTTGCGAGCTCAGGCCCGAGCTGTGTTTAACTATGGAAAGTACAACGCAACCCCCGCAACCGCCACCGCCAAAACCAACACCGCCACCACCAATAACAACGCCACCACCACCATCACCTCCACCGCCACCACCAGAGACGTCGCCCTCAGCTGGTCTCTCAACACCATCGCCTTGTGATCTGAACCCTGCATTGTGCGCTACTACGGTGCCACAGCCTTCGCCCCCACCACTGCCACCACCACCGTCAGCTCCATCTGAATCTCCAGCACCAACACCTGAATCTCCACCAACACCACCCCCATTTCCATCACATGAAAGTACGGCTCCTACGTCAGCCGGTTTGACACCATCACCGTGCGAAATCAATCCAGCACTGTGCATGACCACAGCCCCAGCAGCCCCTCAATCGGCGCCACCCTCAGTTGACACAACGGCACCAGTGGCAGGCACAACAATACCACCGCCAACGCCGCCAAAACCTATGCCGCCTCCAACGCCAGGTTTGATTTGAAAAATGCTGACATCAAATATTTACAAGTGGCCCTTAAATTGAGCAGCTCATTTCCTGAGTAATGTAAATCCTGAAAGGATAACTAGCACACGTGGGCGTGGAGAGGGCAGGTTTGGGGGTATGCATCCCCTCCAGAAGGCCGAATACCTGCCCAATCTCCTAGAATTCAATTTTTGAAATTTTTTTTCGTTTTTTCACAATTTTTGCATGCCAATTGATAGTGCTCGATGAGAAACATTGAAAATGGTGTTTTTCTGTCATATCACGATTTTTGAGGCCTTTTTTTGACCTTTGAAAAATCTTGCACACCTCCAGTAGTTTGGTGCTGCCCACCTATGACCCTTCTAGCAAATCACTACAAGTAATCCTATGAGCTACCCCAGATAAGGTTGCCTTAATACTTTAATTTTCTATCATTTAGCAGGCGCGGATTTAATGAGGGCGGGGAGCGTCCGCCCCTACATTGGCCAAAAATATTTGGCGATATAAAGAATGGAAATGCTATTTGCAATGATTTTTGGCCGTCAGTGACCATAATTCCTCAAATTTTTCCGGCGCTACGCGCCGAATGATATCTATTAATGACATTTATTGACTTTCTTGGCGACCTGAACGCCATTTTCTGTTCATATTTTTGCATATTTTTCCTCAATTTTCAATTGAAAATATCGATGTTACGCATCAAATGCTATAAAAACCGGAAATCAAGCAGTAAATCACGCTTCTAGACGTCTATCCGCCTTAATTTCACGAATTTTTCGGCGCTACGCGCCAGATTTTTGTAAAAGTCAAAACAATTCAATGATTTTTTCGCACAAAATTGTCGAAAATTTTAAAATTTTTGAAAAATATTGCATCAAAAGTAATTTTATGCAAAAGTATACAATGCAAAACAACGAAGAAACGCTATTTCGCGCGTCAAGGGCAAATTTTCGGACCTATTTTTGGCTGTTTTTGGAAAAGTTGGGATACCGATCCCCTTAGGAAAATCCTAGATCCGCCACTGTCATTTAGTATGTGAATTTCAACAAGTTTAGAAATTTTGGATATGTCAAAAACTGTATGCTCTAAGAAAATCCTCAAGCACTTTAAAATCAGATGCCAGGATACACATGAACATACAAGTATGTGCATAACAATTTAAATTCTTATCAAATACACGTTCTTATTTTTTGCGCAAATATTTGCACGTTTTCATAAAAATCTCGGACTACAGCTTCATGCAATTGCATTTTCTTCTCAATGATTACTATTTCGCTTAAGTTCTGTAAAGTAAAAGTAAGTCCTTGTGTGCAAGAGAAGCTTAGGCTGATTTCATGACTAAAAGTAGTGAAAGTGAACAAAATTTCTTTCGATTTTAATACCATCAATTCTTTGCGGATTTATATCGTAAATCCAATTTTTTCCAGCTTATTAACAATTGGTAGTAGTAAGGTGCGTTTACACCTACTTTAACCGTGTAAACATAGTAGCGCAAGTAATGTGACTAAACTACAAATGTCTTGAGTTGAAGCAAACTGAAAAGAATTAGCTGCTCTATTAATTTGCCATTTATTACATTAGGAGTTGTCCTGATAAGTTGGAATAAAATTCTCCGAATGACACAGAAACTGTAAGCAAAACTGATCGAAATATTTACAATATTGACATATGAATCAAAAGTAATATGCAAATGAATGAAACTGATTTATGCAAGTATCTTACTGAGTGAATCTAAATTACACATTAGAATAGTATGACTCTGGTCTGTTCTTGGGATTTAGGGATTTTGACGTCCGTAGAATAATACTGACCCCTGCAAAATAACTGCAACATGGCAGAAATGTCGACTTTGAAGAATTGAAAAAAATAGTGATATTTTTGCGTTTTTACCTAACATTTGACTCGGAAGTGTCGAATTTTATGCTCTTTGTGTCTGATAGATAATTTTAATTCCCTATGGTTTCTTCAATTTATTTAATTTTTTAAATTTTTTGTTTTCATGCCTCGAAAGAATAAGCACTATCTAAAACGGTAAAACAAGGGTCTAGAGCACACATGGGCGTGGGGGGGGGGGGGGGTTTGGGGGTATGCATCCCCAGAAGTTGAAAACCCCCCCAGAAATTTTTTTTTGCTTTTTTAGCAATTTTTTGATGCCATTGAATAGTGCCCGATGAGAAACGTCAAAAATGGTATTTTTTTCGCCATACGACCACCTTTAAGACCATTTTTTGACCTTTAAAAATTTTTTCACCCCCTCCAGAAATTTTTTCACCTACCTCAGAATTTTGGTGCTGCCCACCGATGGTCTAGAGACGTATATACCGTCTTAAGATAGGATCCTTCTTTGAAATTATTTTTGACCCGACTCTTTGAATTTATATGCTGTTTGAGAATATTTATAAACAAAACAGATTCCGATTTTATGCAGCAATATTTGAACTCGTTCAAATTTAGTCAGTTTACTTAAAAAAGCAAAAAATGAGCAAATTGGATTCAAATGCTTTCAATTTTATTGAGGCTGTTGCTTTTGAAATCACAAACATTGCACTCTGCAAATCTTTTTGAGATAGAAAAATACTTCTAATCTAGGTTCAGTCCAGCAGTAAGCCAGGAAAATAAATTAAAAAATGATAACATAAATTTAAAAATTTTAGACTTTTAGCTTACTTTCTATCGAAAATTTCAGCCGAGCCCCTGGAGACTCTTGACCCTTGCACAATTGATCCATCACTTTGTGAAACGCCCAGCCTGCCGCCATTGCCAACTACACAAGCTCCAAGCCCATCACCACCACCACCACCACCATCTCCCACTCCAAAACCACCACCCAGTCCGCCAATGCCATCGGAAACACCAGCATCGGCCGGACTACCACCGCCAGGTTCAGCCAGATCTCCACCACCTGCCACTGCCGGACTATCCCCTTATGGTCCTCCGCCCCCCGCACCGCCTAACTATGGTTTACCACCACAACCGAGCTTTGGAGGTCAGCAGCAAATTTACGGTTTGCCGCCACCAGCACCCGGTTATGGGCCCGTGCCAGTGGTAGGCACTTATAATGGACTATTGAGAGACGCGCCGCTTCAGAAAGTGAGGCAGAATACGGCAAGACGGGGTTTTAGAGCGTCCGTGGCTCTGAACTAATTCTCTATCAATGAAATCTCTACTGTGTGACGTATTTTAGGTTATTGTAGGTATATTCAGATTTAGCAGTAGACTCTTTGTTCTCCATAGGATATAGAATCTTCTACAAAATTAAGGGGCCAAGCAGCACAGCAGGTGTCGATTGTCTGGATCATAGATGCACAGTATAGATGAATTGGGTGGGTTAATCGGCCCAGGGCTCACTTAGCATTTGGCAATCAATTTTGGGAGAAAATAGTAAAGTTGCATTCATCTTGGCCTTCATTTTGCCTTGTTTCTCCTAAAATTTCTCGTTTTGCCATTTTCAGGGGCCTAGAGACTCCCAACCACCCTGTGCATGTTGGTCTGCATCCCTCGCCATGTTTCAAAGACCATTGTTCTGGAAGGAATAAATTTTCGAAATTCTTAGTTTTTTGTAATTTTTGGTGTCATAAGAAATGCCTGAAAATTGTGTTTTTTAAGCCATGACCATCAATTCGTTAACACTTTTCGTATAAATGCATGCTTTTTTCTAGAAAAATTTTGTATATCTAGAGCACTTTAGAGACCAGTCCATTATAAGTTTTGTGGAACATTTAAGTGCTGCCATTGTTTGAACTATGCATTTCCTCTCACATCTTTAGGATTGAGTTGTCTACCAATACTTTATATGAAGTAGGTATATGTATGTATGTATGCGGAACAAGTTTTAATGTTTAGGAGCTGTTCATTTATGTGTCGCGTAAATTCTTTCATGAGGTGATTTTGTTGTTTGAGATATCAATTAAAATTATTTGTTTCTCAGACAATTGTATGTGTCCATACCGCTTTGGATCGAGCAGGTGGCGCTCATGGGTGTAGGCACTAAGATTGGTAAAAAAAAATCTGTTTCGAAAAATAAGGCAGAATGAAAGTGATAGCAAAAATAAATATCAAATTATATAATCATATTCTGCAGTACTAATTCAAGAAGTTTTTAAAAGCGTACCTACGTCAAAACTCGTGGTAAAGTGGTAGACACTTAAACCTACGGATCGCAAGGTCCTAGGTTCGAATCTACGTTGACGCAGTTCTTTTCGGCAGGCCAACCCAGCCTTTCAACCCTCCGGGGTCGATAAATGGGAAGTTGCACTTGTTTGGCGGATGGTAGCAGCGTTCTGTGCAGTCACACATGCCCTGTTACTAGTGTTGTCAGAGTTAACTCTATCTCAACCCAAAATAGGTTTAACCAATGGATAGAGTTGACCCTATTTTGGGTGAGTTAGTGACCATCACACCTGGGCATGGGGTGGTGGGTTGGGGGTATGCTTACCTCGAGAAACCAAAATACCCCACCCCCTCCCGGAAATCAAAATACCCCCCCCGAATTGAATTTTTGAAATTTTTTTCGTTTTTTTGCAATATTTATGATGCCATTGGATAGTGCTTGATGAGAAACGTCGAAAAATGGTGTTTTTTAGATATACCACCACTTTTAAGGACCATTTTTTGACCTTTGCAAAATCTTGCACCTCCCACAATTTTCTTGCTGCCCACGTATGGTCTGGTGACCATCGGGTTTGACCCTAACTCTTTGGATTTCCAATTCAGAAAGGGTTAAGAAAGGTATCTGTTCGGCTATAACTTATAATTGTTTATTACT
This sequence comes from Mermis nigrescens, assembly GCA_036768485.1. Taxonomy (NCBI): domain Eukaryota; kingdom Metazoa; phylum Nematoda; class Enoplea; order Mermithida; family Mermithidae; genus Mermis; species Mermis nigrescens. The sequence continues at coordinate 3,560,458 of JAVLUZ010000273.1, read as the reverse complement.
GTATTTTTTGACTTCAAGCGAAGAAACTTGAATTAATTTCCTGATCATTCCATCGGTGGTCAATGGAGCTGATGCGCTATGTGTATGCTTTGCTTAAGTACCTACCTCTTCTCGTGAGCTGCTGTTTATTTGTCTTTAATCAATTGTTTAGCCATCTGAGCTATGTTTCGTTCAATTTTTACTATGCTTTTTGTCAATAGATTCCCACCATTGTGGTTATGTTCCCCTTAGATTACTTACACGTATACTAAGTAGGCATTGAAATTTTGAAACAAATCTGCATTTAGCATTAATAATCTTTTGCGGTACAATAATAAAGATATCATGTACAAAAAGATTAAATTGAGTTTGACAAGATTTGAAGAAGGGCTTTCCTGCTTTTGACTTTGTTATGCCTCTAAATTCCGAATGACAAAATCCTCCTCGCCTGCTGCTAGATGGGTAGTTTTCTCGTATTTTTCAGTCATATAAACCAAGTTAGACCTCATCTTTATGATTTTTTTTGTGAATCTTGCTTGACATAGAATGAGAAACGTCGAAAAATGGTGTTTTCTTCGCCATACCAGCATTTTTAAGGCCATTTTTTGACCTCTGAAAAATCTTGCACCCCCAGAATTTTCTTGCTGCCCACGTATGGTGACGCATGATTTCAATACAGAATCTTATATATGGAATCTGATGGGGACTTCGAAGACATTGAGTTTGAAGAAGGCAATGAAGCCAGAAGAAGTTACGTTTGAAGGAGACAATTCAAATGCCAAAAGTTTTACGCTCACATTACGCATGACAAAAAATTTTTTGTGAGATTCATAAGTATTTCAAATATGATCGGGACAAGCAGACTAACAAATGCCGGTATTACCATTTTGTGTTACGTGGACGCTACGTAACGAATTTGAAAAACCATTCAGAGAAAGAGCATGTGGAAAAATTCTAGGAGTATTGCGATGCTGTTGCCAGTCAGAAACTATGCTCTGTCTCAATGATCAGAAAATCGAATCCTGCGCAACAAGAAACAATTATTGACTGCTTTAGCCGTGTGAAAACAACCAAATACAGCATAAAAAAGGATTCAAAAGTTTATAATGATATGATCCGAATGCTAGCTCTTGCATTTGTTGGGAATAGCCTGGCTTATAGACTGATTGAGGATCCACTTATGATTGAAGCATTCAGCGCCCTTTCTCTCGACCGAATATGTGGTTTTCCGAATCGTCATCAATTTGCTAATATCACTCGAAAACTCGTTGATGAGCTTCGTGCCGAAATTCTACACAATTGAGTTCAGCTAGAACTCTAGCTATAAAAATCGATCTGTGGTCACATCAGCTTCATTTGTTGGCAAGACCTGCCACTTTTTTGATGAGAAAAGTCGCTTGATTAGGCGTTACTTATTGGCTAGTAGGCGAATCGAACAGCCTCACACAGCAGACAATATTTAAGGCTTGTACCAGGCCATTCTGGACGAGTGCCAGATCAGCGAGTCAAAAGTCATCCGAATTATTACTGATAATGGCTCAAATATCAGTTAAGGCTGTCCGGTGCGTAGAATTAGTCATTCAATCATATAAGGGATTTTCTGATATCCTTTTTAGCAACTACCCGATTTTGATTCACGTTTTCTATTTGCACCATTCTCAACTCTAAAGTCACTATTGAAGTTCACTTGATATTAGAGATGTGCCGGGCCGCCATTTCTGCCGGGGCCGAGGCCCGGGCCCGGGCCTAAAGTTGTGCATTAAAACAAGTCATTGAGATATCGAGTCAGTGCGAATATGACACACTACTTAATGAACAATTGTCTGATTTTCTAAATACCTATTCTACTGTTTCTACGTCCATATTTTGAATGTATTTTACTCTACAATTGAGTGCTTCTAATCTTAAAAGCACGACTTATTCGGTTTGCCATAAGTAAACACGCAATGGAACAACTGTTTTTTGATTTGTTTTTGTTACTTCACCTTTATTATTCTGCTGATTACCGAAAGAATTGTTGCACGATTAATCTGACCGTTTCCAAAACTTATCTTAGCCCATATACACCTTCTCAACATAGACCAAACAGCTGCTCATAGCATTTAATGAGATGTTTCGTTACAGTAAAAAAAAACTTCCTTTCCGTTTTCTCTTTTTTCACAAGACTTATCTATTTACTTGCTGATTCTGATTCCCCATATTTCTCCTCCACCAGTCAACTTTTAATCAGAGAGGATATATTACTGGAATTGATTTCAAAATCGAATCATATTTAAGATATTTTTTAAAAAATTATCAGCAAGAAGATTTCAACATCGGATACTTTTTCTTTGTCACAATGTGTTCCTAATTTATTACCTCGATTCGAATTTGATCTGTCAGATGTACTTATTTGTCACTGGATTTCTTATATACAAGTATGCAAAACCTTAAAAATAAGACAGACAGCTTACTCTTCATGCTGTTTTGGAATATAAAAATGCTCCAACTTTGATTATTAAAAAGTAAATTGCTAATGCTTGCAAACAAATAAATATTTTTCTGCTTTCTGACTAATAAAACTTCTCTTTTCGCTTTTATTGAATACATTTCAATTATTTTTGCAGGCCCCGGAGCCAGGGCCTGGCACATCTCTACGTGATATCAATACACATGTACATATCGGCTCAAAATTTTAGGGAGGAGTTCCACAGCCATTTTCAGAGGTGGTAAGTGACCTTCAGGTTTTACCCAAAAATTTAATAAAAACGATAAAAAATGGCTAAAAACGCATTTTTTCCAAAAATTCGAGAGGATGAAAGTTTTTGGCCAAACATGTGAATGGCTTGAATTTGGGGATGACTGACCTTGGTGGGGCTATCCCCAATCCCTCCCCTGTTGCATTTGTCGGCGTTGCTCTATGAGTCCTATCCATTGGTATCAAAAATTGCAGAAAAACTAAAAAAGGTTTTGAAAAATCAGTTTTTGGAGAGTCTGGTGGATTTTTGGGAGGGTCTGGCGGATTCTCATAAGGTTTATACCCCTCCCGCACGCCCATGTGTGATGGCGAAACCCCACACCTATCCGAGTTAGATCCACCTCAACCGCCTGGACTTAAAAAACATGTGACTTTTCATTTTTCGCAATTTTTATGCAAAAATTGGGTGATTTTGTTACCTCTCTTGAAAATGATTGGCCTTGCTATGCTACCCTTAAATGGCCGGCTGCTCCCTCCCAAGTTTTTGACCAGTCACTTTTCTCATAGATGCACAAGGTCAAGGTTGGCGGGATGCGGGGCGTGAAATCCCACATGTCTGACTCGATGATTTTCTGGTTACGGTTTTTTACTATGAGTGAAAGGCTAGTATGATGGTTATAGCCAATACAAGACGCTTCCATGCTATAAAACAGAGTTTTTTCTGCTTTTATGAGTATTTGTACCCGTTTTTATTACTTTTATTGATGAAAAATGCTCAGAATTTCTCTATTTCGCACAAAGCACCAGAACGCATTTTTGATCCTTTTAGGCTAATTTTAGGCGCTTATTAGGTAATAAAGACATAGAAATACAAATCCGGCGCAAAACGCCGGTAAATTTTTGGCATTTTTATTACTCTGGACCCAAAAGGATGCAATAAATGCCGCAACAATGATTCGATTCTGGGAAAATCGCCTGACAGTGCATCCGGTTCCAAACCTGAGAAGGGGTACCCCGAATCCCTATGTGCATCTATGACATGTATGGGCATTACCAATCCTGTTTAGCATATCGGAAGTTTTTCTCTTTGTCAAATTCATTTAATATTTTTTCAGTGAATGCCTGCTTATGTAGGGCGGACGTGTTGGTATGAATGATTACGAGGTGCTTGTGGGGCCACTTCTATACGGTACAGTACACTTTTACTTAAAATAGTTAAATAACCGGTGTATAGAATTAAAGATGATAAGATAGCCGGACGCTGGACAATAAATCAAGCTGTAGAGCGATGTGGGCGGAATGCAAGTTGGGGGACCGACCAGGGACTTTTATACTTTTTTAAAACATGTGAGTATGGTCATTCCAGGGAGAGCTGGTTGGCGCCGCCTGTAGGTTTCTTTGGTCATTTAGTGCTATAAGCTATATTATTTTACTCGGTGTTATTCATTTGGTGACTAAGCTGAGACATGGGGTGTTCACGTGGACTACAGTTTGCTGGGCCTTGGAAAAGCTTAGAGTTAATGTTAGCTATTTTTGAACGAATGGTCATTTTTCACGTGAATGGTATATTTTCCAGAAAACGGAGTGAGCGAGTGTGAGTGAGCCTTGTTTTTAAAATAAAGGGACGCTAACTTGGCGCCAGTTTTCGATCTGCAGCTGCCTCTCAAAATAGCTTTTCTAGTTTTCAAGAGTAAATAGTTTTATTGCTCAATGCTAGAATAATAAAACTGAGTTATAGTGTGTGAGTGTGTCACCAAGTGATAGACTAGCTCTATGTTATTATTTCATATTATTTCATAGTGTGATATTATTCGGAAATATTGTCTGATTTAGTGTGTTATGAGAGATTAGTTTTCATTACATTCTTCCCCCCACGTTAGACGGTGCCCCCACTGAAAAAAGGAAATTGGTCAGTGGCTGGGATAACACAAAATAAAGTAGCAGTAACAATGATCACGAAAGAATCACTTATCATCGTGGCTTCTTATTCTGTATTCGAAAATCAATGGCTCTCCGGGGAGACGCTGTTCTTTATGGTGCATTTCTGGCTCTGGCAGCATTAGGAATTCGTGGTGTAAAACTTCCACCCAATGCTTATAAAATCGGTAGTAGTCTGTTGTCCACTGGTGGTCGGGACAACGGCGGAAATTTTGGTAAAAGTCCTTGATGGTGCGGTCGACCAATATGGCAAACTTCTCCTACGTTTGATCGTTTGCCATAAGTGGCCTGGGTGATTGAGCATTGGATGTGCTTGGTCGTTCTTGTGGCTGGGAAGGTAATGTCCGAATGGGCGGCTCAAGGGCGACGTTACCAACGTTCTTCATGCGTGGCCAGAAGCCCTGCCTTGGCCACACAAGGCCAAGGCCTGTAATGCTGCCATAGTGTTGGTCAAGGAATGCAAGCATGTCTATGGCGGCTACAACTTCTAATGTGCATAAGGCGGGTCCGGTCACGAGTGCATCCATGCAAAACATCGCCTTAATATGCATTCTGAGTGTTGGGTCAGGGGCAGTGTGCGGTAGGAGTTCTGGGAATCTTGTTGTAAGTTTCTTTGCTACGCTTTGGAGTTCAAGTTCAATGCACCAATCTTGTAGTGAGAGGTCGGTGTTGCCCAAGGTGCTAGGGCCGTAGGAAACCACCAAAAAATTTGGATCTCGTAAAAGTACTTGTATGGGATTTGCGGACCCCGCCTAGCTCCTTTACATCAAAAAGGAGCACTAATCCGTCCGGGCGGGCGAGGGCAAATAGTTCGGTAAAAGCTGGCACACCAGGCATGGCCGGACTACTTAATTCAGATAAAGCCAGTGTGTACGGTATGTGTGGGTCAGATCAAAGTAGATATGTGGCTTGTTCGGCAGTGCAATCATATGGGACCTTTAGATGGCGGTGGTTAAGTGGACGACGGTGTAGCAGTTTTAGCCAATTGTTCGCCAGCATCATGGGGATTCTGGGTGGCGAAGGTATTGGTTGGGCAGGTCGTTCTGAAAGCTCATTTGGTATAAATTCTATGGCTGGCGTGGGGGATTGATGAGGCTGCGCACATTGTGCCGGTTGTTCAAGTTGTATAGATTGATTGGAATGGGTGGGCTGTCCAAACTCAGCAGTCTCTTCAGGTTCAGGCTCTATTGTGCTTCCCCTTTCCAATTGTGTCGGCTGTCATCAGGTGCACTCACCATCAACTCTGCCGATGATGAGACTGAGCTAGTACACGACTTTTGACTGCTTGCAGACAAGTTAGTGAATTCCAATTTTATGGACATAAATATGTGTACAAGTTCTGAGTGTTCTCAAGGGCCGGGTCTAGAGATTAGTGTGCAACAACAGCTAGATAGCCCAAGATTCAGTGAATTTCAAAGGGTTGCTCTTCAAGGTTTTGATTTTGTAGTCGGTGGTCACCTTTAGTGTCGTTCATCATTCAACTAAAAGATGTGTGCTGTGACTAGAGTGTCTGTCTGATATTAAACAAAGGAAATCTAATCTGATTAAATATTCATGTGTACTAAAACTAGCTTTTTTTCTTTTCTTTTTTTGCTGTTAAAATTTTATTTTTCTCTACTACGAAGATTATATGAGTGTGGAGTTGTTTGAGCTTTAAGTCCATCTTCCCCTCCCGCCTGCAAGGGTTCAGCCTCGGGGTTGGTCGAGTTCCCCTGTACCTCCTTATCATAATTATCATTAAGCTTAACTTGTATAAAGTTTTGTTCGGTTAAAGTGTTCAGTTCCGCGTCCATTCTTCCCATTAAGTGACTCAAAAACGAGGGTAGGTGTTTTGATTGATTTTATTCTATAGGGTCCATTCCTGTTCAGTTCCGCGTCCATTCTTCCCATTAAGTGACTCCAAAAACGAGGGTAGGTGTTTTGATTGATTTTATTCTATAGGGTCCATTCCACTGGTGCATTAGTTTGTGAGTTTTTCCTTGTGGCGTACAAGGATTAAAAACCATGATGAGGTCCCCAATTTTATAATTAGTAAACTCTACTTTCTTGTCATAGTAGGTTTTTTGAGTTTCTTAGGCTTGACAAATGTTTTCCCTTGCTAGAGTCCAAGCTTTTGTCAAATATTGCTTAAAATCGAGTAAATAGTCATCTAAATCAATAGTGTATCAAGAAGCCTTAAAGTTTAGAGCAGTGTCAATAGGTAATCTTGGAGTCCGACCATAAAGCAATTCAAATGGAGAAAATTTAGTGCTTGTCTGATGTGTGGAATTATAAGCAAAAGTGACATATGAAAGGATATCATCCCAATCTCGCTGATTCTGACTCACATACATAGAAAGCATGTTTGCTAGTGCATGATTAAACTTTTCTACTAACCCATCAGTTTGGGGGTGGTAGGGTGTAGTATTAAGTTTATTTGTGTCACAAAGAGCACAGACATCGGAAATAAGTTTAGACATATAATTCGTCCCTCGATCAGAGAATAGTTGTTTTGGGGCTGAGTGACGACACAAAATGCCTTCCACAAATTTTAAAGCAGTTGTTTTAGCCGTACAATCCAAGATCGCAAAACATTCGACCCATTTTGTTAAATAGTCAGTGAAAACGATTATATATTTGTTTCCATTATGTGTCATAGGGAGTGGTCCTAAAATGTCAGTGGCCACCCGGTCAAATGGTCCTTCCACTGGCAAGGGACACAGGGCTGCTCTCGTTTTGTGTGTGGGGGACTTATGAGTTGCACACCCTAGGCATTCAGTGCAGTGCTTTTTGATATCATTTACCATCCCTTCCCAAAAGTATTTCCTGTTTTATGCGTTGATGAGTCTTTTCAAATCCAAAATGTCCAGACAAAATATCATCATGATAGGATTCAAGTATTTCTTGACGTAAGGAATGTGGAATGACCAGTGTATGCTGACTCCTACTCTTATCTAACTGTCTATGCAGGGACTTATCTATCACACAGTATGATTTAGCTTTAGATAAAATATTACGTTAGGGGATAGGTTCGTGGGGTAGTGTACCATTTTCTAAGTAGCTAATAATGGCCATAAGATCATTGTCCTTACGTTGCTAATCTATTATGCGTATATTTTCCTCATAAATACTAGCTACAATAAGACGTGAAACAGCATCTGTATTTTTGTGCTTTTCTTGTGATTTGTGGGTAAGAGTGTAATTAAACTGTTGCATCGTGACATACCACCAAGCTAATCTCCCAGTTAGGTTATTTTCTTTCTTAAAAAGACCAAGAAGTGGGGCGTGATCAGTCTGAATATGCACTTGGTGTCTAACAATGTAAGGGTGGAAGGTTTTGACGGCCCAAACCACAGCAAGCGCTTCACGCTCAGTCGTTGAGTAATTTCTTTCTGGTTTTGTGAGAGATCTACTAATGTAAGCGATAGGGTGTTCTCTACTGTCAAAAATTTGACTGAGTACAGCGCCTGATTCCATAACCAGATGCGTCAGTCTGTACATAGAAGTCTTGTGTAAAATCTGGTAATTTTAGGAGTGGGGCGGTTGTTAGTGCAATTTTTAGTTTTTCGAATGATTTTTGACACTCATCAGTCCATAAGTAAGTTTTATTCTTCTGCAGAAGACTATTTAACGGTGCAGCAATTTTGCTACAATCTTTAATGAAACGGCGATAGTAAGAGACTAAACCAAGGAAAGACCTAAGTTGATCTACATTCTGTGGCTGTTTGGCTTGTTCAACTGCATGTACTTTAATTCTATCAGGTGCTAGTCCATTGGCTGTGAGTTCATGCCCCAAGAATTTGACTCCTCCCTTGCAAAAATCACATTTCTCGAGTCTCAGTTTGAGTCCTGCATGTTTTAGCCGGTCAAAAACTAATTTTAAGTTTTGCATGTGATCGTCAAAAGATTCAGAGTAAATAAGAATGTCATCTAAGTAAACCAAGCAAATTTTCCATTGTAGTCCTTGGAGTAGAGTGTCCATGAGTCGCTGATACGTACTTGGTGCATTACAGAGTCCAAAAGGTAAAACATTGAATTCGTAAAGTCCGTTAAAAGTTATAAAAGCAGTCTTTTCTTTATCTGAGGGGTGGACAGGAATTTGCCAATACCCCCAAGCTTGGTCTAGGGTAGAAAAGTACTTAGCTTTACCTATAGTGTCAAGTATGTCATCAATACGCGGCAACGGGTATGTGTCCTTTTTTGTAAGAGCATTTAGTTTTCTATAGTCAACACAAAAACGATCAGAACCATCTTTTTCTTGACCAAAACAATGGGGCTTGCCCAGGGACTGATGGACGGACTAATGACTCCTGTTTCTAACATCTGATTCACATGTGCTATAATTCGAGCTCTATCTGCAAAAGGTACTCTATATGGGTAACTCCTAACAGGGGAATGGTTCTCAGTGTGAATTTGGTGACTTATAAGTGAAGTTCTCCCTAAATCGTGTTCATGTTGCACAAAAATAGATACGTTGGACTGTAAAAATTGAATTAGAATTTTGGTTTGACTAGGGTTTAAATTAGTGTTGAGTTTGACCTTATTTATGATCTGCTCATTCATGCTCATGGTGACATTGTGCAATGTAGGGGTACTAGTTGTGGCCACAATCTCCTGACGGGCGGGTGCTATACCACCGAGAGAGCAATGGGGGTTATAGGTAGGTGTCGCGTACCCCAGTGTAGAGTTTTTGTAAAGCTTAATATCGATAGTTAGAGGGTTGAGAATTTGAACTTGAACGTGATTAGACATGGGTTTACCAAAACTCGGATATAAGGTTAGTCCCGTACGCTTAGAAAATAAAGGGAGTGGTTCAAAATTTAAATACTGATCTGCATTATCGCCTATGAATAAGTTTGGATCTGGGTGACCGAGAATGTCCATAACCGAACGGGCGGGCACAGTGATCGTTTTACACATTTTAACAGTTATTTTCTCTGGAATTTCATTATCCACGCTACACACAAAATTAATAATTTCTCGTCCAAGGGCTAAAGTTTTGGAGGTAAAGTCAAAAAGCGCGGTCTGGTATAGTGCTAAGATATCCACTCCTAAAATTAGGTCAAATGAGCTATTTCGCAGAATGAAAAGAGTAATATTTTTGTGTCTTCCATTTATTGTAAGGGTAACGTGAATTATGCCGAGGACAGGCAAGTCATGCCCACTAATTCCCTTAATGATGTTGTTCACGGGATATATATCAGTAGGCGAAATTCCTAAATGAGATAAAGTTGCGATTGAAATTACCAAAACGCTAGCTCCTGTGTCCACAATTGCTTTCAGAGGGTACCCATTTATGTGTACAATGATAGAGGGGCAGCAAAAATGTGCACTATCTGATTGAGTCACTAAAACAGCTTTTTGTGGCGAATTTCTTTGAATTGTTAAAAGTTTAGATGGCTGGAGGGGCTCAAGGGAAGCAAGATCAGTACTGAACCTTCCATCATGCCATGGAAATGTCTTCTCATTTGTCAAAAAGGGGATATTGTGCCTATTTATCGTTACAAATTGCTTAGTTATATTCAAAATCACATCATTTAGTAAACGCAGTGCATCGCAGCCTAATATACAATCTATATTATTTTCAGTCATGGTAGTTAAATCGCAAATTATAAAATTAACAGTTATGTACTGTGCGGCTATGGTAACCATTAATTTAGTGCGATTAGTAGCTTCTATTTCGTGTCCAGTTGAGGTGATAAGAGTTTGTGTATCCTCAGGGATTTGAGTTAGTTCAGGGGCGGGTCCAGAAAGGTATTCAAATAGACGCCTGCTTATAAGGGAAGCCTCAGAGCCCGAGTCAAGTAAAGCTGGTATTTTATCACTTGAAATCCGAATGAGTATTTTTGGGAGGTCGGAAATTGACTCTGTGCTTTCATCTTTATGTGGTCGTTTACGCAGAAGGAGCCCAAAAGTGACTGATTTGTGTTTTTGCCTTTTCTGAGCTGTTTTTAACAAAATACCGTCCCTTTGTATCCCACTTGGTCTTGCAGAGCTCAAGGTCGAGAGTTCCACCCCAGCCTCATTTACCATCCGCTGAAAGTTTATTCGTTGGGATCTATTTCGCCAATATTTCCTAAGGCGTAAGTATCCTATGTACGTAAGTGCTATGATTATAAGTACGATAATCAGAATCACAAGAAGATTTACTAGTACCTGGTATATACCGCTGAGTAGGTGACTGAAAGTGTTCGAAGCTCCTAAAGCAGTCCGATCAATAAGGTGTTCAAATTTTTGTTGACTGTGGTCAATTACGCTGTTAATTGCGGTCCCTGTCCCTGCAAGAATCTGATAAATTAGCTGAGGATCTTCGGATAGTTGAGAGGTATACTTCATAATACGATCTATTTTCTGTTCTAATTCGTGAGCGCCCCAGATATCATTAAAACTGCTCATAGTGTCATGAAATAGTGTCGGGGAAGTAAAAGTGAAAGGGGTCCAGTTTCCATTCCAGATAAGTTGGATTGGGGTTTGGGCAACGTGTGTAGCCCTCGAGGAGAGAAATAGTTCTTATTTTCTTGATAAATACTCGTTATTCTCTTATCACATGGAATTTTATGTGAAAACATGGTTAAATCAGTGCCCCCAGGTGAAACGAAAAATTGCTGAGCGCCAATTTCAACGGGTAAGTTTAAATAACATGTGTCTCGTACTTTATGGTCCCAATAAATTTTAGTAGTATTAACTCGATGACATTGCCAGACCATAAGAACATCCCCAGCAAATACAGCATGAATGTCAGTGCGCTTAAGTAAGATCCGGGCTCCTGCGGTTGTGTCAATGTGTAAAATTTGCTTAATAGTGTCTAATTGACGCTGTGCAGACCTGCATAGTTCCAACCAGACGGTTTTAAATCCCTCCTGTTCTATTTGCAAAATACGCTGTTCTAGATACTGTAATTTAGCATTTTCCGGATCAGTAATACCTTTTTTGGGTAGAAGAGTAGTATTTTGGGGTTTTGGGTGAGAGTTTTCATACTGTTTTCGCAGAAAGAAGCTATCCCTTTCCATAATGACTTTTATTAAAACACCTTGCAATGTATCATAAGTGCTAATTAATCCACAGCTAGTTGTTGGGTTGGTCAGTGTAAATCCACTTTGTAATTCCTTAACTATTATGAAGGGAAAATTCACATCTACCATAAATGTTCCTAGCTTATGGTACTTACAAAAAGATTTTAGTGGATATGGGTCCCAGATCACTGTGGCATCATCAGTGTCACGACGTGCGTAAGCTGTTATCTATTTATTTAGTGAGAGTAGATTTATTAAGTGAAATAGGAAATATACAGTAGTAATGTCAACTATTAACAAAGAAGCTTACGAGGCAGTCGGACAGAGCGAAAGGATAATGATAGGCGGAAAAAAATAATCAATGTCGAAACACGCGAGAATAAAATAAACGATCCACTTCAGGAGCGAGAGAGAAGACGAACCCCTTTCCATGTGTGTCTCCTCTTTTTATTTCCTTTAATTTTGGGCAGTTCTTTGCCTCACTTGGCGCTTTCCTATTGGTTGGTTATATTTTATCTGCTATGCGTTTGTTTTAGTATTCAACTAAATTTCTTTTAATCTTTGGTCACGCCTACTGTAGCTTCCGTACTTTGGGTACTTTTATTATGTTTTAATTAACAAGAGTGCACCTCCAAGACCAAAATATGTCATATTTTGGTTGCATACGTTTGATGGTGGTTTCCGTACAGGCCAATATTATAATTGTCCGGCAATTAGTTTTCCATCGCTTCGTTCGTATAATACAATAGGCAATAAGTAGGGTATTGTATTTTGCAATTAGCGAGTAAGTAGTTACTTCTAATTTTCTTTAGGTGCTAGGTGTTTAAAGGTTTAAGGCGTAAACATGAAGATTCCTGCATTATATTTTTGTATATGTTTTTGCATGCATTAATTAATGAAAATTTCGAAAAGGAAATTGGCGGGAAGAAATTGGCAGACATTTGCACATGAATCTGGGAAAATGGGCGCGTAGACTAATCTTCTTTAAGTGTTTTGCTGGGTTGAAGTGGTATTTTGAGTGGTCGAAATAAGTTTTGGTTCAAGTGGCCATAAATGAGGAATCGCGAATCAGAAGTAAAGACAATATACATAATTACGCATGTAACTAGAGCTTGAGCGCAATTTTAACGATATAAAACAAGAAAAACAACTTGTCATTAATTTAGATATCAATAATAACGTATTTAAATGAATTTAAATAAATGCGTAATCAAAACACGTACTAATTATTACATTATTTAAATCATCTTGACACGTCCCACCTTGAAAAAAACAAATGTCCTCATTTGTTCAGCTTCTTGCCGGCCTCGACCGGAGATTGTATGTATGTGTCGTCAGCGTTTGAGGTCTTTCTCGGACTTTGTGTTCGCTACTGTTTGTCGTTTCCAATTCGACGTCTTCGGCATTTTTTGATTTTTCCTTCTCCTTGGCTTGTTCATCCTCAGCGTTTGCTTCGCTTTCATTGATCTTTTCAGGTCCGGTTAAATCTCTTTCTTTGAACTTTTTCGTACGATTAACATGTATAGTTTGTAATTGGCCATTGCCAGTATCAATCAATAAATTTGGGTACGTTACTTTTATAATTTTAAAGGGGCCGATGAAAGTATGTAGCAATTTATTGGGTATTCCCTTTTTAATTGTTTCATTTTCAATTAAAACTAGATCTCCCGGGGCATACATGATATTATACGCTTTTCTGTCATAAATCTGTTTATATTTTTCTTGTGACTCCGTTATTTGTCTCTGAATCTTATTAAGTGCTTGAGTGAAATGTTCTTTTACTTCAGCATCATAAGTGTCAGGATCTAGAAGATAAAATGGTCTTTTATAATTTAAAGCTGCATCGATGGGCAATCTTGGGGCTCTGCTGTATACTAATTCGAATGGTGTGTGTTTAGTGGTTTCATTTTCGTGTATATTTGTGGCGAAAACAGCATACGGAAGATGTTCATCCCAATTAGCATTGTTCAAGTTGATATACATACGAATGCGAGTTATTAGAGTTTGATTAGCTCTTTCTATCTCGCCATTCGCGATAGGATGATACGCAGTTGTGTGAATTTTGTGTGTATTGAATATTTTCGTTATTTCGTACATTAGCTGTGAAGTAAAATTAGATCCACGGTCAGATTGTAGAATTAAAGGAGCGCCATGGCGACAAACAATTTGCGTAATAAAAATCTTTGCAGTAGTTTCAGCTGTTATGTCCGGTACTGCATATGCTTCTATGTATTTGGTAAAGTAGTCTATGAAAGCTATTATGAATCTGTTACCGGATTCGGTAATATTTAAAGGTCCAATACAGTCTACAGCGATTCTATCAAATGGTCTAGTACATTCGATGGGTTTTAGCGTCGCAAGAATTTTCTTTCTAGAAGGCTTATTTTCCTGACATATTTTACATGTCTGGCAATAATAAGTAACATCTTTGAACAATGTGTTCCAATAATATTTATTACTAATGAGTTTAATTGTTTTCCGGGCGCCAAAATGTCCAGATAGTTCATCGTCATGATGAGTGAAAATGATTAAATTACGTAGTGAATATGGAATAACCAGTTTTTTAGCATTGTTTTCAATTTTATACAATACTGAATTTTCGAGAATGTAGTCAGTATTCTGATTTATGTTTTCAATTATTATCAATAACGTTTTATCATTATGTTGTAGTTTAGTTATTTCTATTTGTTCATTGTCTGCCTGAGAATTACTTGATTTGATAATATTTACCGAATTGTCACTTTCATTTATTATTTCGTTTTTATCAATATCAAAATATTGATTAATTAGTTGTGGTAAGCGAGATAAAGCATCCGCATTCATATTCTTACAACCTTTTCTGGGTATTACCGTTAATTTTATTCCTGCTAGAGCTAAGCCCCATCTCGCTATTCTAGACGAGGGATTCTCTTTTTCTAGGACAGCCTTCACAGCAGTGTGATCTGTTTCAACGACCACTTCTTGCTGATATAGATATGGGCGAAAATGCTTAATGAATTCAACGACTGCTAATGTTTCTATTTCTGTTACGGGGTAGTTCTTTTCTGCTTTTCTTAATGCTCTGCTTGCGTATGCTATTGGGTGTTCTAGATTATCTTCTTTAATCTGAGACAAAACGGCTCCTATTCCTTCATAAGAAGCATCCGTTTGTAGGATAAATGGTTTTTGAAAATTAGGATGAGAGAGAATCGGAGGATTTATAAGTTTGATTTTCAATTCGTCGAAAGCTTTTTGCTGTTCTTCCTTCCAGATGAATTTGTTGGTTTTCCGTAAAAGTTTATTTAGTGGTTCAGCAATTTGAGAACAATTTTTAATAAACTTCCGGTAATATGAAATAAGTCCTAAAAACGATTTGACCATTTTAGCATTTGTGGGTTTGGGGATGTTTTTGACAGCTTCAATCTTTTTATCGTCGGGCAGAATTCCTTCTTCTGAAATTTTATGACCCAAAAATGTTATTTCTTCGTATGAAAATTTACACTTTGATAAGCGAAGCTTCATTTTTGCTGTATCTAACTTATTCAGCAATATATCAAGTCTTTCTAACATTTCTGTATGGTTTTTCGCAAAAATTAAAACATCATCCAAGTAAACTAAGCATATGATCCATTGTAAACCTGAAAGAATTAAGTCCATGAGTCGAGAAAATGTTGCAGGAGCATTGCACAACCCAAAAGGAAGAAAGTTAAATTCAAATAAGCCGATGGGAGTGGAAAAAGCTGTTTTTTCCTTATCTTTTTCTCTTATCGGGATCGCATAGTAGGCATTGGCCTGGTCAAGAGAGGTAAAATATCGCATTCCATTTAGAGCATCAAGTATGTCGTCAATTCGTGGCAAGGGGTACACGTTCTTTTTAGTTACACTATTAAGGCCGCAAAAATCGATACACATGCGGTGTCCACCGTCCTTTTTACGAACTAAGACCGTATTAGTTGACCAGGGAGAGGTGCTAGGTCTCAATATGCCTTTTTCCTCTAGAGTTCGAACTTCTTCAATAACTATCTCTTTTTCTTTTGGAGAGGTTCGAAAAGGGAATTTGCGTACAGGTGGGTTATCTCCCGTATGTATCGTATGCTCAACTAAATTAGTTTCTCCCGAGTCAAGTTGATCTTTTGCATATAAATTAGGATATTTGAGTAATAATTCTATGACGTCATTTTTCTCATTTGGATTTAAATTAGGTGAAATATTAGCATTAGAAGATATCCAATCCTTTAAATCAGTGTGACTTTTCGTAACAATCGGAGTCGGAGCTTGTTCATCTTCCATATGCAAATTTATGTTACCCATTTTTGTCTTAGCATGTAACTTTACACTATACTTATTTGTATTAATAACTTGAATTGGAATTTGTTGATCTTGCACGTGGCATATGCTACTCGCGGCATATACTCTTTCATTATCAACGAGATTAGTGGGGGTAAAAATAACCTCTTTTCCAATGTCATACAGTGATGGCACCTGTCCATTTGTCATTGTAAAGCTTTTAGGTGGTAAAATAATATTTTCTTGCAAAGTTACTACGCTGCGTTTTTCTAATGGTTTATAAATCATTCCTTCACATGGAATATTTTCCTCTTTGAATTTTATAGTCGATCTTCGCCAACTAAAATGAACATCATTAAAGCGTGACAAGAAATTAGTTCCTAGAATCAAATCAGCAGAACAATTTTCTTGAGTGTAAACAAGAAGCGTTTCATTGACGTCATACATACTTATTTTAATGAAGGTAGCGCCTTTTATAGGAATTATTCCCCCATTAGCTGCTACAGGTTTAATGTTCGCTTTATAAATTTTGCATGGCATTCTCAAAGCTATTTGATGATCTAAAAGGGAAAATACGGCTCCTGTGTCAACTAATGCCGTTGCCATCGCATGATCATTGATTATTACATTTAAATGAGGCGTTCTTAGATAAGCGCTGTTTAATGTCGCAATTGTTACACAGGGCTCATTATTTTGCGCTTTCACGTTCTTTTTAAATCGTACTTTCAGCATTTTTAAATTTAGTTTTTGGTCTTTTTTTGGCTTATTGAGATTGAGCGATTTCCAAAGACTTTCTCCTATTGATTCGCTTTGCACTTGGGCCGATGTAGTCGGAGATTCTATGGCGTTGACTTTGCTTTTTCTTTTCATTATATATAGGTATATTATTGAACAAAAATCAAGATTGCTAGTATAATTAGTAGGAGATTAATAAGTAACTGAAAAGGACCTTTCAATAAAGAATTAAAATTTGAGGTAAAACTCGTTTGTGTGTCAACAACAAATTCTTTTAGAGCGATTCCGGCTCCAGTTATTGTGTTTTTAATACTTTGTCCCGCGCCTGCAAGAGTTTCGTAGATAGCAGCGGGGTCTAATGACATTCGCGCCGTGTAATGCACTAAACGATTTACTGTACGTTCTAAATAGGCGGTTTTATGTAAATAGTTTCGGAAAAGACCAAAAGTAGGTTCTCCAGTAGCTAACTTATCATGGAAAACAGCTGGGGTGTTAAATTGAAATATAGTGTTATTAGATTTCCAATTTAATTCCACTGGAACATTAGTTACATGGATAATACCAGATTCCGTAATCCACTTATCTTTGTATCGAAATATTTCTATTCTTTTATGTTTGCAATCAATCGTTTCAGAAAAATGAACGAGATCAATACTTCCTGGCAGAGAAAACCAAATTTCTTCATTATATTGTACAGGCATATATTTATAACACGTTTGATTAATTCTATGGTCGGTGTAAATTTTAGTAGCATTTATTTTTCTACAAGGCCAGAGAGTAAGTACCTGTCCCGTAAACTCCGCCACTATATCCGTGCGTTGGAAGAAAGCTCGAGCACCTACAGTAGGGTCTATGTACATTAGCTGCCACATAATATCAAGATGTCTTTGAAGATTTCTACAAAGTTCTAACCAAACACGTTGAAAGCTAGATGATTCTCCTTGTTGTATTCTTAATTCTAAATAATTTAATTTAAGGTTTATGGGATCATAATTCTTCGATTGAGTTAAATTTTTCGCATTTTGCGATATTTTGGAAATTTCTCGATCGTGAAACTGATGAATTTGTATCAGAATGCCTTGTTCAGTGCTGCGAACATTCAGCAGATTACTGCATTTCGTGTATAGTTTATTAATAACGAGTGCAGATTGAAGATCGTCTATGACTACATATGGTAGGCTTATTAATGCTCGGTAGGTGCCTTTAAGGACATAAGGGCAAACTTCTTTAAATATATCGCCATTCCAAATTACAGTACCTTCAGATGTCTTGCAGTTGCCATAAACAGGTCTGCAGCTGCTTAAATCGCCTAGGTCAGATATCAGCGTATCTCCATCCCAACTAGCGATTTCACCTTGTTCTACCAAGAAATTAGAGAGGGATGAACACTTATCAACGCAACACCAAATAAATTTTACATTTAATTCCAAATTCGTAGTCCAAAAACCATTAGAATCCTTTATTAGCGTTTTATTTTGATAACGCTTATTCTCGAAAGATTTTTTGCAAATATCAAAAGGGACGGTGTTAATTTTAGTTTCATCTGAAATAATTCCTTTCGAGCCGAAAAATCCCATATTTGTGCAAACAGTTCTAGTTAATATCATACATTTTATAGCGGTTACGCTCTCAGGCTTCATTCGGGGTATAAATACACTCACATTTTTCATTTTTGGTTTTTCCAAAATATTCTCGGGTGGGGTGCATTGAATGGATCGGGGCAAATAAACAGGATGTCCACTTTTACTGGTTCCACAAATTTGGAACGTTTTACTTGCCGTCGATAATAAGAAAATGCAAAGAAACACAATTAATCGCATTATAAAAGAAATATTTACAAAGATATCTAAATCTAAATTAAAAAATTCAGGCTTTTGAGCCTTTGTCGTTCGTGCAAACGTGCAGGTTTTGTCTTGGTATAGTGGACGTTCAAACGTCCTCGTTTTCGGAATCGGTCTTGTCTGAAACCGATTTAATTCATTGTAATCTATGCCGAAATTCTTATATTTAGTGATATTAGATTGTATACATTTTCCCAAAGATTTTCTTTCATATTTATGGATTTTATTTATAGCTTTTGAATAATAAATTTGTTTTTCTAAGCATTTGAAGTTCGTGGGCCGAGTTTGAATAAATTTTGACAAATAATTTTGTACACATACTCGGATTTTCTCCCGAATTATATTCAATTTTAGGAAAACTTGAGGGCAAGACAATATAATGCGTCTGAACTTCAGGAATTTGACTTTCTGGGGGTTATTATTATACGATGAGGAAGATGAATTGTCGATAATAATTTTTATTGATTCCGTGACTTCATTAGTGATGGATTTAATGAGAACTATGATTTTGGATCTTTCCGATTTTTTATATTGGAAAAAGTTGTAGGGATGGAATGTAAACGATGTTAAATTAATACACAGCATGCACAAATTAATATACACGCAGGATGCACAGATTTTTATAGGGGTTGGGTAAATTAAATGTTTTAATGATAACTTGAAAATGAGGTAAATTATTGAAATTTTAATGAATGTATTTTCCGAAAAATTATATATATTCATTCTGATGGTTTTAGCTTGTTCGACATATAAGGACAATGTAAACATCAATAATATATAGCGTACAGTCATGCAAACCTCGATCAACGAACACGTCGATACTTTTTGATTTTTATGTATTACTTTTAAATTTTGAGCCAATAAATTAATAGAAAGTAGAAATAGAAATTGAAATTTTAAAAATACCAAGAGTTTATACATGAAAAAGACAAATGGTGTACCTGAACCACGCTCCCATTTCTGAATCGGTTTCTTGTCCTCCGCGTTGCTAGATGCTGCGCTGATCGAAATAACGGTCGGCGATGGTGTTGTATTCTTTGAGCACTCTAGGCTCAACGATCGGCGGGGGCGCTTTAACCCGGCCGGTTCAGGACGATATTCGTCGGCGTGGAGCGGGCACGTTAGGCAAGTGCATCCCGGACTTGGTAAATATTCGAAAATCGAACGGATTTGCCGTCCATGACCGCGACCAACTTCATTAATGATCGGACGATTGCCTGAAACATTCGCATTAGGAGTATTCAAGTCATTCCAAGTGCGACTTTCAACTCCGAGGGTCGGTGACGATAAATCCATCCAGCCGATGGATGTAAAAAAATCTTCGTCGAATTTACGGGTCAGATTCGAAATTTCGGCGTCCTCTTCCTGCCATAAAGATTCGATAGTGTCAATAGGGTCAAAGGGAACAAAATCTTGATTCTGCTCTCTATTGCCGACTTCTTCGGTCTCGTTTGGAATTTCATCGCCTCCGCCATTTTCTAGGGTTGGCGAAGGGTTTTGTGGTAAGAATGGTGGCTCACCATAATTCAAGCTGCCAGGCCTGAAGCCTAACAGCGCGATTTCGTCGTCCGGATCTGGATGGGTTAATAACATTAAATTTATGCTGTTATCAGCATTTACTTCCGAAAAAAGGGTTTCATCTTCGGTATTCAAAATTTCTAAGAACTTGTCATTTTCATCATTTAATTTCTGTATTCCGTCGTTTTCTAATTCATTGAAATTCATTTGAAAACGAACATTTCCTTCATTTCTGTTTATTTGTGTAGGGGAACAATGCCTTGGAAGTGAAGCATTCTGCCGATAATTATTTTCAAGGGTCCTTTGATTATAATTTGGTCTAACAGGGGCATTACGATTATTATTTTGCACATAATGTTGATTTACAGTGTTAGTTCTATGCGCATTACTTCTGTTTGGAGGTAGATGATTTAAATTTCCTCTAATATGATTTCTATTACGGTTAACTGAACCATTTACGCTACTATTATAACTATTATTATTATTAAAACGAGTGCTACTGCTACTAAAGTTACCTTGGCTATATGGGCAATTCCTTGAAAAATGTCGGCCACTTTCGCCGCATTTATAACACGCGGTGTTCGCCGGCACTGGACCTGAATTTGGGCGGAAATAACAAGCGCTAGTCGCATGATTGTGGCGACCGCAAATTCGGCAGTGCACGGGTGTTTCTTTAAACTTGCCTTCGATCAAATTTTTGATCTCTCGTAATTCGCGTTCCATTTTATTTTCGGAATTATGTAACACGCTTAAATTATGCATCGTCATATCAGAATGAGAGGGAGAAGTTGGGTAGTTCTGTATCGTTTCTCTAAATAATTGTTGCTGAGCAGCTGTTGCTCTTCTTACCACATCAGAGAATAGAGGTAAATCTTGAAATTTAATTCCCTCATAGATTTTAGGGAGCAAGCCTCGAATTAATATTGGTTTTAAAATAGCTTCCTGATTTTTCACACTTAATTGGGGATAAGCCGATCTAGCTAATTTTTTTAAACGTTCTGAAAATTCTAGTACAGTTTCATTTCTTTTTTGATGAGAATCATAAATCATTTGCTGCAGTACGTCAGCATCTTTATCTTCAGGATAGTCTAAACGTAGCGCATCTATTAGATCATCAAAAGTAGCTTCACGTAAAGTTTTTTGGGCATTCATAAGTGAAACGAAAGCAGGGCCTGTCAGATTAGATTCTAAAAGAGCAATTTTATAGTCCGAGGGCATTCTCATGGCTCCTTGTAATATCATATATTTTTTGAATTTTTCATACCAATCCTCGAAAGATTCTGCGAACGAACCAGAAAAAGGTTTTGGGGGTCGAGCGTTTATCATGCTTCCAAACCGCATAAAAGTATCATCATTATCATGTTCATTAATATTATCTCTCAGCTCCTGTATATCTTGTCTTAGAGGTTCACCAAAACCTTCGAAAGCTCGTTTTAAAGCGGTTTCTAACTGAGTTGGATCTGTAACCATTTTTCTAGTAACAGGTTTATCAGATTTTAATGACAAATATTCTTTGAATTGTTTTACCGTTTCCTTCGTGAATATAGGGGTTGAAGTCTCCGGAACTATCTCTGACTGCGTTGTAAATCGACCTAAACTCGTAGACGGACGTGGAAAAGAAATAGGGGTACTATATTCGTGGAACTTTGGTGGGCTTAGTGAAGTCGTTCGAAAAATAGATTCTAGTAAACGTTGTTGAGCAGTAAGAGTTTCTTCAAGACTTTCTATTTGTTCTTCAGTAAGATTAAGTTTCTCTGTACTCTCACTAAAAATTTCTCTTTGTATTTCACCTTTATCTTCAGAATTCTGCTCTCCGTTATCTTGATCAATTTTTGCAAATCAAAAATAACGTCTTCTATTTCAAACTGAAAAAACCTGGCCACAGTTTTTTCAGCAAAATGAAAAGAGGGATCCCTGCGGTTTATCTACCGTAATTAGCAAATAATTTAAATAAGATGCACTTATTTAAAATAATATTCGCGTAATTATATAGGCTTTATCGTAGCTTTACTTTATTTTATCTACGCTTAACCTATTTTTATACGTCGAATTTGACTGGCTTATCGCAGTTTTTAGCTACGCTTATCCAATCCTTACACTTAAATTTGAAATTTAATTGGCTTATCGCAGTTTTTTAGCTACGCTTATCCAATCTTATTAAGACTTAATTCAGTAAGTACCGCCTACTAATATCTCTTAGTAAGAATGCGGGACAACTGTCCTTACCTTTTTCGAAAATAAGTTCACTTTTTTTCCACTTTTTTTAACCTTTTTTTCGATCCCACTTCTGTCACCAAGTCTTGTCACGACGTGCGTAAGCTGTTATCTATTTATTTAGTGAGAGTAGATTTATTAAGTGAAATAGGAAATATACAGTAGTAATGTCAACTATTAACAAAGAAGCTTACGAGGCAGTCGGACAGAGCGAAAGGATAATGATAGGCGGAAAAAAATAATCAATGTCGAAACACGCGAGAATAAAATAAACGATCCACTTCAGGAGCGAGAGAGAAGACGAACCCCTTTCCATGTGTGTCTCCTCTTTTTATTTCCTTTAATTTTGGGCGGTTCTTTGCCTCACTTGGGCGCTTTCCTATTGGTTGGTTATATTTTATCTGCTATGCGTTTGTTTTAGTATTCAACTAAATTTCTTTTAATCTTTGGTCACGCCTACTGTAGCTTCCGTACTTTGGGTACTTTTATTATGTTTTAATTAACAAGAGTGCACCTCCAAGACCAAAATATGTCATATTTTGGTTGCATACGTTTGATGGTGGTTTCCGTACAGGCCAATATTATAATTGTCCGGCAATTAGTTTTCCATCGCTTCGTTCGTATAATACAATAGGCAATAAGTAGGGTATTGTATTTTGCAATTAGCGAGTAAGTAGTTACTTCTAATTTTCTTTAGGTGCTAGGTGTTTAAAGGTTTAAGGCGTAAACATGAAGATTCCTGCATTATATTTTTGTATATGTTTTTGCATGCATTAATTAATGAAAATTTCGAAAAGGAAATTGGCGGGAAGAAATTGGCAGACATTTGCACATGAATCTGGGAAAATGGGCGCGTAGACTAATCTTCTTTAAGTGTTTTGCTGGGTTGAAGTGGTATTTTGAGTGGTCGAAATAAGTTTTGGTTCAAGTGGCCATAAATGAGGAATCGCGAATCAGAAGTGAAGACAATATACATAATTACGCATGTAACTAGAGCTTGAGCGCAATTTTAACGATATAAAACAAGAAAAACAACTTGTCATTAATTTAGATATCAATAATAACGTATTTAAATGAATTCAAATAAATGCGTAATCAAAACACGTACTAATTATTACATTATTTAAATCATCTTGACACAGTTATGCATTTTCCGTGCTAAGCATGGCACCCTCCAAGATCACATAAATTAGAGCTAAGTGTAGTCCCCGTCCGTAGTTCCAACATGACCGAGTTCAATAAAAAAGTTTATCGTAGTCTTGCAAAAATCATGACAACACCACGAAAATTCTACAGATAGATTATTTCTGGTTGCCCAAAATCCATGAAGCATATCATAAAGAGTATCGTCTTGCCATCTTTTTGATTTCCAAGCTTCAGAGCAAACAGCTGGCCGTAACAGGTTTTGTGGAGGTCCCGTCATAAACTATCCTTTTGCTTCCAAGAAAACCAGTGTTAGTGCATATAGTTCGATTATGTATATAACATTTTATAGCCTCAGTTGTGTAAGGTATATCTATAGGTACCCAAATATCGACCTTCATTTTATAAGGGGCGGAGTTAAGGAGTGAGGGTACACATTCTACTGTTTTAGGGATAGCTAAGGTATATCCGCCCTGTAGTTTCCCACAAAAATTATACCTACGCACATTAGGAGCAGTGTGACATAGTCCTAATGGCATGAAAAGTGTCAGGAAACAAAGTATCGTTAGTGTACTACAACAAAGTGTTCGATCTTTTAGAGATTTATCATGAACGCACAAACTTTTATATTTAATAGCATTTTCAGCTGCAGCATCAAGTTTTGGTGACCTAGGCGCGTTCATGACCAGAAGGCGCTCAAACTGTCCCTTTTTGCAGTTTTCAGAATAATTTTCATTCGTGACTAAAACGCCACCACCACCTAACCTCCCTAGGTCAACGGGCAAATTTTTCAGCTTATGTTCCGTGGGAAAGGAGTTTTGAGCCATAAATTCTTCGGTTAGGACTTTTTGCTCCAAAACTTCACTTTTCCCCAGCCCTTCCAAAACCAAATAATTGATAGGATCAAATTCATGGCCTTTCGAGTCAAAACCAATAAAATCAGTGCCTTCTGGATATGACTCAGCCATACAAAAATTATTTTCCACACGCGTAAAATCATTCGAGCTCTGACCATTATTTATATTCCTATTTTCGAATCCATTTTCAATTCCCCGATAATCGGCAGTTCCGCACATCGCCACTACATTATGCCTTGGGCTACCAAAAGTTGGGGTTTAGTCCTAACTTGGTGCCTCGGGTGATTTACTCCCATTCCCTGTACGTAAAGTTGGTCGAAAATTCTGTTGATTTGCTCTATAAACATGCGGGTTATGGTGAGGAGGATGTGAGTTTTGATTGCACCTAACTGCATGGTGACCTAACGGTCCACATTTCCAACAGCGATTTTTACCCTGGCTGGTCCAAGGGCTCTCATCCCGCTTCCAGGCGCCTTGGTTGCGGTCATTAGGTCCCTTAGACTGCGACTTATGTTGCGATTGTACATTAAGATTAGCTATTTGGCGGGATAAGTTGTTCATGCTAGCTGTTAAGACAGAAAATTCCGGAGCTTGTTTAACGTGTGCGTTCAAAACAGGGGTGGAAGTGCTATACGCCTGCTCTTGAATCTCTTGCTGTGTCGCCCTCCTAATGGCCTCTTCCAGGTTTTGGGGTTCAGTGCCGAGAAGTGTGTAACGCTTAATCTCAGGTTTTAAGCCTCGTAAAAATGCACCTTTAGCTACTGTTTCGCATTGTTCAGTATTAAGGGTAGGGTAAGCTGCTTTGACTAAATTTCTAATATCGACAGCAAATTCAGGAAACGCTTTCATTAGGATTTTGAATTCTATGTACTAGCTGCATTTCACGGAGCGCAGAGTCTCTACCTACAGGGAATTCAGTTTTTAGCTCATTCATCCATTGCTGCTAGCTTAACGGATTATTTAATGTTTCTTGTTCCTTGCGGTTGAAAAAAGTGAGTGCTAATGCATGGAGAAAAGTAGGTAAAAGTGATATTTTCCGTTGTTTATTTAAATTGTGGGCTGTAGTGAAGCGATTAAAAAGTAAAAGCCAATCGGAAATATTTTCATTAGAATTACCATAAAAAAGCGGTGGTTGGGTCTGAGTGAGCAGCAGGGGTGAGTGGTCCTGAACAGCGGTCAAAACATTATCTAAAGTTCGCCTAGTAACATACTCAGCACTGTTAGTGAAAAGTGTTTGTAATTCTTGAAGATCAACGGTACCCATCTTATTTATTGCCTTTTTGCTTAGAGACCTAGTCTTGTATGATGCGGTGGGAGCCTGAGAAAAGCGTTTAGAGTTCAGTTTTACTAGAATTACGGTGCACAATACAGGCGTTAAGTAATTAGCTTATGTTATTAGAATTTTGATTGCATATTGTGTAGTGGTAGCAAACAGCATTCGGCTCCAGAGACCTCCAAATGTAGGGCGGACGTGTCGGTTTGAATGATTACGAGGATGCTTGTGAGGGCCAATTCTACCCGGTACAGTACACTTCTACTTAAAATAGTTAAATAAGTGGTGTATAGAATTAAAGACGATAAGATAGCCGCATGCTGGATGATAAATCAAGCTGTAGAGCGATGTGGGCGGAATGCAAGTAGGGAGACCGACCAGGGACTTTTATACTTTTTTAATACATGTGAGTATGGTCATTCCCGGGAGAGCTAGTTGGCGCCGCCTGTAGGTTTCTACAGTCATTTAGTGCTATAAGCTATATTATTTTACTCAGTGTTATTCATTTGGTGACTAAGCTGAGACATGGGGTGTTCACGTGGACTATAGTTTGCTGGGCCTTGGAAAAGCTTAGAGTTAATGTTAGCTATTTTTGAACGAATGGTCATTTTTCACGTGAATGGTATATTTTCCAGAAAACGGAGTGGGCGAGTGTGAGTGAGCCTTGTTTTTGAAATAAAGGGACGCTAACTTGGCGCCAGTTTTCGATCTGCAGCTGCCGCTCAAAATAGCTTTTCTAGTTTTCAAAAGTAAATAGTTTTATCGCTCAATGCTAGAATAATAAAACTGAGTTATAGTGTTTGAGTGTGTCACCAAATGATAGACTAGCTCTATGTTATTATTTCATATTAGTTCATAGTGTGATATTATTCGGCAATATTGTCTGATTTAGTGTGTTATGAGAGATTAGTTTTCATTACACTTATAATTCCATGTCAATCGAATTGGACAATAAGTTCTCATCAACTACAGCCGCCAGATATTAATCTGGAGGAAAGCGATGCAGAAGAGGATGCAGAGATTATGGATTGCCAAGAGTTTGACGAATTGGAAATGGCGTCAAAAGATGCATTTTTTATGGCATAAACGCATGAGCTGCGTAGCTCATGATTTGATGCTAGTCGTTCAGGCGGTAAGTATGCTATATGAAGTAAAATAATTTTCGAAGTGAACTTGGTTTCCAGTAAAGCTCAAGTTCAAGTGCGAGAATTTATTGTGTCTTTAACTTTCTGGAACTTAGAATTCCAGTAAATTTTTTTGAACATTTGCCTTTTTCTTTAGCTATATTTCATAGTTTTAGAGTATATGTGAATAGAAAAGGTATTAATATCAATATTATTATATTAATATATTCTAATTATTAATATTATTATATTAAGATACTGTGGTGAAAAGTGAACCTGCTGCGTTTCGTGGAGGAGCACGTTTGTAGTTTAGTTAAAGCAGGCGCAAGTCATGCATACACATTCGAACGGCATACTAGCAGTGTAAAGACTGTTTTATACAGAAAGGTCATGGTGTTCTCAATCTCAAGCAAAGCCAAAAGTATTGTAACTGACAAAAGATTTGTTAAACATAAAAGGCTTCTAGCAAAATGCAGCATTTGTTTAGTGGTGAATCCAGGATTTTTCTATTGGGGTGCATTATATACCTTTGAGAGGGGAAGTCGGATTCCAAGTTTGGGTGGTCTGTTTTGTGGCTACCAGGCATACTTTTTAGGGGGTTCCAACTTTCAACCACAGAAAGATTTTCAACTCTGCCCAGGATCGTCTCTTTTAAGGAGTCCCTCGAAAACGTTCTTTTACAGTCGTTTTCAGTGAATTTTTAGTGCAGAAAATGCCAACTTTGTTGTATTTTGACTATCCTGTTCAATTTTATCGAATTTACTAAAATTTCCCCCTTTTTATTGTTCAGAAAGAAAGAGTGTCCTCAGAAAGCTTGAGAAATCGCGTTTTTATGTGTACCTATCATCTTGAGCCTAAAAAGGGACTGATGAAAAATTTCTGGACCCCATAGAATGATGGAATAAATAGAATATAATAAATAGAAAGAATAAAAAAATAGAGTAAAAATCAAGAATAAATAAAATAAAATAGAATAAATACAAATGATGGCTACTGTTGTACCTTTTTGATGTTTTCAGATGAAACTATCACTTGTAACCAGGCGATCGAAAAATCGGGCAATGCCGATGTGAAGAAAGTTCAAGATGAAGTTAAAATCCTTGTAAAGGCTGTAATGAAAAGTCCGAAAAAGCTGTTGAACATTTAAAATTGGCGACTGGCAGTGTTGGTCTCATCAAGCCATGCCGATCACTTGAATCTAGTGGTTTTATATGTACGAAAGACTGATTAGAATCAATAAGTGAGTCTTATCAACGACGAATACAGCAGCTAAACATTTTGGCTATAGCTGAATATTTTCGGGGGTAAGGGTGGGGAGCAGACCTCATTTTTTGGCCTGGGTATGGTCATAAACACTTGAAAATATACGATTTTCTCCAAATTAAGTCAAGAAACTTTAGCAGCTGTCGAGGTTAGGGTGCTTTGGATGCGAGTTCCCCAGTACCCTGATTGCATGCATATGTCTTATTAACACACTTCAAGTCTCAAATCGCTCTATCCCGAAAAATCGTTACTTTAGTTTCTGGTCAATTATGTATATGTGCAGGATTGAGATTCATTCTTTTGCCAATTTTTCGTAAAATTCTCAGCTATGTACTTTTCGTTTTGGTCATATTACTAGTATCCTAACTTTATATTTATGTAGAACTCAAGAATTAATCTAATCATTGTCAGAAGTTTACAAATTTTGAAGAATTTCTTTTACATAATCGCAACCATGACTTTATGTATACGTGTAGTTTTATCATGTTGAATGTGCAAAACTCTTCATTTTTATTTGTTTATTTTTTGATCATTTCCACATGAACTTGTGCATGATTTTTTTACCGAGATAGTTAGATAGTTTCTGAGACTTATGATTTGATGCTCTGACTCATAGTTCTTAGCTGATTTATTGCACATTGGAAGTGATGCACGAGCTGGCACTTGTTCTTTTAGTATATAATCACTTCATATGGGAGCCATTCACTAATGTGATATTAAATATTTGTCGTCCAAATTATATTTAGACAATTATGCGATGCTTGCAAAAATTTGAGCATTTTGCACGAATGGGCCCTAGTGACTGGAGAACAATTCAGCGCTTGCGTGATTTGTTGTCCCCATTTGCGTTCTGTTATTTGCCGCCTTGAAGGCGACAAATACGTTACAATGTCTGAGGTTCATCCAATCTTGTTTGGCTTGCGCAGAATCATTCAAAAGGTTAAAAAATCGCTTCATTTTATGTTACTGATCACAAACAATGGCATTTTACATGCAAGCTGATTAAAGATCGTGTTGTGTGATGCCAATTATTTATTGTGAATCTTGATATTCAGAGCTTTGATAATACCTATAAGTATGGCCTCAGATTTTGTATATTATAATTTACCGACTGATATGAGGACAAAGGGAAAGGCTAAACAAATGGAGAAAAAACTTTTTATCGAAAAAAGCAATGATATCTGGTCTTAACCATTCAACAGTGCCTTAGGTTATCCTTATATTTCAAACCATAGATAGATGCGACCAGAGTTTTGGGGATAAAAAATTATATAAGTTTTAACCCTACTTTCATCGGAGCTCTAGATCCGTGATCTAGTTGCCTGTTTTTGCAGTTTACTGTAAGGCCATAAATTCTTATGTGGAAAGCTTCTCAGTACCCTCTTTTTTTACTGCAGCACAGTTTTATTGAGCAATAGTAAACGTATTGACTTATATTTTATTAGAAAAGCTTGATTTCATGATTTTATAACATCTGTTATGCGTGTTGCAGATCGTATTTCTTACACATTTTTGAAGGTTCAAATACGTTTATTTCAATTGGTTTTCAGTTGTGTGCAAACTTCATGACATTTTTGAAATTCTCATGCTCTTTGCTACCAGAAATGTGTATTTTTATTCATTTTTGTTATCTGCCCAATAACTAGATTTTTGATCTAGACCTTGGTAAGTCTAGGGTGCATGACCCCTTGGTAACAAGAGGGTTTAAAGTCAAATTAGTGCATGAAAATCGATGGTAGAGCGAAAGAACGCCGTTTTCCAGCGTTTCTCGATGCTATCCATCCGGCTCAAAAAAATGCAAAAAACAAACAAATTTATGGGAGAGTGGTCAATTTTGTGGTCTAGTAGATCCTCAAGGGGGTCAAATCCTCCTGCCATATGTTATGCTAACCATGCATGCACATAAGGAAGGGGTGGTTGGAGGGTCCTGCCTGTCCCATCAGGCTGCCCAGGTTGAAATCTTTTTGAGGAAATTAGGGCAAAACTAAGGAGAAAAGAGCATAAAATCATAAGTTTTACAGAAAAGTGTCTAATTCTAGAATTGATTAGTGCATATTTTATATTAGCAGTTTCTTCCGTTTTTGTTTTTAAAAAGTCTAAAAGACTTCTACATTTTGTTAGTGGCTGACCCTCAGACCGGGACTACTATGCACCTCTAGTCCCATCACATAGGCATAGGGTAGACAACACACGTCGACATGGGGGAGGGGGTTGGGGTGGACCCCCCAAAGAGGCTAAGTATCCCTCTAGAAATCATAATACTCCCCAGAATTAGATTTTTGAAATTTTTTTTATTTTTTCTGCAATTTTTTCTATGCCAATGGTAGTGATCATTGAGAAACGTCAAAAAGTGGTGTTTTTTGTCCTACAGCTATTTTTATGACTGTTTTTTTACCATTGAAAAATTCTAAAAGCGCCTAACAATCCACAGCCATTACGTTCATTTTGTACAACATTTACCCATTTTGCCCCTTCCCTGCAATTTTGGATGGTGCCTGCCGGTCCTATTGCTCCTTCTTTACATGATGCTTCCCATGTTTTTAAGGCCTTGATTCATCTGGGTCCTATCCGTTCAATTGCCGATAAACTCAAGTTCGAGATTGAAAAGCGGTTTGAAAAGGTTATCGACCATTCGAGTGAAAAGTTCGACCCAATTTATATGCCGGCAACATTTTTGTCCCCAGAATATTGCAAAGTATTCAACTCAGTATGAAGATATTTTGACTGATTCAGGCTTTCAAACGCAATGCTGGAGCTTCACAAAAAGAAATAAGAATAACCGGCGGCGCTATGCGCCGGAAAATTTTGACGCTTTTGCTCTTTAAACTCAATTTATGTCGCTCAATTCATCTAGAACAAACAAACTGATTTCAGTGCGAAGCGTCAGAAATATTTAAAAATTCCTAACCCTTTCACCTTTTTTGTCCTCCCTAAAATCTTAAGTAGTAAAAATAAAATAAAAATAAATAAAAATAAAAATAAATACTAAAATCTTAACGCTCTCAAACGCCCCCAGCGGTATCCGGGGAAGATCTCGGAAAATTTTGTAAAAAAAAGCACTTTAATCTTAAGTAGTAACGTTAAAATTTTCGTAAAATTGGCCAAATTTTGGTTCTGAATTAAGCCTAAAAAACTTAAATATTGCCCAAAATTTCTGCGCTAAAATGCGTCTTTTGACCTCTGCTAAGAATAAAGCGCAGCAATTGGTCGCTGCCAACAAGATATAGGAAGATCTATCAATGAAACTTTCGTTCTTACCGTTTCCAGGCCCATTTGTGGCCCTCTTATTATTAAAATGTACTTCAGAAAACAGAAAATGCGCAAAAACACAAAAAATTGGACCATTCCTTTCATTAAAAAAAATATCAGGTTCTTATGAAGAAAGACAAAAATTTTTTTTCATGGGATTATTTTAGCTGAAACTGGTAGGTACATAATCATTTTCACACTTTTATTATTATGCTTAACAAGCATGCACACTTTCATTATGATCAAATAGTGCAGTGAGTCACTAAAGTGATGTAAAGTGCTGTATTATTTTAGCTGATTCAAGCTTTTTAACTCGTTGGATTTGTACATAAGAATGAATAATAACGACTCAGTGCGAAGCGCCAGAAAATTTGTACGTTTTAGCCTTTTTGAACTCACTTTTCTGGACACAATTATTGCACCAGAAAAATCAACAAAATTTCTGAAATATTTCGGGGGGCATATACCCCTAATGCCCCCTGGCTACGCCCTTGAGCTATCAGACAGGGGCCCGCTGGGCCCTGAAATTGAGGGAAGAAGCTCAGCTCTACAAAATTTCAGGGGATAAAACTGACTAGTGATCCTAAAATAGCGTGTTTTAGGCACTTTTTGACCTAAAACGCTTAGACTTTTTTTGTATTTTTTATTTTTTTGTGTACTATTTGAAATAAAAATTTATATGTAATTTACCAAATCTGCTCCCAGATTAAAGTCCTTCAAATTAGATCCCTAATATATATGAATAAGGTTTTTAACAGTAGATTATTTGGTTACGTTTGAAAGGTCTTCGTCAAAATAATCTTAGGAATGAAAAACAGGCGTTTTTTACTCTTTTGTCTTCAATGTGATCAACTAGCTCCAGGCACGTAGCTGAGAAGCTGAGAGGGCGAATAGGGGCACTAAGTACCCCAAAACTTCAGAAATATGACATTTTTCGTAATGGTCACCCACAGAAATAGTATGAAAATCATCAAAAGTCGCCTGTCAATATATGATCTTTTTGGCAAATTTGCGAGTTCATGAACTAAGACTTTCCCGGCGCTTTGCGCAAATTAATTGTTTGTTCTTTTCTCATACATATGGCCCACATAAAGCAAACACGTCATTGATTCCGTTTTTGTTTTATTGTCTTTGAAATCAAGTATAAAAAGCAAATTGTTGTCACGGTGAGTTAGAAGCATAGGTGGGCAGGACCAAAATTCTGGGGGGTGCAAGGGTTTTCAAAGGTAAAAAAATGGTCTTAAAAATAGTGGTATGGCGGAAAAAACACCATTTTTTCAACGTTTTTCCTCGAGTACTATCGATTGGCTTCAAAAAATTGCAAAAAAACGGAAAAAAATTCCAAATTTTTAATAATGGGAGGGGGTTTAGATTTCTGGGGGTTATTTGGCCTTCTCGGGGGAGCATATACCCACAATCCCTACGCCCAGGTATGATTAGAAGTCATTCTTATGGCCCAATGGGATGTATCGGTATGATTTTTAGATAAAGAGAGTTAATTTATACAACTTTTCAGTATTTATCATTTTTTTGATGAAAACCTAAGTGAGAAAGGCTTAAAAGAAGCACTGGTCTTTTATACCTCTGAATAGTTTCCGAGATCTATGATATCAAATTTGTTGCCCTTCAGACATAAGTTAAGTCGTCCAAGGCCAGCTAAATGCCTGATCAGGTTGGCATCGATAAATTATAAATATCCTCTTAATAATCATTGCTTAATGTCAATCAGTCATTCTGCACCGATGTAGGTCTTGCATTATGTATGAGCATTGGGAGAGGTGAGAGAAAGTATTGTGAGCAATTCCCAAATTTAAACAAAAATGGATATCACTTTCGATCTAAAAATCGCTTAGATTCACTTACTTCCTTTATGTTGCTTCAATTGCTGATCAAAGATTTTTGTAGAGGTACAGTCGACCCCAGACCAAGGTTAGTATTCCAACTATTGTAAAAACAGTCAAGATGTCCTAAAATCGTTGAAAATCATTTATTTTGCACACAATTTCACGCAAATGAGGGAACGGCTTCCCTGTTCATTTACCCTTATTTCACTTAATATTTTGAGTAAGCTAAGGATGCCTCCAGTTACACATCCTTTAGTCATTACTTCAAAACCCACCCCTTACTTGAATAATTACTTTTAGAAGAAATGCTCTGAATTTCTTTTAGGTCGAAATTCTAGATTCAAACAGCACTTCATTTGAACTACAATCAAGAAATTCTGGTGAAAATGATCTAAACGCTTCAAATGATTATGTCTTTACGATATTTGAAAGGGAAATGGCTGGAACTAGCACTCCGTCATTGGAGGCTAACAAGGATACGATGACTATTGAATTGGAAATGCAGTTGTACCAAAAGGATGCAACTAACTTTTCTGATGTCTCAGACCCATTCGCTTATTGGGCAGCTAAAAGGAACAGTTCCCAACTTTATACAATGTAGCACTATGTACCTTGTCTGTTCCGGCCACAACCGCTCCGGCTGAACGCATTTTTAGTCAAGCGAGTGTCATATACAAAGACCGTCACAATCTAAGTGATAAAACTTTGGAATTGGAGGTGTTTTTTAAGTCTAATTTGCGATGAATTGTCCTATTGTTATATTGTCTTATGATTATTCTATTTCAAATTGCTTGAACGTACATACTACGTACTAGGTATGCTAGCATGTACACTGAAATGTCTGAATACTACATGCAGCAATACATATACGCAGTGTTATGGAAAATACCCTTTTTGCACATACATCTTTATTGTACACGAGTCTACAGTAATCGACATCCTTCGAATAACAAACAGTTTCGCTTCAGTTGGGACATTTTCGACGTAATGCAAGGTCACGCCTAAAGTGAAATCTATGTGAAACCTTATTCATGATTTTCGATATAATATTTTAGAGCCTGTGTATGTACACCTTCATCTAACAGGACGGTAGTTTCATCTGACTCTTTCGTAGCTGTATCACGTCTACGTATTTACTGTATGCCTGCTTTCTTACACACCGACATTATACACACAGCAATTACTTATATTAGCTGTAGCACACGTATATGAATAAATCCGCATAACAATTTGATGGGAGGCCTTATCCCACTGACTAAAGAATTTAGCCTGAATTAAATATTTTAGAACATTGTACTGTAACTTGGCGACCAATTTCAAAGCTTTATTTTGTAACACTAAGTCACACAAGTTACTTGCGTGCAGACTGCAGACATACATTTTTCGATTCATGTAAGCTTGCATTGCATTCAAGTGTAAGAAAGATAGGATACAAAGACGTGATTAAAGATACCAAGATATGATTAAATATGGTTTTCGTATTAATATCGTTTATCACATAATTATGCGTGTTATAATCCTGTTTTTAGGTGGCGGGTTCGTAATATGATAAAGTAGGTAGGTACAAATCAAGTTGGTGGATACTTCAATGGGGTATTTATACTCCATGCACCATAGTAAAAATGGTTAGTTTCCAGCATTCTAGCTTTATGCAGAGTACGTACGGTAGGTATGAATTAAGATCCCTTGTGTAAGACTGACCATGGTCTTACGTATCGGGGGGTGCAATCTAGGAAACTGATCACTTCTCAAGACCTCTCGCCACCTACCGCATACATCGGAACTACCCGGCGACCAACACATGTAGCGCCAGTTTATGCCGATTAGCTCGACCTTTTGTGTCGATCCCTTTCCCTGCTGCTTGATTGATGTTTATATCATTTTTAAAATCCGCCTGTGTGTGTGATTGGGAAAATTCGTTCCTAATTTCATTAGCTCGATCATTGACATCAATCCCATGTGCCTGATGTAGGCAACGCCTGTTTTTGTGGGTGGTCCGATAAAAATATATGCTATCAAATATTTTTGATTCTTTTTAACATAATTATGTGTGTAATTTTCACTATGTTGTTTCATATGGCTGTGATGATCAATAAACTGGCGATACCTGATTTGAACCTTGCAATATTGTTTTTACTCCTCGTTGATGCAAAATATTTCTCAGTAATTCACGAGAAAACATAAAAAACTATGAAGTTTTGGCTGAAAAAGGTACGAAATGTGCAAATTACTAGTTTATTTCGAAAATCTCTGCATAATCTAATTGTAACTATTGTACTGAACTCGCATTTGCATATGTTTGCTAATAACTGAACGGATTTCAAATAATTTTTACAATACGAAAATCATATTTTTCTTTGAAAATGCAACACGTATTAAGTGTGCTAACTTACACCAAAGTCTATATCTGGTTGTGAGCTGGTTACTCGGTTTTGTTGCTGTGCATGCTCGTATCCTTTGCTATCACTAATTTTCGAACCCCTTTTAATGGTTTTTTTTGCGAGCTTAATGTGAATACCAGTAATAATTTTAAAAAATTAAATGCCCATTACTTCATTGTGCATGGTGATTGCATTAACTGAGCTAGAACAAATAATTTGAATAATTTTACCTAATACAAAAATTAATACTTTCGCAAAATCTATTGCAAACATATTAATTGTGTTTGCTTCGATTCCAATTCCCCTTTTCACCCCAGTCATATGCTGCTCATTTGACTTCGTACATATGTGCATGTTGTGCCTTTACGCTGTACCAATGGTTGAAGCACTTTTTGGGTAATTTTTGTGAATTCATTGCAAATATTCACAATAACCTTGAAAAGTAAATATGCAAAGTTTCTTGTGTTATTCTAAACATTATGCAATTTTGAAATCCTCGAATATTTGACCGCTCGTGCCCTATCAGGCCGTTCACTTCATCACGCATGCAAAGCTATTTGTTTATACCTATCTCCGAGACCTTCTCCGAAGCCAGGCCCGCATTCTTCTGCAAGGTTAGAGAGATTTTGAGAGAGCGAGATCCAATTTGTTATTCGTAAAATTTGGTTGAACAATTTCATATTATCAAGGACATCACTTCAATTTTGAACGCTATTTTTCATTCTATTTTCCGAAGTACACCGAGAAATTGTACCGTTTTTCGGTCATTTGACCTTATCACTTGTAAATGCGACCTAAACTTACCGATTTAGCCTACCTTGAAAATGACCTAAAGTTATTTTTCACGTAAAATCAAAGAAGTTCATTGCAAGAAATTTCTATACTTACATTTTCTTTTGGTCATCTAACTATACCCATTTCATATTATAATCTGAACTTGCAAACTTTGTTTACCTTGAAAATCACTCTAAGGTTACTTTCAATGCGATCCGAAGAGTTCATTGATAAATTTTATCTTTTTCACGGACTGACACGTTCAACCCAAAACTCAATTCTTGGACACTTTCTGGTCACTAACCGCATTTTTACTTCATAATATGAAATGGCCAAAACAAAAAGGGCGATCAAAATACCTAATTTTGCCTTTTTATTGTTGCCTCATTTCTATTCAAAACTTTGTAACATAATTTGCAGGAATAGATGCTCAATCCCTAAAACGCACATCTGGAATCATGCACGCTATATGCACACGCTTTACCTGATTTGTGTTTAGTGTATACTATTGAACGCCAGCCGTTTGTGGTCCGTCATAAGTGACGTAGACGTAGTGGACTGGTCGATTGGGTAGCAAGCTGGCCACTACCATATGCCCCATTGTTTATTAATTATTAAATTGGCATTAGGTTGCATTGAGATTGATTGGGGGCATGTTTTTTTGTGTTGACATGCGTGTGTCGCTGTAGTGGCACAGTTGTTGGCTTGCCCGATATGACCTACATAAATTGCAATATGACATGGTCGATGGCCACTCAAGGCATGAAACCACGCGCTTCATAAAAGTTGTTTTAATGTGTTGCTCGCCTTATAAATGTGATGCCAACGGAAACAGCGTAAAACAGAATATGTAACCTAGTAATGAGCGTAAGGGCAACGCTTCTAATGGTAAGCACGTATTTAAGCAGCAGCATATCCGTCTCAGGCGGTGACCATAACTAGTTTCCGAGCGAACTAGTAATGACATAATAAGTGCATGTCAATGGGTACAATAATTAATTGCTTGTAAAATTTCAGAACTTCACTCGATAAAGTATATGTTCGCATTTATTCGATATGTCGGCCGAAATGCTCCACCACAAAGTCAAGGACAAATTGTCCAACTATGTGACCACTGTGTGCCATTGGCAAGTGGTCAACGTCATCAACGACGTATCCGCCAAAATCATGACTGACCCATTTTGGCACCATCTTGACGACAATGCGAAGGCTAGATTCGCATATTTAGCCAGCGTCGCAAGTGTGGCGCCGGCCACATATCTACACAGATATGTATGGAATCTCTTAACCGAAGATTCCATACCCGGCCATTTTGTCGTGACCCGATTTGTCAAGCTCCTTGATCAAGAAGCTCAGCTTTGCTGGGCCTGCTTGGGTCACAACTATGGTGGTATGGAGGAGATTCCATTCTGGCTTGGTTGGGCCATTTCCATCAGCACCCAACCACCGGAGGCTGACGCCAGTTAATGGAGTGCCGACAATGGCGTCGACAATCGTGGTCAATGCCACAACATTGATGGCAACACCAGTCGACAGGGCTATGACAGCCCATTTCCCCGTTCCAACAGCGCGTGCAGTTCAACCGGGCTGTTCGATGACAATGTCAGAATGGGATTTCACGGAGGCAGCGGCGAATGTTAGCCATGGATTGCCGCTGCTACCCATATGCCTAAATAATTAGGCCAACAGGGTGCATGATCCGTAGCCCAAACGGACTATATTTTGTATCATTACCTGTTAGCCACAGTTGTACATATTATGCCATTATAGAGCCTGAATAAAATATTAATATAGCATGGATGAGTCACTATTATATTTTCTGAGCTAAATTGCTACATTTCCCTTCATTGGATCTTTGCCTATTCGAGGCTCTGGGCTACTTAGTCCTATTGATGCTAGATAAACAAAAAACAGTCTCTAGATCTTTTTGTATTATCTATTCATTAAGAAACCGTGCCTTTCAAATGTGTCTCCTGTAGGGGATTGTCACTATTTAGGGGTACTCAAACGTGCTAACACACTACCAATGATAGCGACCATAATTTCTAAATTGCGGTGTATATAAAACTCACTAAATTTGGTTAAAGTATAAAATATACTGAATTACAATTCAAAATAGCTTTGTGTTGTCTTTTGCCATAACTGATGAAATTAACTAATAACATAACTCATTTCTCGCTAATTTCTAAGTGGTTGGCTATAGTAAGCATACCTGAGAGTGGCAATGGGTTTGGGGATATGCACCGCCCCAGAAATCAAAATACCCATTCTCCAAAAACCAAAATACCGCTCAGAATTCAATTTTTGAATTTTTTTTGTTTTTTTCCGCAATTTTTTGATGCAAATGGATGTTGCTCAGTGAGAAACGTTTTAAAATGGTGTTTTTTCGCTTTATCACCATTTTTAATGCCGATTTGTAAACCGGAACTTTGGTGCCCACCATCTATGGTAGGAAGGCCTGCATGGTTCAGAATCGAATTTTCAGAAAAAAATGATTGGCGATGATAAATGTTTTTAAGTTTCTTTATTCTACAAACGCAAATAGGAAAGGTGCATAAAATTCACTTGTTTCTCAAATTAAAGCATTAGTCGAAGTCTTATAAAGCTGTAGTTGTACTCTCAGAGCCCATTTATCGATTTGAGGATTCTTAAAGATTCTTAATGTGTGAAAAATATAATTGTGAACGAATACACACCTTAAAATTTAGTGTGCCAAAACTTAAAAAGTTATTCAAACGTCAAATCCTGAAAAAATTCGGTACATTCCATTTTGATAGGACTGCGCATTATGTTGCATTCATCTCTCTTGGCTTAAAAGGCAGTTATGTAGCTTAGGAACTGAAGTAAATTTAAATATAATCCACACGCAGGGGCAATCTATTCTCTTGATGGAAATATATCAGATAACAAATCATATATACGTACTGCAACGTGCTCTTTAAAAGAAACAGTAGCAACACGAGCAAAAGTCCATACCTAGGTAAAATACGCGGGAAATATAATGTTAACCGAGAAATCGCACAAAAATATACATGCATAAAAAATATCCAGACAAAGCTGCGAAATAGCAAGTATGCGATGCAGATGTCAAAGGGGATTGACCCTCAGGCGCCAGGTTTTGATAATCCGCTGTTTCTGTGACAGCCGTATCAGATACTGGTGGATTATTGCCTTGTTTGATGGGTTGATACGGCTTATACTTATTTCTAATGTTGTTGTGGAAAGTTACTTGATGATTTTCTTTGATTGTTGTTGCCATTCGCGGGAGCTGCGTATGATTAAATAAGTTATGGGTCATCGACTGATCGCCTTCATGTCCCATTTTTCGACACTCATTAGGAAGTCTCTGCCTAATACCCAATCGGGAATAAAGGGTTTCTGCACTCTTGAAGCCCAAGATGGTCAGGGTTTGCATCAACCTGGCGGGATCATCCCCACAGGTCGTCCGTGTGATAGGTAGTACGCACTCGAGCATTTCATTTGTGCCCCTAAAGGCAAGTAAATACTGAGTGATGAGAATGGTTGTTAGAAAAATGTATTAAATTATATGATTCCTTTGTTAAACATATATTAGTACATTGACGTAACTTAACCATAGGATAATAGAGGGATGAATTCTACAGATGGCACTTTTTTTGTTTTTCGAAATTCGCATTAGTTATCGAATGGCAGTGAAAGAGTGCGAAAATCTGGGGGTGAAAAAGCACTTTTTGGTCGAGTTTTCAACCTGCTTATGTCTGATACTAATTCCGGTTATGAGTTTTTTGAAATATTTTCTGACAGAAATGTAGAGCGGATCAAGGGCTACATTCTGCATATAAGCAAAGTCTTCTACGCTCTATGGTGAGTTAGATCCTGGGGTTTAAAGTTTACACTCTAGTGGATGGTGTAAAAAACTTGATTTTAAGTAAGATTTCTCTGCCAAATTTTTTCGCTTATGAGTCAGAATAAATTGAATACAGCAGTAATAAAGTGCCTCTCAGGGGCTACTCATCGCAGCAAACTGCATTTAAAAAAAACGCAATATTGAGTTATTTATGGGGGTGTAAAGTTCGAAATCAGAGGTAAAAAATGGGCGAAAAAACGCGTTTTTTCCGAATTTTGATTAATAAATCATACCAAATAATTTTTGCAAGAGAATTTTGGCACACAGGAATGTACTACGATTTAAAAGCTACAAATTGTACCAAACCGAATTTCTTTAAACTCAATGGGGAGTTCGGTACGGAATTTTAAAGTTTACAGTGTTCTAAATGATGGAAAATACGTTTTTGTTGCGTTTTTTGTTCGCCACTTTCTCCGTCCAGAAGTCGGGATAAGTCCAATAGAATAAAAATAAAGTGCTTTATATCGGGTGCATGTCAAAGCAAATTGTCTATACATTAATATTTAGCGAGAGTGTAAAGTCAAAAATTTGGTGTTTAAAATGCGTTTCTGTCTTGTTTTTTCTGCCTGCTTCTCCGGTTATGAGTCAGGGACACGATTATCAAGTCTAGAAATAGACCAGGAACCAAATTTGATATACAAGTCTGGCGCATATGTTTACACTCTTCAGTGTTGTAAAGTGGTTTACACCTATTGTTAGTTTGCCCATAGAACATTATGAAGACTTAATTTTTTTCATAAATATTGAAATCGTAACAATATCAAAATTACGAATCTGACCAAAATCTTCTTTACACTAGGTGTTTACATGAAGTTTACACTACATATGTTTTATCTTCGTTTTTGAGCATTCCAGAAACCTAATTTTTTCCTGGAATCTAGAAATTTTCAAAGAATCAAATGTGAGACGTCACGTAGGCGCGTTTGTTTACATCCAACAGTGATGTAAAGTAGTTTACACCCATTGTTTATTTGTCCTCAGACCATTGTAGACATGCAATTTTTTCATAAATGTTGATAATAATATCCGAGTAATATCAGATTTACAAATCGGAATAAAATCCTCTTTACACTAGGTGGTTGTGTAAAGTTTACACTGCTAATTAATCTTCGTTCTAGAGCTTTGCGAAAACCTGAATTTCCTGCCGAAATCTGAAAATTTACATGGAATCAAATAAGGGACGTCAGCTGGGCGCGTTTGTTTACACTCAACAGTGATGTAAAGTGGTTTATCTTCGTTCTAGAGCTTTGCAAAAACCTAAATTTTCTGCCGAAATCTGAAAATTTACTTGGAATCAAATAAGGGACGTCAGCTGGGCGCGTTTGTTTACACTCAACAGTGATGTAAAGTGGTTTACATATGTGTCAATTTGTCATTAAACCGTTATGGAGACGTAATTTTTTCATGAATGTTGATCGTAATATCCGAGTAATATCGAATTTACAAATCCGACTAGAATCTTCTTTACACTCGTTGCTACTGTAAAGTTTACACTATATAATAAGCTTCATTCTAGAGCCTCACGGTAACTTATTGTTTCTCTAAAGTCGTAAAATATATATGGAAACAGATGTGATACGTCTGCTAGGGGCGCATGAAGAGTAGTGTAAAGTGATTAACACCTATTGTTAATTTGTTCTTAGAACATTATAGAGGTTTCATTTCGTAATAAATGCTGATCGTTATATCAGAGCAATATCGAAATTATTAATCCCACTAAAACTCTTTACACTCTTGTGTAAAGTTTAAAATGTAAATTAAGTTGAGCTCTAGAAAGTTTTGGAAGCATATTTCTTTACAGGATGTTCTACGTAACATAAGAATTACTAATCAGAATGTTTGTCTCTTCTACAACTAGTAGCTTTGTAAAGTTTAAACCATTCAATTATTAGAAGAACCGCACAGTAAATGAAATCTAGTATTGTATTTCCAAATCTTGCTAATTAAAAGTGGGGTACTAGCAAAGAAAAATGCTCCGATGGAACAAAAAAGGGGAATATACTTGGGATTGTGAATTATCGAGGATGTAAAAGGAGGGGACTAGGAAAAATCTCCCTATGTTATATGCCAAGAATCGCAAAATATGTAAAAAATCAGACTTTCTCTAAACAATGCAAAAAATCGAAGTATATTCTGCGGCCTTTGAAAAATGTAAAAGTTTAGTAAACAATTGCTGTAGACATGTGTAAAAGAGTATCTACATAAGGTCTGTTGCACGTCAGCTTCCGTGTTTCCTACTGCTTTGAACCAACAATATCATCGATTGTCTTGAATGCATCGATATGTAGGTACTATTTCATTCAATTCGCTTAGCTACTGCATTGCTAATTCGCTGCTTTTTTCAATCAATTTTTTGGTAATTTGAATATTGCTTGCACTTTGATACTTAGAATGGCTGTATCTGCTAAGTGACATGCTTAGTAATAATGAAATACGAACAACTTAATTATGATTTGTTAACAGCATTTCACTTTAAGTCACATTATTAAGCAACTCAAAGTTGAATGAAGTCTGCAAAAAGTTGCATTACGTAATATGCTTTTAAGATATTATGTCAATCAAAAAAATTATTTTAAAATAATACGTTTTTTCAGAGACCGCAGAATATACTTCGATTTTTTGCATTGTTTAGAGAAAGTCTGATTTTTTACCGGAGAAGTGATTAACACAGGATTTTCTGAAGAGAAGGAGCGATTGTTACCCCCAACCACTGTACAAAACGGCCTATTTGGGTAGGTGCCAGTTTTACTCTCCAAATTTAGAAAATACGAGTACTAGCAATGCAAAAGTATCCGTAAAAAGTCAAAGGTACGAACACTCCCTGCCAAAATAGCCTAAATATTCAATCGCTTGTCGTCAGATTTATTGTTTTTGAGTAATTTCTGACTTCGGAAAAGCTGTCATGTTTAACTAAGACATAATGAGTACTTTCCCGTCGTTTCGAGCCAAATCATTTACTTTCTAGATCGTTCCTTTGCAGTGTACGGTCTAAGAATAAAACAGACTTTAAAAAATTTTAAGAGCCAAGCTTGGATAGAACGTTGAATCTATTTTTGTGTAGCTACATAATTTTGCAGTGCTTGCCACCAAATAAGGCAGCCGATTTCTAATTCTTATGCGGGAATTTTGGCCAAAATTTTGCATAATGTTTACCGTCAGCCTTCGATAAACTTTTTTGTGCATGTCTGTTTCACACCATGCATGCGTAGAATTTTAGGTGTGCACACCAATTTGAAAGGGAAATTGTGAAATTTTATGCTAAAACTGAGGCAAAAAAGGACCAAAAATGCGTTAAAATCAAAAATTTTGTTGCAAACTTACTTAATATTTCAAACATCGATTCGGTGTTGTTTTACAGCAAAATTGAGCATTTATAACCGTTTCGAGATCAGTATGACTTAAAAACTATCTGCCTGAACATTAATGCTTCATGGTACAAGGCACGGCTTTCTGAATTTGGGACTAAATTTTCAAGTCCGATATCTCAACAATCGCTTGTTGGGCTTAAACCTCCATTTACCGTGTCCTATACTGGAGGCATAATGAATCACTTTCGTGGCATTTTTTCCTGTTCTACCTTATGTTCCAAAACTTTGTCTAGCCTTGTTTTGGCTGTAGTTACATCGTTTTTAATGGTTTAGCTCGAAAAGGAGTTATAGAGTAGTAAGAAATAGGCATTTTATGGCCTATTTACAGTGATATCACAAAAAGTCAAGATGGGAAAATAAAGTTCTACTAGAAAAATTCAGTGGTTTATTCCTTTCCAGCTCTTTG
Organism: Mermis nigrescens; assembly: GCA_036768485.1. NCBI lineage: Eukaryota > Metazoa > Nematoda > Enoplea > Mermithida > Mermithidae > Mermis > Mermis nigrescens. The sequence goes on along the minus strand of JAVLUZ010000273.1, from coordinate 3,516,730 downwards.
AATGCATCCCCTGGATGTGTTTAACTCAACAGAAATCTAATTTTTCTTGTTTTTGCATAATGACCAGCAGGTGCCTATTCTTATGCATTGTGGTGATAGTTTTTTAATTATACCTCTTTCAAAAATTATTTTCACAGAAAATAACATACATATTCAGAAAGCAAAACAAATTGCACTAAAACTAATAGCTGTCAGAGAATGTTAAGAAGGCATACCATAATGTGCACTAGGAGTTTATGCCATGATGGTGCATTTCGACTGCCAAAACCTGATGGTAAACGGAGGATTAAATAAACATGCTTTCGAGCGTTTTACGACCAGATTTGCACGTTAGGGGGTTGGTGATCTAGACTTTTGATCCAGAGAGGAAAAATTGGAAATTTTTTGCTGAAAATGAGGCAAGTTGAAAGACGATGACGTAAAAAAATTGAAAATTTCCTTTTAAATTGTTTTCGCCTGACCATAAAATGTGTAATAATATAGTTTAGTAACGCTATTTTAGCACCAGTTTTTGAGCTCATTTTAGCCCAAAAAAGCTTAGTTCTGAACCCCCCAGACCGATTAACCCCCTCTAAATTAGTCATGTCGTGCACCTAAGTTTGCTACAACCTCTACATATTGGAACTGAAATTTCTTTAGAAAATTTAAAAATAAACTTATGATTTTATTATTAAAAATATGTCTTATGAAATGGCAACAAAATGACTTAGAAACGATACACATATACAAACTTAACCCAGCTAAAAAATCGTTCTATACTGAATTTCACTCATTGTAATTTATTCACAATTTATAACTTAAACTGAGGTTCTTTGGAAGGTAAGATTTATAAAAAACCAATAAATCTGGCGCAAATCGCTTGAAAATCTACGAGCTTCAAGAATTAATTTAACTTTTTTTCGTAGAAGCATTCATCAAGACATCGACCAAAGAAGGTTTAGAGTCAACAAATCCGATTGCTTTGATTTACATACATAAGCACGACTGAAGGAGAAACGGTCCTTAGACCCTTATAAAATTTAAAAAAACAATTACAATTTTTCATATTTTGATTGAGAATAATTAAGATATTTAAAGCGATTGTGAGAAGCGCTAATAGTATTTTGCAACTAAAGTCCATTTGGCGGCTTTAATTTTTGCGCTTCAAAATATACATGTACTACACAGAAATTTTGGGCTCCGTCCCGAAAAACTTTTATAAATTGGGCTCAAAAACAGATTAGTAATTATGTAAGCGATTGAGAGTCTAAGGAATCAGCTTGTTTGGTAAGTCAGCCAATTAGCCTCTTTTCAACTAAAATACCCTCTGAAAGTAATAGCTTTAAAAAATGTTAATTCACCGTTTTTAAATGATTTTTCAGTGCAACTTGCAGAAAATTTTAGACTCTTGTCGATTTTCGACTTTTATCTTGCCTTTACCGAAAAATTCCGATTTTATTATTCTGGGAATCTAAACTTTAAGCCTCTTTCACATGCATGTATTGTCTGGAACCCAAAATTCAAGTGTTCCATCAAATTCGAAGCAAAAACACAGAATTCAATTTTCAGAAATTAATTTACGTTTTTGCTCAATTTTTTGCAGTAATTGATAAAAGAACATTGGTTGCAGTCAGATCGTTTTTAATGGTTTAGATTGATGAAAAGTTATAGAGTAGTTTAAAAAAGCATTTTTAATCATACAATGATATCAAAAACATAATATGGGAAAATGAGGTTCTAATAAAAAATTTAGTGGTGTATTTATTTCTAGCTTTTCAAATGTCTTTGTCTTCGTTTTGGCTTTAGTTACATCGTTTTCAATGGTTTAGCTCGAAGAGGAGTTATAGGGTAGTGAGAAATAGGCATTTTTTGGCCTATTTACAGTGATATCACCAAAAACTCAAGATAGGAAAATAAGGTTCTAATAAAAAATTCAGTGGCTTATTCCTTTATAGCTCTTTGAATGCATCCCGTGGATGTGTTTAACACATCAGAAATCTAATTTTTCTTGTTTCTGCATAATGTCCAACAGGTGCCTATTCTTATGCATTGTGATAGTTTTTTAATTATACCTTTTTCAAGAAATAATTTTAACAGAAAATACCATACATATTCAGAAAGAGCTTAAAAAATTGCACTAAATGAAAGTAATAGCTGTCAGAGAATCTTAAGAAGGCGTAGCTTAATATGCACTAGAAATTTAGGTCATGATGGTGCACTTCGACTGCAAAAACATGATGGTAAACGGAGGGTCAATATGGACTAGAAGTTTCTGATTTGACGGTGCACTTCGACTGAAAAAAACATGATGGTAAACGGAGGATTAAACCAACATAGTTGGCGAGGTAAAGAATGGGCATGTAAGGTGTAATTTTGTTGGCCACCGTTGATTATGATATAAATTTTTGAGCCCTTTGCGCCTAAAAAGCATTTTTGTAACGAAAAACATTTCCATGACTTCTAAACCGAAGACAATTTAACAGTTCTTATGTGTTTAAGCGAAAATTTTACAAATTTTAGGTGCTTCGCGTAGAATGCTTCAGTGAGTCGATTTCTATAAGTGAGCAATATAGGAAGTCAAGTCTACGCATGTCCATCTGTCTGAAATTTCAAACGTTACAACCGTTTAAGTCAAAGAGATTTTATTTTTCCATGAAAAATTTTCGAAAATGCGGAAATTGTTTGAAAAAATCATACTCCAAATGCTTTTAAATTTAAAAAGACAAACGCAAAAGCGAGAAAGCGCTATACGCACGCGAAGGGCAAATTTTCAAACGATATTTTAAACTTTTCTAGGATAAATTGCGAAAATTCTACACCCGACACTTTTCACCTTCAAATCTTGTGACAAACACAAACATTGACTTATAAGTCCGTGTGTTTGGAAAATACCTAGCCAGCAATTGCTCTCCAACAAATGCTCGTTAAAAATTGCTCGCTAGGCATTTGCTCACCTACAGGGGCGGATTTAGGGGGGTGGTGGGGGCGGCCCCCCCATTGGCCCAGAATAGTGAGCAAAATTAAGCATTTTTGAGCGATTTCTAGCGATTTTTGGGTTAAAACGGCTAATCATTCCGCCCAAGTCAGGGTTCCGCCCCCCCTCTTAGGGGTACCGCCCCCTTAGGAAAATCCTAGATCCGCCACTGCTTACCTAACAGTAGCTCGAGGGATACCTCTCTCCGAATAATCGCTCAACTAAGCAATTCCTTGCCTGACAATAGCTTGCGCAGAGCTACTGCTCGTCAGCAACTTTTTCATTGGCCCTAAAATAACTCCTTACTTTACTTATTGTCTTTCCGACATTCGCGATTTTCGAAAAGTTTTAGAAAAATTAGTAAAAAGGTGCTGGTTTAAACGTTTTCAGTCATCTTATTGCTCAAAAGTGACCAATTTACGGCATTTCGCGTCATATATTGACTTTTTGACTACATTTTAACGAATTTATTAGATTTATTCAGGAGTTCTATTGTTTTTTATGCTCTATAAAGACAGAGCATTGTTAAAAACGCCAAAAACGATGTTTTTGACGCACACATCTCATTTGAGTCCAAAAACGGCACTTTAAAATTCCGTCTCCCTCAGACGGAATAATAAAGTGCATCTTTGCACGTAGTTGAATCGATGCAACGTCATCGCAGAATTATTCAAATCATAAATTTGATGGCTCAAACTTATGGGTGTTAGAGGCAGCTGACCATCTAGGGTGAAAAAGAGCCTTCAACGTGTACCTCACAAATACAGCAAAACTCATTTTAAATAGAGCAAAAATGCCTATTTTTTTCACCCAAACCTTGTAATGGGCGAGATTAGAGGACAGATAACTTTGGATGGGGAATCATCTCATTTGTTACGCGACATATGATTTAGATCAATTAAATGATACTTGATGAACAGCGAGCGCGCTATAAGCGAGAGTTATATTAGTTTAATCCTCGTACACCACACCTGGGCGTGGGGGGAGTTTGGGGAGTATGCGCCCCCAGAAATGAAAATACCCCCAGAATTCAATTTTTGAAAATTTTTTCGTTTTTTTTGCGCAATTTTTTGATGCCAATAGAGAGTGCTTGATGAGAAACGTCGAAAAATGGTGTTTTTTTACGCCACACCACCATTTTTAAGGCCATTTTTTGACCTTTGAAAAATCTTGCACCCTCCAGAATTTTCTTGCTGTCCACGTATGTCGTACACCCGTGATCCCAGAATTAATTTTTTACTCGACCGTGTGAAACATACAATAGGTGTTTTTTTGTAGAAGATCATATAAACAATGCTGTATTGTCTATTCATTAGCAGCCAAGGCATATCTTTGGAGTAAATTTGTTATCTGGCCGGGTCATTGAAAAGTTGCACCAAAAACTTAAAATTGCACCTAACTTGCATCTTTCCGTAAAGCATGTGCGGGTCTTGAAGCGAAAATGGGAATCCTGAGCTTAGGATACATCTCTGGTAAAAACTGACTTGCCCAATCACGTGAAATCCGTAAAACAATCAGCTAGAATAAATCTTAGTTCCAGTGGTCTTTCAGGAGCTTAGATATCTGCAAAAAAACTTAATATGTAATTCAGGATCATACAGTCAGGTGCACGCGGGTTTACAAATTATTGGCCATCAATCGCTAGAGAAGCAATTGTAATGACAAGCAATTGTCTGGCGAGCAATTTATCTGCAAGCCATCGTCTGGCGAGCAATTTTTATGCAATTAATTGACACGCGAGCAATTGTACGGCAAGCTATTGTTCAGCAAGCGATTGTTCGGCGAGCTGTTGCTAGGCGAACAATTGTTACAAGAGCAATTGTTACGTAAGCAATTGTTGGGTGTCACAATTGCTGGGCGTGCAATTGTTGTCAGCATTTGCTGGCGACTGATTTTCCGATAATCCCTGCTGCATATACGTGCATAACATTTAATTAAAAAATTTGGACTAGCTGATTACAGCTGAAAAAAGTTATAGGAACTTGAAGCATACATGTAACAGGGGAATGAAGAGGCTCCTAGGCAGTGGCGAATCCGGGATTTTCCTGAGAGGGGCGGTACCTCTAAGGGGAATGGGGGTGGAACCCTGACTTGAGCGAAAAAATTAGCCGTTCTACCCCGAAAATCGCTAAAAATTGCTTCATTTTGCGCACTATTTGAGCCAATGGGGTACGGCCGCTTTCTCGCTCCCCCTAAATCCGCCCCTGCTCCTAGGTTGGTCAGCCCCCTCAATCAGAAAGTTTTTGACCTTCTCCGATTTTTTAGGAAAAAATTGAATTTTTTAGGCTGGTTTTAGGGTGTTTTGTGGCTATTTTTCGGCTAAAAATTGAAGTTTTCTCTTTAAGAAAACCTCACTCAAAATTTTAATTTCTTACATGTATGACTTGAAGGCACTAAAACTAGAAAGCATGAAATTCGGGGAACGAAAAGCAACAAAATTAAAACAATAAGGTGAATCTCAATACACTTGAAGTAAAAAGCTTAGCAATTTCGGGAAAATTAAAGCAAGAAAAATTTAAACAATACAAGTGAATCTGAATCTATGTAGTTTTTTGTAAAACTGGATTACCCATTTTCACAAATCAAATTACGGCATTTTTGAAATTGTAGAATGTATCCTTGTGAAGCGTGAGGAGAAATTCTCAAACTTCTAATGTATTCGTCTTTTAGCATTTTAGTTATGCAAAAAATATGAAAATTTGAGAATTAGTAGCCTGGTTTTCATTCACCTGAATCATATTTGAGTTTTTGTTGCCTGCTGAAAAAATTCTACAGTTCTAAATATTTTCCCTGATCAGAAAAAAGAGCTTCGTGCGTATCTTTATCGGAATGCTTCACTTTATAATTTTTTGTTACTACTTTGTATAGTACTAACCGGCACAATTCTGCTAAAACGTGTTTTATATTCGAAAAATCGCCACCAGACGTGACATCCTGCAATGTTTGGATTGCAGCGCTTGTTTTGTCAGCTTCCTGGCTGCATTCCTGCATGACGAATCTTTCGTTTCTAACGAGACATGGCAAATACTTGATAAATCCTGAATAAGTGTATCCTAATTTCAACAAAGTATTTGTAAAAATGGTATTGACATTGTTTGGCATAAGCGCGAAAAACTAGAATGTGATGTCCATCAGCAGCGTCTTCACTGAATTAAGACAATTTTTAGCGCAGCTAATAAAAAAATAGTCAAAATTCATCCGTTGAATTAAAAGAGGCAGGAATGCATGACTCACAGGTAAAGGTGAAATTTGAAATATTGTTTGGTAAAAAAATTGTTTGGCCTTATCATTTCCAGAAAAAATTCAAAAATAGCGGATTATCAAAATGGAAAGGCTTTGTGAATTACGAGTATATTGTTTTTAGGTATTTTTTCGTGATCCTAAAATCCACCTTTCAATCCGTACATAGGAATAAGGAAAAGGCATCGATGGGAGAGATGTGCTGAGAAATTTTCTTAGTTCTTGGTATAACCCTCGCATATTGTGTTTTAAATATTAAAGGTTTCCGTGTTAGGACGCCGTCCCGTCGGGCTAAAGCACGATTAATTCAACTCAACACAGCAAATATCAGTATCAGTTTGAGCAATTTTGTATCTTCCTTCATGAAAAACATCGATATTGTTCTCTAAAATAAATGTAAGAGAAATTATAATCAGAAACTGATGTGCTTACGCGTAGGCAGATGGACATACATATCATAGGTAGTCAGTGGCGGATCTAGGATTTTCCTAAGGGGGCAGTATCCTAACTTTTTCAAAAACAGTCAAAAATAGGTTCAAAAATTGTTCTTAACGCGCGAAATAGCGTTTTTTCGGTGTTTTACATTGTATACTTTTTCATGAAATCACTTTTGACGCAATATTTTTCCTGAAAATTTTAACATTTTCAACAATTTTGTGCGAATGAATCATTTATTTTTTGATTTTAACAAAAATCTGGTGCGAAGCGCCGGAAAATTTGTGAAATTAAGGCAGATGGACGTCTAGAAACATGATTTACTGCTTGATTTCCTGTATTTATAGCATTTGATGCGAAACATCAAAATTTTTAATTGAAAACAGAAGAAAACCATGCAAAAATAGCTGCTCCTGTTGTTAAAATTGTTTTGAAACCTAAATTAAGAGAAAATTGCTTTCAGGTCGCCAAGAAAGTAGATAAATGTCATTGATAGATATCATCCGACGCGTAGCGCCGGAAAAATTTGAGAAATTATGGTCACTGACGGCTGAAAATTATTGTAAATTGCATATCCATTCTTTTTCTCGACAAATATTTTTGGCCAGCCTCCCCCTTTAATCCGCTCCTGTAGGTAGCGCGTTAGCATCTACCTATAATATATTTAGCTTTCTTTTTTTCTTATATATTTATCACAGCGAGGTGCAAATTTTATGTCCACCCCTACAACGAGCAGACACTTCTGTATTGTGTGGTTTTTTATGAAAAGATAGATAATAAAGAAATTCGCTGCCCGTGTTGGTTTTTGTTTTTTGTATATCAATACCCAATGTGTAAAGAGCGTGTAAACGTTTACTATAACGTTTCAACATAGTTTTTTAAATTTCGGTCGGTCGCACGATTTTTCTAACTCAATTTTGCATTCTGTTCATTCTATTATTTTTAAATTGTAGCCAATTAAGTCAGCTTGATACAAGATTTTTTATTTTGTTGAAAAGTGACTTATTTTCAGAGTGACAGTGTAAAGAGTGTAACGAATCTGAGGGTAAAAAATAAATTTTGACTTTTCTATTGTCTACCAATAACTACGCTTATGAGTCTTAAGAAATTTAATCCAGCAGAAATGTACTACGTTTTAATGGCTCCCTTCGGCTCACCTAAAAACTCTCTTACTCTCAATATGGACTTAGATCAAGGGCTTCAAACTTTACTCTCTAGTGAATAGTGCAAAAAAACAGGTTTTGTCTGAGATTTCTCCGATTTTTTTTTCTTTTTTTTTCTTTTTAGATTTTTTCTGAGATTTCAAAAAAACAGATTTCTTTTTCGCTTATAAATCAAGACAACTCATATAGATTAAGACTAAAGCTCGTTTTAAGGGCTACATGTCGCAGCTAATTGCGTTTAAAGAAAACTCAATATTAAGTTATTTATGAGGGTGTAAAGAGTAAAACTAGAGGATGTAAAATGGGCGAAAAAAGCACGTTTTTTCCTTATTTTGAAGGGTAAATATCTCAAATATTTTGCGGAACAAATGTTTTTCACATATAAACGTACTACGATTTAAAGGTCTAAACTGAATTTCTTTATGCTCCAATGCGGAATTAGGTTCAGATTTTTAAAGTTTACAATGTGGTGGACGGTTGAAAATATTTTTTTCAGTTTTCTGTTCGCCACTTTCTCCAGTGAGAAGTCAGGATAGGTCGAATAAAATAAAAATAGAGTACCTTTTTACAAGGTACACGTCACAACAAATCGCGTTTGTTTACATCAATATTAAGCTTTTTTCGGGAGGTGTAAAGTCAAATTTTGGGTGTGTTGAATGTGTTCCTGTCTTGCTTCTTTCTTCTAACTTCTTCGACTATCAGTCTGGACATGATCTCAAGTTAATAAGGTACCGAAAATCGAATGTACTATGCCAGTCGGTCGCATTTATATACACTCCACAGTGCTGTACAGTGATTTACATCTAATATTTATTTGTATTCAGGACATTGTGGATACTAAATTCTGTCATAATTGTTTATCATAATATCAGAATCACGAATCCGAATAAAATCTTCTTTACACTCTGTGGTTGAATAAAGTTTACACTGCGAATTAACATTAGTTCTAGAGCCTTGCGAAAGCTTACTTTGTCAAGATGTTCTGCGTAACATCAGAATTACGAATCCGACTGTAAATATTCTCTACAATTCAGTGATTGTGTGCATTTTTTACTGTTCATTTATTCCTAATGTGTAGTATTACTACAATTTTTTTCCAAATATGTTCCGCAAGGTGAGTATTTTGAATCTGCCAGTATGTTCCCCTTACACACAGTAGTTATGTAAAGTTTACACTGAAAATTAAATTTAGTTTTAGAGCTTGCAGAAGCTTCATTTTTTCGAAAAATATTCCATGTGAAATGCGTATTACGAATCTGAGCCTGAGTGTTCTTTATACCCAATAATTGCGTGAAGTTTATGCTGAATACCTAGGAGATAGAGACTATGAGAGATTTTGCAAGCAACCTGAATGAAACAGCAAACATTGGTGCATTCAAGCAAATCAAAAAAATTGTTGGTTTAAAGCAGTAGGGAAAGGAAGTAAGCATACGTGAAACAGACTAGGTACTTGTGGGTACGCTTGCATGCCCACAACGATTGTATGCAATAATCAATTGACGCCAGCTTTGCTTGCTATAATGCTCTTGATTACAAAGTAAAACACCTTTAAACACAATTGCAGTTAGTTTCCAATTAATAACGACATGAAGCAAGTCAGCGTTGCAACTTGCAAGCTATTTAAAACGAGTAAATATTTTAGATTATGTTTATATAATCTTATGTGAAGCACTAACAATAATGTAAAGAAGGTCACACTCCTTCACAGATCGCAGAATAGACTTCAATTTTTTGCGTTGCATGGAGAAAGTCTGATTTTTAATAGGTTTTGCGACTTTAGGCATATACATAGGTAGCTTTTTCCTAGTCCCCTCCATTTACATCTTTAATAATCCACAGTCCCAAGTATATTCGTCTTTTTGTTCTATCAGAGGCCTATTTCTTACTACTCTATAACTCCTCTTTGAGCTAAAGCATTAAAAACGATGTAACTGAAGCCAAAACGAGGCTAGACAAAGTTTTGGACACATGTATAAGGTTGAACAGAAAAATGCCATGAAAGTGATTCATTATGCCTCCGGCATAAGACACGGCAAACGGAGGGTTAATACTAATATTAATAATAACTGTGCACTGCAAAATATCAATCGTTTTCCATAAACTTTCTTATTCTTCCTGTTTGTCTTTATCTGCGTTTATCCTTGCAAAACTGGATATAAGAGTTCAGATTTGCGATATTTCAGACGTTTTTAATTTTTTTGTTACATCAATATACTTCTAGATATTTTTGTTATGTAATAAATGCTGCTTATTTCTCTTGAACACCATGGAAAAGGATCTAAAATTATTTATATATTTATTTATTTAAAATTCAGAAACTTTATTTTCAGAATGTCAATCCGTTAAATTCAGAATTTTACATACAATACCTACATATTACTGTGTGGCCTCAGCAGAACGCTCTTTCTCGGAACTGGAAATAATAAAGACATATTTGCGGTCAACTACAACTGATTCTCGTCTAAGTGCACTAGGGACTATTTCAATTGAAAATAATTTATCATCTTTGTTAGATTTTTCGCAATTGATTGACCAGTTTGCCGCTCAGAAAGCTAGGAAAGTTAATATTGTAATAAAGCACGTCATATTTCACGAAATGGGTAAATTATTTGAGAAAAAAACATACAATACCCACTTGAAATAATGTAGCACAATATTTTGCTAGTGAATTTACAGTAGGATGCTAACTGCGATCATACAGGTATATATGTAAAGGAGATACATAAATGATAATTATGATGCATATAATACCAGCTTAAAAAGTTATGGGGCCTCCAAAATAAGTTCCGCCCAGGGCCGCTAAACTCCTAAGCACGGCCCTGGCTAAAAATAGTCATATTTTACACTTTTCGCACAAAAGCATGCCATGAAGAATGATTTGCAACGGGAATTATCGCACTATGAAAATTCTGAATGGCGAGATTTATTCTGTGTTGCGATTTCCGCAGGAAGTATGTATGAATTGAAAAATCGTGATACAGAAAATCCGATGATCCGCGTGAACAATTATTTGCGCGAAAGTATGAAGAATTTGTGTGCAAATCTGATCCTACGAGCTGCGATTTTCGCATGTTTGGCGCGATGCGTAGAATATGAATGAGGCTTTAGACAAAATCTGTTTTTACATCATCCACTGGAGTGTAAAGCTTGAACATTTTTGTATATGCTATAACGTTAAACAGATTCGTGTATGTTATAACATTACGCTAAAACACTACACTCTCATTAAGCAGGTCACAACTTCAGCTGATGTGAGTATAAAACTCTAAAACCAGCTGCATTAGATAGGTAAAGATATGTTTGTTAGAACTAGAGCTGCATGCGGGTACCCGAACGGGTACCCGATAGTATACCCGGATACCCGGGTAGAAAATGATTTTACTACCCGGATACCCGAATCCCTGATATAAAATGCAAAATTAGCACTGCAGTTATGCAATATGTTCTAAGAATTGAATTAGAAACCTAGAAACATATTACTTCTAAAGTGCGACTGAATCACAATGTACATGTGATTTGATATAATCAACCATAAAATGTTAAATAAGCGAGTCCGTTAATATTTCCTATTATCACAATATATCGCGCATACAGTCTAGGCATATTCCACTATTCAGCTCTTTAGTTACATTATTTTATTTGTGCCGAATTCTTCTTATTCTTCATTGTAAACAAATTTAAACAAGAAATTATCTGTTAGCGACGCTTTTTTATAATTCATTCACTTCTGTGACCATTATATAAATTTAAACTGCAACTTTTATTCACATCGTGCGCGCACCTGTTTTAGATAGACCTGGTTCAAAGCCTATCGTGTTCCAAATGCAGTCAGCCATAGGAGCACACCTGAGCGTGGGGGGGGGGGTTTAGGGGTATGCACCCCCAGAAACCAAAATATCCCCCAGAAATCAAAATACCCCCCTCCCAGAATTCAATTTTTGAAAATTTTTTTCGCTTTTTTCGCAATTTTTGATGCCAATGGATAGTGCTTGATGAAAAACGTCGAAAAATGGTGTTTTTGTCACCATACCACCATTTTTAAGGCCATTTTTTGACCATCAAAAAAATCTTGCACCCCCCCCCAGAAATTTCTTGCTGCCCACGTATGCATAGGAGTAGCCATAGGGCATTGGGGGTACCTGCCCCCGACATTTTTCAGAAATATTGTTGATTTTTTTGTTGCAATAATGTATGTCCAGAAAACTAAGTTCAAAAAGGCAAAAACTTCAAAATTTTCCGCGCTGAGTCATTATTGTTTATTGCTATATAGATCCAACAAATTTAAAAGCTTGAATCAGCTAAAATAATCCAGCACTTCACATCACTTTAGTAATTTAATGCACTAATTATTCGTTGAATGAATTTGCGCATGCTTGTTGAGCATGATAGTAAAAGTGCGAAAATGATTGTGAACGAGTTTGTCTATTCTCTGCTTTGTTTGTCTTTTTGTGTAACAGTTTGTCTATTCTTTGTTTCGTTCATCCTTCTTTACAAGGACACATAATCCTATTTTAATTGGAAGGAATGGCCTAATTTTCTTATGTTTTTGCGCATTTCTTGTTCTATAAACTGCATTTTGTTAATTAGAAGGCTACAAATGGGCCTGAAAACGGTACGAACAAAATTTTAATGGATGCATCTTTCTATATCTTATTGGCAGCGACCCGTTGCTGCGCTACGTACCTAGCAGAGGTCGAAAAACGCATTTCAGATCAGTTTGTGCAATGTAGAAGTTCATCAATTTTAAGTGTTTTTGGGCTTGCTTCCGAACCGAGATTTGGCCGATTTTGCGAAAATTTTAACGTTACTATTTAACATTGAAATATTTTTTTACAAAATTTTCCGGGACTTTGCCCCGGATCCCGCTCGCCTTCTCAGACGTCCCGCAGCCATAAAATCTCGTTGTACATGTGCAACGAGATTTTAGGGAGAACAAGCCAGGTAAAAGGGTTAAGAATTTCTTAAAATTTCCGGCGTTTCGCGCCGGCATTAATTTGTCTGTTTTGTATGATTTAAGCGGTATAAATTGAGTTTAATATGCAAAAACTTCAAAATTTTCCGGTGCATAGCGCCGCCAGTTACTGTTCTTTCTTTTTGTAAAGCTCCAGCATTGCGTTTAAAAGCCTGAATCACTCAAAATATCTTCAGGTTAAGTTAGTAATTCGCCGTTTTCTTGCAAGAAGCTTGAATTATCAAAACTGTTTTGTACAAATTTGGTAATTTTCTGCTCTCTCAGATTATTAGTATTTACAGAGCTACAAACTGTTAAGGGTAGAAAAAATGACTAAATTTCTTGGCACTTTGCGGCACTTATGGATTCCGAACTGTTTGTCAATAGAAAGGCCGTAAATTCTACATGAAAACGTTTATGTCCCCCCCGAACCAAAATTCTGATTACGTCTCTGCAGTCAGCTCCAGATAGACTTAGACTTGTTTTTGAATAAATTTTCATTTCCTGTCGATTTCAAAATTGCTTTTCGTCAGTGTGTTTTCCTGCTTCAAATGTTTTAATGACGCTATGAACATACAAAACCTGCTTCACATTTTTTTGCTTTGAATTATGAAAATGACTTAAATTTCATTAAATGCATACGAATTCTTCAGGTTAAAGCCTTGATTCTATTTAATCTTGCATTAATTTTTCAATAATTTTACTGCTTAAATGTCACTTTGCCCTAGACCTCACTGTCAACCGTAAATAAACGATGTTCACTGCATTCACTTTTATCTAAGGTCCTACTCGGGTATACCCGGGTACCCGGGTACCCGAATTACCCGGGTACCCGGGTAATGAAATAGCCGGGTACCCGGGTAGTAAAATTTGCAAAGTGTGCAGCTCTAGTTAGAACCGCTTCAAAAATTTGGGCCAGCGGTCATTGGTTTATGCACTGCAATAATTTTTTTACACCTCACTTTGACATTGTTTAAACCTCAGACTGCGTATGCATGTATCCTTTTTCGGCATTTTGACAATGCATCCTGTCAGAGACATTAATTCTCACATTTTTTAATCCTAGTGCAAAAATCTCTAGATATCGTCAAAAGAGGTTGCAAATTGATGGCAGAACCAATGACGCTGTTAGCATTTAAACAATATTAACCGGGCGTGAAGATATTGCCGTAGCGACCTAAGTGTTGACATCTGGCCAAAACTTTTTACACGGTTGAAAAAAACTATTTTATCCATCTAAAGCATCCAGTAAAAAAATCTCCCTTTCACATCAGCCGAAGTTATGCCCTGTTCGGAGTGTAGCCTTTTTTGTGGGTCACTCTACTAGTAATTAAAAACGCTCCGATGAAACAAAAAACGTCATATATACCCCGCAGATTGAAAAAACTATTGAACCAAAGAACGATTGAAAAAGCAGCAAGTTAGTTTCGCAGTAGCTGTGGGAAATTACCTGGAGTGCTGTATGAAAGACTCTGCAAGCCACTTAAATGGAATAGCAAACGTCGATGCATTTAAGAAAATCACAGAAATTTCCGGTTTAAAGCAGTAGGAAATGCGGTGAGCTTAAGTGAAACAGACTATAGTCGGTTTCATTTACTTGAGAGCTTTTTCAGACAAATCATTTTCGAGGCTACAATAAATCTATTTTTCCTACTCACTGCAGGTCATTTAGAGATTTAGCTACATGAGGAGGAAGAGTTTTCCAGTAAAATTTCTCATGGCATAATTTATTTTCGTTTTCCAGCGCATCATGCAACATGCGGATGGGATTCGCGTATTTAGCTTGCCATAAATCGACCGTTTAACACAATGTACTAACATTTTAAAAATTGACAAAAACTTCCGCTTAGCGTAGTGGTAGAAGGCGTGATTGTCGTCGAAGTAATACGGGTTCGATTCCTGCTGCAAGGTTTTCATTTAGCGTGCTTACTGTAGTACGTCATAGCACTGTTTAGATGCTTGAATCAAGTCTATATAGATGGTTAAGTGCGTTAAAAATAGAAGAATGTCGGCCGCCCCCACTCAACTTTTCTGTCGAATTACAGTAAATCACCTAGTTAGGCATACAGCAGTCTTCAAAAAAATTTACTGCAAAAGCTCTCTAAAAAATGAAACACACTATTAGTACATGTAGGTACGCCTGAATGCCAGCAACGATTGTAAGCACTAATCATTTGACGCCAGGTTTGCTTGCTACAATGCTCGTAATAACAAAATGAAGCACCTCTAAATGCGATTGCAGATAGTTTTTTATCAGTTACGAGCATACGTGGGCAGCACCAAAATTCTGGAGGTCCAAGATTTTTCAAAGGTCAAAAAAACGGCCTCAAAAATGGTGGTATGGCGTAAAAAACACGATTTTTCGACGTTTCTCATCAAGCACTATGCATTGGCATCAAAAATTGCGAAAAAAAAGGAAAAAATTTTCAAAAATTGAATTCTGGGGGTATTTCGATTTCTGGGGGGATATTTTGGTTTCTCGGGGGGGGTGTGCATACCCCCAACCCCCACGCCCAGGTGTGGTCACGAGGTGAAACAAGTTGGCGTTGCAACTTGCATGCAGTTCACAAAACGTACACATAGATCATATTTATACACTCTAATTCGAAGCCTTGAAAATGATTTAGAGAAGGTTGCATAATATACTTCAATTTTTTGCGTTGCTTAGAGAACGTCTGATTTTCTACAGATTTTGCGACTTGAGACATATACATAGGTAGCTTTTTCTTTGTCCTCTCATTTTACATCCTTAATAATCCACAAGCATATTCGTCTTTTTTAACATCGGAGCATTTTTATTTGCTAGTACTCTACCTTTAATTAGCATGATAGCATGCTACAATAATGACAGCAATCCAAGAACGCGGTAAACAATATTATTCTGAACATCAACAGTATCTTTTTCAAACAAGACAACCGTACCATATTTAAAGAGATCCAAGGTTTTTGACATAAACTTTACGCAAATATTGGGCGTAAAAGAACACTTACGCTCAGATTCAAAATCCTGACCTTACATGGAACATTTTGGAAAAAAATTAAGCTTCTGCAATGCTCTAAAGTAAATTTAATTTTGAGGGTAAACTCTACATGTCTACTGGTTCCTGACCATACAGAACATAATTTTAAAAAATTCACGTTTTGCGACGCTCTGGAAGTAAAATAAATTTGTAGTGTAAACTGCACATTAACAATAAATGAATAGTGGAAACTTTACATAAGTACTGGTAGTAGAGAAAACTAACAGTCAGATTCGTAATTCTGCACTTAGGTAGAACGTCTTGGAAAAAATTATGCTTTCGTAAGGCACTAGAACTAAACTTAATTTGCACTGTAAACTAAACACAACTACAGCGTGTAAAGCAGATTTTGGTCAGATTCAAAATTTTGATATTACTCTGATATCGCGATCAATATTCATAAAAATGAATGTCCACAATGGCCTGAAGACAAATAAATAGTAGATGCAAACTACTATATACCACTTTTGAGTGTAAACAAATGCGCCTAACTGGCGGATTAGGTTAGATTTATGGTACATTTTTAGACTTGAGATCATGTCCAGACTCATAACTAGAGAAGTTGGCAGAAACAACAACACACAAACACGTTTAACACAGTCAAAATTTTGACTTTACACTCTTCAAAAGAGCTAAATATTGATATAGATAAACGCCATTTGCTCTGACGTATACCCCTTTGAAAGCAAATTATTTTTATAATATTCGACCAATCCAGACTTCTAAACGGATAAAGTAGCGAACAAAAAATGGACAAAAACGTACTTTTCACAATCTACCGCATTGTAAATTATTAGAATGTAAACCCAACTCTGATTCAGTGTAAAGAAATTTAGTTTGCCTCAGTTTGTAGCCTTTAAATCGTAGTACGGTGTTATGTAGAGAATTTCTGTTCCGCAAAATATTTGAGATATTTACCAATCAAAATAGGGAAAAAACGTATTCTATCGTCCATCTTACAACTCTGATTCCGAACATTACACCCCCTAAATAATTGAATATTGCGATTTTCAAACGCAATTTGTTGCGACGTGTAGCCCTTAAAACATACTTTTTTATTTTATTTTATTTATTCCGACTTATAACTTGTAAATTTAATGGACAAATCTCAGACAAAAACCTATTTTTTTACACCATTTACTTTTGTGTAAAATATAAACCCTAGATCTGACTACGTATTGAACGCACAAACGTTTGCTGGTAAGCAGAAAGTAGCCCTTCAGCCGTAGTACATTTCTATCAGAAAAAATTCCTGGGTACTCATTCCCGGAGTTGTTGGACTGTCTTTACAAGAGCAGAGTTTTACTTTTTACACTTCCTCTCCAGAAGTAATGCGAAATTTAAAAAAACTAAAAGTGCATATTCAGAGAATTCAATTTTCTACAATTCTATACCAATAAATTGTCTAAGGCATGTATGCTGAGTTGCATATAAGGTAGCTAAAAAACTGTCAACGATTTGCGTACGTTATAACGTTAAATCGAAACTTTACACGCTCATTACACAATCGGTATTGAATGTAAATAAAAAAAGTGTGCGAAAAAGTAACAGTCAAATTCGTAGTTTTGACGTTACGTAGGACATTTTAAGAAATTTTGCAGTGTAAACTGCACACAAACACCGAGTATTAAGAAGATTTTAGTCGGATTAGTAATTCTGAAATAACGATTAACATTTAAGAAAAAATCAAGTCTCCACAATGGCCTGAAGACAAATAAGCATTAGAATGGAGCCACTTTACACTACTGTTTAGTGTAAACAAACGTACCTAACTGGCGTATCACGTTTGATTCCTGACACATTTTTAGACTTGAGTTCATGTTCGGACTCATAACCAGAGAAGATGGCAGAAAAAAACAAGAGAGAAACACATTTAACACACCCTGTTTTTTGACTTTATACCTCCCAAAAAAGCTAAATATTGATGTAAATAAACACAACTTGCTGTGATGTGTACCACTCTAAAAGTACTATATTTTTATCCTCTTCGACTCAAATAACTTCTAAATGGGGAAGTGGCAAACAAAAACTGACAAAAATGTATTTTCCACCGTCCACCACATTGTAAACTTGAAAAATCTGAACCTAACTCCCCATCGAGTGTAAAGAAATTCGGCTTGAGCTGGTTTGTAGCCTTTAAATTATAGTATGTTAGTGTGTGAAAATCTTCTGTTTACCAAAATATTTGAGATATTTAACAATCAAAATAGCGAAAAAAACGTGTTTTTTATCCATTTAACACTCCTGATTTCGAATTTTACACCCCCATTAATAAGTCAATATTGCGTTTCTTTAGACGCAATATGCTGCGACGTGTGGTTCTTTAAACGTGCTTTATTTTTATCTTATTAATTTATCCCGACTTATAACCAAAGAGGTTAGTGGAGAAATCTTAGACAAAAGCTGTTTTATACAATATCCACTAGTGTGTAGAGTTTGAACAAGTAGATCTGACTCAGTATTTCAATGTAGAAAAGTTTGCTAGTAACCTAAAAGTAGCTCTTAAGCCGTAGTGAAATTTCTCAAGACTCATAACAGGAGTTATTGGCGGACAAAAAGAAGAAAAACGCGACCAAAATCTGTTTCTACACCCGCATTTTTCTGCACTCTTTATACTCCCCTTCAAAAACTGATGCAAAATTCAAAAAAACAGAAGAATTAAGTTTTAGGTAATTCAGTTCCCTACAAAACTGTACCATCAAATCGTATAAGGCGTTCACGCCGAGTTTTCTACACGCTGACTGGAAAATTCGTCAGCAGTTTGAATATGTCATGACGTAACGCCAACCTTTACACGCTCATTACAAAATCGGTATTGAATGTAAACAAAAACGAAAAATGGCACAACATCTTTATTATCTATCTTTAAAAAAACCGATCCGGCCAAGGGAGGGGAACGGGCGCAACATAAATTGGTCTATATCTCAGAAAATTTGTCGGGATAGCTCTAAAAAACTGCATTTTTTACCGTTTTTCGACATGCTCTATCCATTAAGATCATAAAATTCAAACTTTTCAAAAAGCATTTTCTTGTTACCTAAATTGTTGGGCGTGGAGGGGTAGGAGAGTGGGGTATGCACCCCTTCCAAGAAGGTCGAATACCATTCTCCTTCAAAAAACTAAATACCCAACTCCAGAATTCAATTTTCGATATTTTGTTGTTTTTTTCGCAATTTTTCGATACCAATGGATAGTGGTCGATTAGAAACGTCAAAAAATGGGTTTTTTCGGCCAATCACTATTTTTAAAAATGGGTTTTTTCGCCATATAACCATTTTTAAGACTATTTTTTAACCTTTGATATGGTAAGCCTCGAAAAAAAATTTTAAAAGTACCTCCTTGAATGTAAGAGGGTTAATGCAGGTTTTAGATCGCACATAAGTGTCATTGGTAATCTGGACCTTTCTAGATATTTAAAAAAATACTAAATTCTGATATAAATTGAATTAAATCTAAGCTAATCTTAATAATAAAATTCACGGAAGTCGACAAAACCTCAGAAATTGATTTCGAAAATTTTGGATTCTTTTCTCAGATTTTCTGCCCATAGAGTTCAATGCAAAACGTACACATATCGCGTTTCCGCCCGCCAATGTATTGGCTATTTTCAGCCTCTTAAACTTCTCTGATGCACTAGTATTCGTTGCATTATAAGTATGCACGATCTATATAGCCTCTAGGCTAAAAAACTTGGGGATTTGCTAATGAAAAAAATAAAAGAAGTGGGTATCTAGTAAAAGTAAATTTTTCAAAAATGCTTAATATTGACCAAAATCTGTGATTTAATCGGTTCCGAGCTATTTTAGCATTTACATTCGGAAAAACAAGAACGATGATGGGCTTAATAAAATAGAAAAATCGGGAGATTTAAAGATGATTTTAGATTGAAAAAAATTGTTGACATTATGACACAAACTTGCGTTTTCCTCTTCGCAGACGTAATGCAGGCCCGCTAATGTCGACCGCAGAAAATTGTAAGAATTATGTAGATAAACGCAGCCCTTTGTGCACTCTTTAAGCCTGTGAAAGCTCCTGAAAAAGGTGTTCATTTCTATAATTGTAGTAAGAAATGTCGAACAAAAATGACAACCTTGTAATATGCAGTGTTAATAGAAGCTGAAAACAACATTTAAAGCTTAAAACTAGCGAAACGCCCAAAAATTTTTACTACGAACTCAGAATAATGAGTCTCTGTGTCAAATTAATTAAGTTGCATATTGAGCGCTTTGAATACCCTGATGCTCTTGCTCCTTAAAAATTTTACGCTTAGACCGCAGTGTGACCATACAAGGGCAGCAAGAATATTAGGGGGGGGGGGGTGCATGATTTTTTAAAGGTCAAAAAATGGCCTAAAAATGGTGGTATGGTGTAAAAAACACCATTTTTCGACGAGTCACATCAAGCAATATTCATTTGCATCAAAAAATTGCGAAAAAACGATAAAAATTGAATCCTTTGGGGGTATTTTGATTTATGGGGGGCATTTTGGTTTCTCGGGAGAGGGGTGCATACCCCCCAATTCCCCCCTTCACGCCCAGGTGTGAGTGTGACACGCTACACAAACGAGCCACTCGAAATGCATACATTTAATTTTAGATTTGAGGATTTATTGATGACAAAATAATGAATCTGCTGATTAAAACTAGAGAATTCTACTAAAATAGAATTAAAAGAGTGTTCAAATCGCAAAAGTCTAAAACTTTACTTATTACCTGACCTACATATCTGAAAAAGATTGAAGAATGCAATCGCTCCCTGAAATTAACATCTTCGTTTAAAGTCTACTCCTCAGAGCTCTTTGTTTATTTCTGCACATATTGCATTGTTCATTTACTGGCACATAATATCCATTTTTTCTCTAACGGTCCGATAGTCGTATTTCCCATCTAGGCGCAGAATTTCTTGCCAACCAGAAACTCCTTCGTATTTTTCCATTGTTCCAGCAAAATCCAAAAAGTCTTGCAAGCACTTCAACGCGCATGTGTCTGCTGCTGCGCTAAACGCATTTTCTAGAATATTTAGGAATTTTAATTTTTAAAACCAGTAGAATCAGACAGGTTGAACTGATTCTAACCAAGGGCGTATGCAGGACTTTTATAGAAGTGTCCGAAAATTGATGACCCTCTATTTCAGAATAACTTCGCCGGTGTACAAAATAAATTTTAATTTCTGACGTTGTCGGCATGCTCTCAGCCATTCAGCTGATAAAATTCTAAGTTTTCGTAAAAAAACATATTTATCATAAAGGCTGTGAAAAAGTAACTTGGTCAAGCTTGAAACAGGCTTGGTCAAAGCTTGAAACAAGCTTATGGAAAATAAAGATATTACGGCGCTAATCATCGAAAGTTTTAAGATTTTTCAATAGAAGATGCAAATTTTCGACATTTTATATGCGTTATTTTTTTCAAAAAATATTTTGGGTCTATGGTAGGGCAACCGCAACTTCCGCTACTGTGCACGCCTATAATTTTGATCAGTATAATTATAAATTTTAAAGAAACTTGCATATCTTTATCACAGTTATAGAAATCCTTGACAAGAAAAGTAATCATAGGAAAAAATGTAAATATTTATAAGGAGCTAAACGCAATGGTATGAGCTGAGATGCAAGCATGTTCGTGTGGCATAAAAATAGTAGTGAAGTAAATCATTCTTCAAATGATTTAAAAATCTGCAATTTAGATCTTCCTCAGCTCCAAAAATTTTTCTTTCTAACAGATTCGACCAGAATAAACGAGAAAATAAATGCAAGAAATCTTGAAAATTTCATAGTATACTCGTTTATGGAATACCTACATTTAAAAAAACCGTCAAAAAAGAAACCGAACATCGAATATCGTTAAGCGAAAGTGAGAAAGAGTAGAAATGTATTACAAAGAAACAAAGTTTACTAATGCTAATGTACATTTACAACAAAATTTGTGAGTTAATGCGCTTACTTTGGAAAATAATATCTAGAAGCAGCAGATATATCATTCGAGCAGCATTCATGTCAATTCGGAAATCCTGAAAAGTATTTTGACACGACGATATGTACGTGAAAACATGCTTACTGAGATTCTAGTTCGATGACCGGACCGGTGTATGGGGTTAGCGGGCTTTTCTTCCTAATCCTTTTGACGTATGTTTTTAAAGATGAATTTTCATTTCCAACTGTTTCGGCCTTTATTTCGCTCATTGCCCTACAAGCACATCTGGGCATGGGGGTATGCATCTCCCCGAGAAACTAAAATACCCCCAACCCCAGAAATAAAAATACCTACCAGAATTCAATTTTTTAAATTTTTTTTTATCGTTTTTTTCGCAATTTTTTGATGTCAATGGATAGTGCTCGATGAGAAACGTCGAAAAATTGTGTTTTTGCCATACAACCACTTTTAAGGCCATTTTTTTGACCTTTGATAAATCTTGCACCCCCCCCCCACAGAATTTTCTCGCTGCCCACGTATACTTACAAGACTTCTCATTTAGCCATCTGAGAGGATCAGACTACAAACCCCCATGTGCTTTTCTCGTCTAATATGTACATGTACGCCATAGGCATTTTTAATAAGCGCCTGTTTTTTGATAAAAAACAATGTGTTAGTACATGTAAACAGTTTTGGTTGATTTCGACAATGCTCGTACCTTGTAAACCGTAAAAAAACAAGAGGCTAGCAAATATAAGTTCATGAATAAATATAGAGCCAGGCACCGAAGGTTGGACACTTTGAACCAAATATTACATTAAAAACACTCGAAACAGCTCATATTTTACGATTTATACGAAATAGAACAATTCTATGATCAAAATTAGACATGCACGTAGAGGGTGGGTTTGGAGTACAGCTGGACCCCGAGTATTGAAATTTGGGAAATTTCCTGATTTCAATGAGGCAAAAAAGAATTAAAATCAAAAATTTTTTAAAAACTGCTGTATATCACCGAAAACTGTGTTATAACGTAGTTTTAACGCTACATATTTTAGCGCATATACCAATTTTCGAAGTCGCAAAATTTTGACTTTTTTATAATTGAAATTTAATTTTGTTGGTCTTTGATTTTCGATTTTTGAAATCGCACGTTTTATTTCGAAATAAAGATAATTTAATTCTTGACAACTCTTTGGATTAACCATGCTGTGTATCACGGTCACAACCACTTTTTAGGGGGACATCCAGGGTAGGAGTCCATACCCCTAGTAACATAGTAACATCATGTTAGGTCTGGAAGAAGAAAATTGAAAATTTTTGAAGGAAAAAACACATAATGAATACGAAAGATTGATAGAAATCAAAATTCCTGCTAAAGTTTTTAAAATTGAAACAGCTACCTAACATAGCTTTTGCGGGATTTTAGCGCTCAGGCCTGATTTTTAGGCCATTTTGTGCTCAAAAAAGTATGATCTGGCGCTGACAAACAAAGCTGGTAGACTCGTGGAACAATTACAACTTCCATCCACGATCAAAAACAGTTTTACACGGTGATATATTAAGCATAAATAATGAAAACAAGAATTTAGTATAATCAGCAAACATGTTTAGATTTAAGCAGAGTAAGAATTTGAAAGTAGCTTTTAGTGGTGTGCTAACTTTGCGACAAAATTTTTGCATTACGGGGTTCTAATCATGCCTGGGCGTCGGAGGTTCTGGGGATTATGCACCCCCACCCCAAGAAATTAAAATACCCCTCCCCCAGAATTCAATTTTTGTAATTTTTTCGCAATTTTTCGATGCCCATGGATAGTGCTCGATGAGAAACGTCTGAAAAATGGTGTATTCTTCGCAATACCACCATTTTTAAGGCAATTTTTTTACCTTTGGAAAATATTGCACCTCCCCCAGAATTTTCTTGCTGCCCACGTATGCCCTAAACACCCTCATCTACCTACGCTCTTCATCGCTTAAAGTCGACGATTTAGAAAACGATTCTCGCTAAATTTTCTATCTTCGATTATGAATTCTCTTGCCCAGTTGAAAGAAGAGGACAAAAATTGTTGTTTTTCGATCGATCATCAGCTATTACGCTATTTTGGCCTTAAATTTTGTTACGAAATATTTTTCTGATACAGAAACCATCTACTTACGAACTGAAGATAGATGTTTATTGCACCGGCATTCCATTTTGCCAATCCAACTTATTGATACAAAAAATACATTGTAACCTACATACATCTGTACGTACTGCTCAGATTGATTTTCATTTGCTCATTTTAATCAAATCACATTGTCAAACAAGAAGAAGTTGTAAGTATGGAATCGTTATTATGTCACCAAATTTGTTTTATTCGTAAAGCACACAACTATATAACATGTTTGATCGTTACATTCAAAATCATGTGACGGTTCGGAAGTAAGTAGGTATGCATACAAATACGAATACATGCACATTAGATAGGTACATACCTATGTTGTAAAAAATATTTACATAATTCTTATTGAGTACAGTTCTTTAGGAGATAATTATTCAGACAGACAACATGGTGTGTGTGTGTGTGTATGTGTGTGTTGTGTGTGTGTGTGTGTGTGTGTGTGTGTGTGTGTGTGTGTGTGTGTGTTTGTATGTGCCTGTGTGTAGGTGCTGCAAAGAGAATTATTATATAAGTTTATGATCACGTAATTTTATATAATACAATTATCTTTTAATTATTATATGATTATATAGTTTTATTTAAGAGTCGTATAATTTTCGTTCTCAAGCTAACTCACTTAAAGATGTCCTGGAAAATTTCGGCGCCATGCACCGATTTGTAGATTTTCCTTGCCTCACTAAAACTGAATAGAACTGATTTATGTAAAAAGCTGAAATTCGGACGCTACTCTGCCTAGCCATTGGTATAAACTGTCGTAAAGTTTGAAGCTATGGTAGCAAATAGTTGGCTAGCTACAGTACTCATTTTTCTTTCAAAAAGCACTGATGTTTGCCTGAAAATTGAAGTGGAACATGCTATAGCTCTGAAAATAACAATCAGCCTACCATTAAATTTTACAAGGGACATGTCTTAATTGGTTCTGATAACAAATCTAAAAATCAACTATAGATTAACCAGCTGAAAGTAAGAGTGGTCACTAATTCTAATAGGGCAGTCAAAAAAAACATTTTTAAAGCGCTTTTTTTAGGTTGAAAGAATTCTGTACGCGTCAAAAACGCCATTCTTGGCTTCTTGGAGAATACTATTTCTTCATAGGTCACGAAAATGCAAATATATTTTTTAAAATTTTATGAAATTGTGAAATGATTGACAAAAGCGCAAACGAAATCGGATTTTATGACAAAGAACGCCTGCAACAGCTTCATGAATGCTGGGAAAACTAAAATTTTTGGATAATCAGCCACTTTTTCGTGGGATTATTTCTTCAGTAGCCATTACATGGAGGTCTAACTTCCTTAACTCGCTGTCATCAAAGAAGAGGTATTGCACGGAAATGGAAATCCCGCGTAGACGCCACTAAATTTGCTATAATTACTTATGCTATACATTTTCCATCTTAACGAATAACTTTTCGGCAAAAAGTTGACTTACGATTTTCTTGTTAACTCTTTACCATTGAGATAACTTGGCATATGTGTATACAAAATTTGTTTGAGTACTTTTCTAACCTCTTTTCACGAAGATTATTGTCGCTTCTGAAGCGTCAGCAATTCCTTTGTCTATCAAAGTAAATTTTAGACTCCGTTTGACCGTCCATTTCTGATTGGGACATTCGTGTGATTAGTACGTGTTATGCTGCTAAGGTTTTTGACTCCCACGTTCCGTAGGATTTTTAGTTTTACGCAATACCTAATAAAAAATATCTTCCTATCTATAAATTTTAAAACTTTAGACATCAGAAATTAAACATTCTTTATTTGACACAATGATTGACTTATTTCTAAAAGATTTTGATAGAGGTGCGATTTGAAAAAACATATGAAAATTATTTAGTAATTTATTTGCCAAATGCTATTACTGATAAAAAATGGCCTAGATTCTCATTAAAAGGTAGCCACACAGATTATTCAATGTCCAGTAGGAATGTACAACTTTTACAAGATCGCTGGGTGGCTAAAATTAGAAACTTGAGGTCGAACCATAATGTAACTAGCAAAGAGAAATTGAAAAATGCCCTGATGGAACAAAAAAAGAGACGAATATACTTGGGATTGTGGATTATTAAGGATGTGAAAGGAGAGAACTAGGAAAAAGCAACCTATGTATTCGTCTAAAGTGGCAAAATCTGTTAAAAATCAGACTACTCTAAGCAACGCGAAAAAATCGGAGTATATTCCGCGGCCTGCAGATTAAAATAAACTATTAAACGAAAGAACGATTGAAAAAGCAGCAAGTTAGCTATGCAGTAGCTATGGAAAAGTAGATGGAGTAAAGAAGGAGCAACTGCGTAAAATAATTGAATGAATTAGGAAACGTAGATGCATTCAAGATAATCAACGAAATCGTTTGCTTGAAGCAATAGGAAAAACGTGAGCTTACGTAATACAGACTACACGTAGGTACACTTGCATTCCCCCATTGATTTGTTGCACTAAGCAATGGACGCCAGGTTAGCTTGCTTTAATGCTCATGTTAAAAAATACCTTCGAATACTATTGCAGACAGCTCTCTATCAGTCACGATGTGAAGCGAGTCAGCGTCGCAACTTGCAAGCAGTTTACAAAAAGTATACATTTTAGGCCATATTTATACACCCTTATGCAAAGCATTTAAAA
Organism: Mermis nigrescens; assembly: GCA_036768485.1. Taxonomy (NCBI): domain Eukaryota; kingdom Metazoa; phylum Nematoda; class Enoplea; order Mermithida; family Mermithidae; genus Mermis; species Mermis nigrescens. The sequence goes on along the minus strand of JAVLUZ010000273.1, from coordinate 3,490,282 downwards.
TTATGTAAAGAAGGTTTTATTTCTTCAGAGACTGCAGAATATACTTCAATTTTTTGCGTTGCTTAGAGAAAGTCTGATTTTTAACATATTTGAAACTCCAGACATTTACATAGGTAGCTTTTTCCTAGTCCCCAGCTTTTATATTCTTAATAATCCACAATCCCAAGTATATTCGTCGTTTTTATTCCATCGGAGCGTTTTCCTTTGTTAGTACCGCATGATTTCAGTAAATCAGTAAGTAAACACATACGGAATTATGCCACAATAAAGACAGCAGTCCGAGAACGCGCAAAGCAATATTTTTCTGAATATCAGTATTATCTTTTTAACAAGACCATCTTACCTTACTCAAGCTGATCAAAGGTTTTTAGCATTAAGTTAACGCAGATATTGGGCGTGAAGAGCACACGCTTAGATTCTAAAATCCTGACGTTACGTAGAACATTTTGAAAAAAATTACGCTTCTGTAAGGCTCTAGAACTAAAGTTAATTTTCAGTGTAAACTGTCACACAACCACAGAGTGTGAAGAAGATTTTAGTCAGATTCGCAATTCTGATATTACTCTGATATTATGATCAGTATTTATAAAAAAATTAAGATCTTTACAACGACTCGAAGACAAATAAATATCAGATTCAAAGCTACTTTACACAACTCTTAAATGTAAACAAATAGACCCGACTGGCGTATCAAGTTTGATTCCTGGTGCATTTTTAGACCTGAGATTTTGTCCAGACTCATAACCAAAGAAGGCGGCAGAAAAAACAAGACAGGAACACGTTAAACACATCGAAATTCTTTGACTTCACACCTCCCAGAAAAGCTACATATTGATGTAAATTAAAGTAATTTGCTGTGACGTGTACCCCTTATAACGATACTATATTTTTTCCATTCGACCTATCCCGACTTATAAGCGCAAAAAGTTACGAATAAAATAACGGACAAACACGTGTTGTCTACCATTCTCCACGTTGTAAACTTTAAAAATCCAAACCTTACTCCTCATTGAAGGTAAAGAAATTCGATTTAAAGTAGTTTGTAGCCTTTATAATATTAGACAAAATTTCTTACAACATGAAACTACTGTAGTCAACAGACAACGTCCAAGTGCTATGTGTAAGCTTTCAGACGTACTTTATTTTCATAGCACTTCGTACTTTCCAATTTATAACCCGGATCGGTTGACAAACTTTTTGAAGGTAAAAATGTGTTTTTCTGTCCACTACCAGAGTGTAAACTTTAAACTGTCAGGACTAAGTTCACATGGACTTTAAAAAAACACAATGTGTTTTTCAACCCTAGATGTTTACACTCTTTACACTGCCAATCCGTAAGTAAGTCACTTGAAAACAACGAAAAGAGTGTTTAGAGCCTATTCAATTGTCTACATTTAAAAAAACTAGATTAACCAGAATGTAATACTGCGGTAGAATAGTCTTGTGACCGACGAAAATTCGAAAAAATTATATGTTATGACGTTGCAGTAAACCTTTATACGCTCATCATACAATGACTTTATTAATTAAGAAGGAAAAAGCTATAGAATCTTTTTCAATTATCTATTTTTATTTTAAACCGCACAATATAGAAGTGTCCCGATATAGCTGAAGGGGGTATAGTCGCCATAGGTGGGGGCAGCAAAGTTCTGGGGGTGCAAGTTTTTTTCAAAGGTCAAAAACTGGCTTTAAAAATTGTGGTATGGCGAAAAAAACACCATTTTTCAACGTTTCATATCGAGCACTATCCATCGGCATCAAAAAATTGCAAAAAACGAAAAAATTTTCAAAAATTTGAAATTTGGGGGAGGGGTATTATAGTTTCTAAAGGGGGTAAATGCATACCCCCCAAACCCCCAGCCCAGGTATGGTAGTCACTATTTGAAGGAGTCTAATTATAATATAGGTACGTGCTAACTCGCTACCTATGAAGTTAACAAAAAAAATTCTAAAGGGTCAACTCAAAGGATGCCGTTAGCCTTATTTGGCTTCAATATCGATATGATTGCCTCAAAAACAATGTTTTTTGACGTTTCTAAAATCGTCGTAAAAACAAAATACTGTTAATTCATGGAAAATTCAATTAAAATTAGAGTAATCTAAACATTTGGAATATTTTGAAAGAAAGGTACATTGTGCAAAGCGCCAAAAATTTTGATACTTTGAACCTAATAACGCGAAAAACATATAAGCATCACCTTTTCTGTGTAAATTTCAGATTTAAAGCTTTCCTTAGATTTCAGATTTCACAAAAATCTAAAGTTCTAGTAAGTCAGCAGCATTTCGCTAAAATTTGGCAGTCAGTTTGGCTGATTCAATTCCCATAAGAAAACGTATGGGCTAAATCATACCTGTTATAGCATAAAATAGGCCACAAAAGCTCGCATCTCCATTTTAGGATACATGAGCATTTTCTGTCAAGCGTGAATATGTAAATACCGAGAAAAGCGATTAAGAAATTTGCCAGAGTAAGAAATTGAGGGGGAAAACTAGGCACAAAATTACATAAATAAGCTTGCAGGACGGCGATCAAAAATAATAAAATGTCTAGTGCTTCTCCTATTAGGAACAAATGGAAAAATAAGTTGATTAAAAATGAGAAAAAGGGAAATGTCGGCGTTGTACTTATATTACATCATTATATATATTATGCACAATTGATGCATTATACATGAATGCGTAGTATTCAAAGATTTATACTAAGTAGCATTTTCGCAGTTTTCAATCGTTTTCTTATCGTCTGATGCGTGAATCCCAAGAGAAAATTCGTTCGCGGATGTAGTAATTTACAATTTTTCGGAAGTCTCGGCGATTGAGCATCAGAAGAAAGAAGCTGATAAGCAATATAAGAACTACGATGAGTAAGTGTAGCCTCTTAAATTCTTTTTACGCTAATTTGCCATTTAGCTGTCAATTAAGAGCTTTCGAGAGTATATGCTTTAAGGTCAGACGTTGCAGTAATAAGCTTACTGTAAGTATTAAAATACAAAGTGGTTGATGATCACTCAAAAAAAGTGTTTAATACATCTTAGGTTTTTTATTAAAGCTCGGGGACCAATGCTCCGATTTTGAAAAAAATTAAATGTTCCAGATAGAAAACTTTAGGGCGCAACGCAAGCTTACATATGTATTTTGTCGAAAGTATTAGAGTTTTTTATATCTGAAGTCCGTCACATGGTAAAAATATCGAAAATCAGCCTTGGTTCTCATTTACTTTGTTTTTAGGTAGAAAGCTCGAATGTGCGCCTTTAGGTGTGACGCGGTTAAACTAGATTTGCTCGTTCTTTCTGTTCACTCAATACAAATTATTGTCAAGGAGTCAGCCATCTTGGAAAAATAATACCTACCTGTCTAAATACTTCACATAATTTAACGTTCAGCCCATTTTGTAAAGTAAATAGAAAGAGCTTTCAGATGATTACTTGTTTGTTTGATTTATATCAGTGGGAAAAAGATAAATATGGCTGTCATTCTTGTTACTGTATTAGCATTTTTTACACAATATGATTAATAATACTCAACTGCTTCAGGATAGTTAACATTTTTTGCAAATACGTAGAAAATTGGACGCTCTTTCGAATCAGTAATGTTTTAAGTTATGAATTTGCTTAGTTCTTTAGATATTGACATTTTAAATCAAAAAATAATTCAAATTACACTGAAAACAATGTGCACTGTAAAAAATAAAGTTGTGTCTAATCGGATATGAAAATAATTCAATAGGTATGCTACTTGAATTTATGTTTGATCGAACATGAAAATTTTAATACTGTCAGTCGCTTCTGGTATACCTACTGAAATTCAGTTTTGTTGAGCATGAAATTTTTTCCATTGTTGATGAATGAAAAACGCTAAAAGTAGGTTTGATCGCCACACACACACACACACACACACATACGAGTATATGAAGGCGAGATACATTTATTGATTTCAAAAGGACTATGATACGCGTAACATGTTGAAAACATTATACGACATAGACTATAATGCTTAATAAAGAAGAAATATAACCGGATAAAATCGAGTTACAAAATAGTTGACTGGCGAAAAAAACTTTTAAACAATAATTACAGGAGACAAGCAAAATGAAATTGGTATGTATATAAGCTAATAAAGCACTTGCACGGATTTAGAGGGGCGAAGGGCCCCTTCCCCTTTTGTCAAAAGATAGCCGGGAGCAATAGAGAAAATTATGTATTTTTTATGATTTCAGCATCTATTTATTTTATTTTATTTTATCCATTTACTGACTTTCTGGACTCTATAGAGAGTTTAGTCTGTTACGTCATAAGAGTCATTTATTTACAGAAACAAGGATCTTTTTACTTCTTACAATGATCTCTCGTGTATTTTTTTGTGCTCTACGCTGATTTTCAAACTAACAATGCGCATTTTTCGTGGAAAATTTGGAACATTTCTAACTTTTTTGAACTGATCAGCAAGATTATATAAATTAAAAGACGGCAAAAATCGATACTTTCAGCAAAAGAAACGTATTTTTCAAACAATTTTTGACACTATTTGGAAAAGTTTGGATTCCATTACCCCCGTCAGAAAATTCAGGATCCGTCACTGTTAAAGCACATAAAATAATGCAAAACGACAACAGTGCATTGTTGAAAATTGTTACTGCTTTTTAAGCAACTGTTTACATATACAATGCACACAATACAAGTCCTATTCAAATAATGGAAACGAAACTCCTTAATTTGTCCTTCCCCCGTACAAAAATGGACAAGAATTTGAACCTAAAAAGATATCGCCGATACGTCATCTTTCTACATATGTACAACTCACTATGCGGAACGACTAAACGACCACATATGGGTATAGGACGGGGTTTGGGGAGTATGCATCTCCCAGAAAGCCGAATACCCCCCAGAAACCAAAACAACCCCCATAATTCAAGTTTAGCAATTTTTTGTTCTTTTTGCAATTTTTTTGATGTCAATGAATAGTATTCGATAAAAACGTTGAAAAGCGCTGTTTTTATCGCCACACAACCATAGATGGGTAGCACCAAAATTCTGGGGGCTGAAAATATTTCTGGAGGGAGTGAAAAAATTTTTAAAGGTCAAAAATGGTCTTAAAAGTGGTCGTATGGCGAAAAAAAACACCATTTTTCGACGTTTCTCATTAAGCACTATCCAATGGCGAAAAAATTTTTCTGGGGGTATTTCGATTTCTGGGGTGGGGTATTTCAACTTCTGGGGGTGCATACCCTCCCGAAACCCCTCCCTACGCCCATGTATGCACACAACCATTTTTAAGACCATTTTTTGACCTTTTAAAGATATTGTACCCCCAGAATTTTAGTGCTACTTACTTATGTAAGCGACACAAGCGTGACTGCGCATAGGCGAGGAGCACACATGGGCGTTGGATTTGGGGGTTTAAACCCCCTGCAGATTACTGTAGGCCCCATAATTCTAATTTTAGTAACTTTCGGCGATTTCACTCAACCAGACCCCTAGAATTTTTTTAGCTGACCATGTATGGTGTGCGTACATTTTCCCCACTGAACGCTAAGCTAGGTAGCTATGCACTATCAGGCGATATTTAGCTGGCGGAAGATTTTCTGCATCATTTTCGAAGATAAGCGCAGTGAAAATTGCAACATTTTTCTAGCGCCGGATTATTGATTTTGTGTGCTGTTTATAAAAAACGCAAAAAATTGTGTCTAAATAATTTAAAAATTTAAAATGTTTAGCAAAATTGATCAATTTTTACATTTTTTAGCATTAAAAGCGATGCTAAGCAGTCAAAATGAAATAAACGTGGTAAAAAATGTGATATTACAACGAAGAAATATTTTATGCAGGGTATTTTGATCATCTTAATTATTTGACTACAGAAAAAGCGTTAAAAATAAACTAACTAATCTGGATTCCTGGGATTTTACCCCGCCCCTGCCGATCCTAAACTTGTGCACCTATATTATACGTCTACAAGGCACAATAAATTTACAGTTTTTAAGCATGCTTTTTATCACTGAGATTGATTCTAATAACTGCGCACTATAAAAATCAAGCACTGATTAGATAGATCAAAAACATAGCTCTTACACTAATTCATCGTTCTGGTCTCAAGACTGATTAAAGGATACTATTAGCTCACCTCATTGTTAGGTAGCAGCATATCATGGATCTCTCTCTAAAAAACTCTATAACATTGATTCAATCGATGTTCATTTAATCTCATGATTTAGGGCAAGATATATGCAGACAGCCTTGAATATTTTGGTATGACCTACACTTTTTTGAATATCACATTTGTACACAAAAATATTTTATTCCTGTTGCAGCAATGAATAAGATTATTTCAAAAGGGAGGAAATAACATGATAATACTTCACAGTACTGCTAGATATAGAAATTGTATTAAAAAAACCGAATAAATTTCAAAAATTTCATACTGGGGTTCACGAATTCTGGGGTCTATATGGAATACAAAAAATTACGAATTGATGAAAGAGGCAACAAAAGCATTTTGAGACTTTAACATCACGTTCTACAGACTGATAAAAAATAATAAAAGAAGACAAGGTGGAAACCCAATTCTAATGTCTTTTGAGAATAGTGAACAGTTTTCGATCTGTGGGTACATACATACATACATGAACCACCCAATATTCGTGTACAAATTTTTTTGGTAGTGAGAGGGAGCTACTTATCTTATTTGTGGCCAAAAAACACTAATAAATAATCAAAAACGCAAGTTTTCGCCAAAAATAAGGGGACTTAAAATTCTGACGTCAGGGGATAGGGGACAACTTACTTTGCATAGGTGTCGCATATGGACCTGAATGTTAATCTCATATTATCGTCGTTTTATTCCTAATTGTGCACCGAAAGCACAATACCTCACCAGACTTTCAAAGAAGGAGGAAAATTTCCACTGGAGTGAAAAGCAACAAAAAGCATTTGACATGCATAGATCCTCCCATTCTGAAACATGCTAATTTCGAGAAACTCTATATATTAAAGACAGATGCTTTTATCCAAAAAAATCAGAGCTGTCCTAAGCGAAATAGGAGATGATTATTTAGAACATCCTATAGCTTATGCCAGTCGCACTTTAAAGGCCCGCTGAAAAGAATTATCCAATAATAGAATTAAAGACTTTAGCTGTGATCAAATATATCAAATATTTCAGACCTTACTTGTATTTGCATAAAGTTACTGTCCCAACAGATCATACAGCTGTCAAATCATTTTTGGAAAAGCAAAACGTATGCCCAAAATTGCACTATGGGGTTTAGCTGTACCAGGCACTTAACTTAATTTTCAACCCAGAAAAGGTACTCTAGATCAGAATGCAGATGTACCATCACAACTACCAAATGCTAGGGCTAAACCAGCATTTGATATTTAAACAGATAAAATTAGCAGACCTTACAAGTAAGACATTGTTTTTTCAATAAACAGTGAGATTGATCTCATAGCTTTGCGAAATTCTGATCAGCAATAAGCTTAAATGATCAAAAAACTGCCAAGTCAGCCAAATGATCAAATTCTGGCAAAGTTATATGAAATTCGATCTGGAGTGTTATATTAAAAAGAAAATGATATATACAAGATCATGATCCCAATATCTTTTCAGCAATTAATTATGCAAACTCATCATAATGATCCATTAGTAGGTGATTTTGGAACACAAAAAACAATTTAGCAAATGAATTGACACTACTATTGGGAAACACTCAATAAAGATGTTTCAAATTATTGTAAAGGGTGTTGTCAGGTTCGCACTATACTCAACTTTTCTCCTCGTTATCACAGGTAGCGCGATAGCGCTACCTATAATATACTTGGCTATCCTTTTTTCTTATATGATTTTCACAGCGAGTGCGAAATTTGTGTCCCCTCCCCTCACAGCTATAACGGCACACATCTGAGAGGTGCGCTTATTTTTTAAAGCTAGATATTGAAAAAACTTAGTGCTCTCATTTTTTGTTTACACTCTATACCGAGCGCGTCGTGAGTGTGCAAAGTTTACACCAAAAATTCAAATCATTTGCGGTTGGGCCAATTTTTTTAAAAAAATGTTTTCCCTAATTAGTAGGTGACGAATCTGTTCTTAAAATTTCTTTACACTCATTGGTTGTTGCACAGGAGTGTAAACTAGACGCTTTTTCTACTGTTTTAATGTCTCTGAGCATATCTAACTCAGTTTTACATTCCATGCAGTCTGATTGGTTTCAAAAGGTAGACGGTTTTAAAATCTAGGGGACACTTTTTTTATTTTTTAAAAAAAAAGCAATATTTTCGAATTTAGATGCGGTTTAATGTAAAGAGTCTGAAACAGAAAAAATTTTTTTCTGTCATATTCTCCACTCGGTAGACGAACGTGGTAACTATCTTTAAAATGTGCCTCGTCCTAAGCGCAACATGTCAAAATTTATTTTGTTTCTTTACAATCAATATTGCGTTATTAGTGCAGGTGTAAAGTTTACACTAGAAAAAATTTTTTTTCGCTCAGAGCGTCGTGGATGATGAATTTTGTAAAAAAATGTTCTCCGTGAGATCAGAATAACGAACCTGACCTTTAAACTTTTCTACAATCAATTCACAGTATCAAAAGTTTAAACTTTACACTCTAATGGATGAGTAAAAAACAGATTTTGTTCAAGATTTCTCTGCCAACTTTTTCGATTATGAGTTGAGATAAATTGAATGAACAAAAAAAAGCTTTTAAGAGTGCGTTGTTTATGGGGGTGTAAAGTTCGAAATCTGAGGTGTAAAATGGGCGAAAAAAGGTTTTTTTCTTATTTAATTGGTAAATCATATCAAATATTTTGCGGAAGATAAGTTTGGCACATACAAACGTACTACAATCAAAGGGGTACAAACTGGCGTGAACCGAATTTATTTACACTCAATGGGGCGTCAGGTTCAGATTTTTAAAGTTTACAATGTGGTGGACAATGGAAAATACAGCTTTGTCCATTTATTTGTTTGCCACTTTCTCTGTTCAGAAATCGTGCTAGGCCGAATAGGATAAAAATAGAGTACTTTGTAAGGGGTACGCGACACAGCGAATTACGTTTGTTTACATCAATATTTAGCTTTTTCGGTAAATATAAAGACAAAAGAATGGGGAAGTTTAACGTGTTTCTGCCTTGTATTTTCTGCCAAGTTCTGGGTTATGAGTCTGGACATAATCTCAAGTCTAAAAATTAACCAGAAACCACATGTGATACGCCAGTTTTTTTGACCTCAACAGTTCTGTAAAGTTGTTTACATCTGATGTTTATTTGTCCTCGGTCCATTGTGTTGACTTAATTTTTTCATAAATGTTGATCGTAATATCACAGTAATATCAGAATTACGAATCCAACTGAAATTTTCTTTACACTCTGTGGTTGTATAAAGTTTATACTGCATATTAACTTTAGTTCTAGAGCCTTGCGGAAGTTTAATCTTTTTAAATATCCTACGTAAAATCAGAATTGGGAATCTAACTGTTAGTTTTCTCCACACCTAGTAGTTATGTAAAGTTTGCACTATTCCATTTGTTGTTAATATGTAGTTTATACTACGAATTTCCAAATCTGAGCGTTAGTGTTCCTTACACTTGATATTTGCGTAAAGTTTATGCTGAAAAACTTCGATCTGTTTAAATAATGTAAGGTTGTCTTGTTTAAAAAGGATAATGCGGGTGTTTAGGGGCGGATTTAGGGGGCGGGGGTCGCCCTTCCTCCCCCATTGGCTTGAAATATAGCGCAAAATTAAGGATTTTTGAGCGATTTTCAGCAATTTTCAGCGATTTTCTGGTTAAAACGGTTAGTTTTACCGCCCAAGTCAGGGTTCCCTCCTTAGAGGTACTGTTCCCCCCCTAGGGAAATCCTGGATCCGCCACTGCTGATGTTAAGACCGATATTGTTTCCGCGTTCTTGGACTGTTGTCATTATTGTGGTATGCTACTGTATGTGTTTACTGATTGATGTACTCAAATCATGCTAATTGAAAGTAGGGTACTAGCAAAGAAAAATGCTCCGATGAAACAAAAAAAGATGAATATACTTGGAATGTGGATTATCAAGGATGTAAAAGGAGGGGACCAGGAAAAATCTACCTAAAGTCGCAAAATCTGTTGAAAATCATACTTTCTCTAAGCGACAGAAAAAATCGAAGTATATTCTGCGGCCTCTAAAAAGTGTCTTTTCTAAATAATGTTCAAAGTTTCAGATAAGAGTGTATAAACGAAATCTGTGATGTTTATTTTTTAAATTGCTGGCAAGTAGCAACGCTGACTAGCTTCGTATCCTGATCGATAGAAAACTAAGTGATTTGTATTTGAAGTTGTTTTATTTTGTTTTGAGCATTAAAGCAAGCAAAGCAGGGGCCGATTAATTAGTGCACACAATCCTTAAGGGCACACTAGTGTACCTACATTTAGTCTGTTTCAAGTCAACTTGAGTGTTTCCTACTGTTTTAAACCATTCATTCAATTGGCTTAGAAAGACTGTTAGCTTACTCAACATCATTTCCCATAGCTACTGCGTAGCTAATGTGCTGCTTTTCAATCATTTTATGGTTAAATATTTATTTTAATCTGTTGGCCGCAGGATATACTTAGATTTTTTCTGTTGATTAGTGAAAGTATGATTTTCAGCAGATTTTGCGACTTTAGGTAGATTTTTGTAAAAGGAGGGGACTAGGAAAAATCCCCCTATGTTATATGCCAAAAATCGCGAAATATGTTAAAAATCAGACTTACCCTAAACAATGCTAAAAATCGAAGCATATTCTGCGGCCTTTGAAAAATGTAAAAGTTTAGTAAACAATTGTTGTAGACATGTGTAAAGATTATCTACGTAAGGTCTGTTGCACGTCAGCTTCCGTGTTTCCTACTGCTTTGAACCAACAATATCATCGATTGTCTTGAATGCATCAATATGTATTATTTCATTCAATTCGCTTAGCTACTGCATTGCTAATTCGCTGCTTTTTTCAATCAATTTTTTGGTAATTTGAATATTGTTTGCACTTTGACACTTAGAATGGCTGTATCTGCTAAGTGACATGCTTAGTAATAATGAAATACGAACAACTTAATCATGATTTGTTAACAGCATTTCACTTTCAGTCACATTAAGCAACTCAAAGTTGAATGAAGTCTGCAAAAGAGTTGCATTACGTAATCTGCTTTTAAGATAGTATGTCAATCAGAAAAAATTATTTTAAAATAATACGTTTTTTCAGAGACCGCTGAACATACTTCGATTTTTTGCATTGTTTAGAGAAAGTCTGATTTTTAACATATTTTGCGATTTTTGGCATATAACTTAGGGAGATTTTTCCTGAGTCCCCTCCTTCTACATCCTCGATAATTCGCAATCCCAAGTAAATTCCCCTTGTTTGTTCCATCGGAGCATTTTTCTTTGCTAGTACCCTACTTTTAATTAGCAAGATTTGGAAATACAATACTAGATATCATTTACTGTGCGGTTCTCCTAATAATTGAATGGTTTAAACTTTAAAAAGCTACTAGTTGTAGAAGAAACAAACATTCTGATTAGTAATTCTTATGTTACGTTGAACATCCTGTAAAGAAATATGCTTCCAAAACTTTCTAGAGCTAGACTTTTTTTAAACTTTACTCAAGAGTGTTAAAGAATTTTAGTGAAATTAATAATTTCGATATTGCTCTGATATAACGATCAGCATTTATTAAGAAATGAAACCTCTATAATGTTTTAAGAACAAATTAACATTAGGTGTTAATTACTTTACACTACTCTTCAAGCGCCCCTAGCAGTCGTATCACATCTGTTTCCATAAATATTTTACGACTTTAGAGAAAAAATAAGTTATTGTGAGGCTTTAGAATGAAGCTTATTATATAGTGTAAACTTTACACTGGCAACGAGTGTAAAGAAGATTTTAGTCGGATTTGTAAATTCGATATTAGGGATCATGTATTAATTGCCACTTCAGAAAGGAACTTCACTGGCGCCAGTGTGCACTTCAGAAAAACGGTCACTGCGATTCAGTGATATTTTGTTTACAATGCAGTGAAAAAATCGCTGAACAAGAGTGACCATTTATCTGAAGTTCAAAAGAGAGGTCACGGAAGTGCAGTGACCATTTTTCTGAAGTTCAAAAGAGAGGTCACGGAAGTGCAGTGACCATTTTTCTGAAGTTCAAAGAGAGGTCACGGAAGTGCAGTGACCGTTTTTCTGAATTTCAAGAAAAGGTCACGGAACTGCAGTGACCGTTTCTCTGAATTTCAAAAAAATGTCACGGAACTGCAGTGACCGTTTTTCTGAATTTCAAAAAAGGTGCAGGAACTCCATTGACCATTTTTCTGAATTTCAGAGACCAGGTCACAGAACTGCAGTGAACAACATGGGCAGCAGCAAAATCCTGGGGAGTCTGCTGGGGCAAAATCGCCAAAAATTTAATTCTGGGGCCTCCGCTATATTCTGGGGGGGTTCCAGACTCCTCACGCCCATGTGTGGCAGTGACTGTTTTCCTGAATTTCAGGAAAGTCGATGAAGTGCAATAAGTTATGTTATGAGCAAACATTGGCGCAGGGGGTTTGGGGGTTTGTCTCGCCAGGAACTTAAAATACCCAAAGATTAGTGTAGACCCGACCACTAGGTTTCCCAAAAAGTGTTGGACAGTATTTTTAGCGTAATTGATGTTTCTGAATAATGAATGCCTACCTTGCTTACAGAAATTCGAATTAGGTAATAAATTTTAGCACAGGTAATTTAATTACATACATGTGGCCGCATGAATCTACATAAATAAATAGATATATATTCGTACAAATGCGTAGGTGGGTACGTTTTCGATTCCCATAACTGCAATCCGCCCAATCGAGGCTTTAAGCAGAGGCTGATTTTGATATTAGTCGGACGAGACCACTCATGGGCGAGATTGGTCTGCATTCGCCGAGAATTCGATACACTACCAAAAATTGATTGATCCTCATATTTGAATTTTTGGTGCTATATTTAGCGAGTTTGCCCCATCGGACCCCCAGAATTTGGTCGCTGCTTAAAATTCGATTTAATTGAACAGACTACAGCGGTCGAATAAGTATCTGATAACACTGTCGAAAATTTGACATTTTTGAGTCAAAAAATTATCTTTGACGTTTAAAAGGCACATTTTCCATGATTTTTTGAAAAATCGACGACTGTGGGAATCACAGCTAATTTGATGGGGTCTGTAGCCATTCTGGATCCGAATTCCACAGAAGCACCTCTCGATCATACTGCACAATTTGAGGGCCAAAATGGCGTCAAAAACAGTATAAATGTTAAAATAGCTTACAACTGATTACTGAATAATTTCAAGCATTTGAGGGAAATGTTTAATATACTTCCGTTTTTATTCTTCGTTTCATATTCTGCAATCCTATTGTTCCATTCTGATAGTCCAGCTCATAGATCTCAGCTTAATGCCCCTTGTGCATGTCTGATCTCATTTAAATTTAATATATCCTGCCCTCAAATGACTCCGAAACACTATCTGATTCATGTAATTCATTGCAAATGATCGATTTCTAATGCACAAAATGTATTTATCGTTCACAGCTTCGTGCAGAACTCTGAAAAAGCAATTGTGAGTACTCTACTCATCATCCACGTAGTACAAATCAGCTATGGAGTAATCTACCTGTTTACCTACTGTATGTATAGCAGTCCTGCATAAACAGACAAACATATTCTGGCCTGGCGACCTACATTATTGTCATATTAATTTGAATATTAGTAGGCACTTGCGCTAGGCATGAGTCCATAATTTTTATGCTGTTTCTTTCTATATACGTTTCTATGTAGGTACTATGTACGCCCCACAAACAAAGATGCATAATAGCCGAAAATAAGAAAGTAGGTTGTTTTTGATTGTTATTGATTGCAATGCGGGCCTTAATTACGGGTGTACTGTAGGTCTGGTCATCTCAAATTTCTTTAAGCGAATTCTCCAGATACGGATCTTTTGTCTACTTTGCGCACCAAACACACAAATATAGTTTGATCAGTCAAGTAAGTTTTGCCCAAATCAAAATATCATCGTCTCACCTTCCTAGACTGAGGTGCACACCTGGGCGTGGGGGGGGTTTGGGGGTATGCACCCCCAGAAACCAAAATACCCCCCCCAGAAATCAAAATACCCCCAGAATTCAATTTTTGAAAATTTTTTTCGTTTTTTTCGCAATTTTTTGATGCCAATGGATAGTGCTTGATGAGAAACGTCGAAAAATGGTGTTTTTTATCGCCATACCACCATTTTTAAGGCCATTTTTCGACCTTCAAAAAAATCTTGCACCCCCCAGAATTTTCTTGCTGCCCACGTATGCTGAGGTGTTGTTCAAGCCGTCCTGGGTTGCATCGCTGCACGATGTAATATGGACATGTACATGTTGTATGTTGTACATACATACATACGTACTTGTATTACGTTGTGATTTTCCAATGAAAATATTTTTTGGATGTAGAACATTACAGTAATCATTCAAGAACACTCCATAATAGAGAAAGAAGTACATACCAACATGAATACTTTTTGATTAAATTGGTTTTTCCAGACGAAAAAGGCGGAAAATAATAAATTCAAGAGATATCAGACATGCACAAGGGGCATTAAGCTGAGATCTACCGGCTGTACTAACAGAACAATAGGATTGCGGAATGAGAAACGAAGAATACAAATGGAAGTAAATTAAACATTTCCCTCAAATGCTTGAAATTATCCAGTGACCAGTTGTAAGCTATTTTAGCATTTATGCTAACTGTTTTTTGACGCCATTTTGGTCCTAAAATTGCGCAGTATGATTGAGAGGTGTTGGCGAATCCGGGTCCAGAATGGCTACAGACCCCATCAAATTAGCTGTGATTCCCACAGTCGTCGATTTTTCAAAAAAATATAGAAAGTGTGCCTTTTAAACGTTAAAGATAATTTTTTGACTCAAAAATGTCATATTTTCGACAGTGTTAATGTAACAAAGATAGGATATAAAGACATGATAAAATGGGTTTATGAGTTAATGTCGTTTATCTTATCATAATACGTGTTTATATTCCTGTTATTAGGTGGTGGGTTCGTAATATGTATGAGTAGGTAGGCACTAATCAAGTAGGTGGATACTTAGATGGGGTTATATATACTCCATGCACCATAGTAAAATGGTTAGTTTCCAGCATTCAAGTGTTATGCAGAGTACGTACGGTAGGTGAGAATTAAGATCTGTTGTGTAAGACTGACCATGGTATTACATATTGAGGGGCAATCCGGGAAACTGATCACTTCTCAGGATCTCTCACCGCCTACCGTACACCGGAACTACCCGGCAAGGCGACCAACACGTAAAGCGTCACGATGCCGATTAGCTCGACTTTTCTGTCAATTCTTTTTTTATTGCTGCTGCTTGATCGTTGTTATCTTTTGAAATCCGCCTATTGCCCGGTGCTTAGTCCAGTGTGTGTGCTGAGGGTAAACTTATTGTCCATTAGCTCAGTTATTGACATCGAATCCATGTGCCTGATGTAGGCGATTCCTGTTTTCATGGGTGGTCCGATATATGCTATTGAAAGTTTTGATTCTTTTCAACTTCTTGTGTTGTTTTCACACGGTGCGTCATAAGGCTATAGTAAGCAGTAATGAACTGTCGATGTTTAATTTGAACCTTTTATTGCTAATCTTGTTTGTTCTTTGTTGGTGCAAAATAGTTATTTACGAGAAAACATAAAGGCTACGCATTTCCAGCTAAAAGAGGTATGAAATGTGCAAATAATTCTCGTATATTTCCAAAAATCTCTTAATAGCCTAATTTAGATCATTTTGCTGAACTCGCATTTGCATATGTGTTCTGTTAACTGCAATAACGAATTTCAAATAACTTTTCCTGAATACAAAAATCAGATTTTTTGCTAAAAATGCATGAAATGAGACGTGCTGATTCTGCCAGCAAACCGAACTCCCTATTTGCTTGTGATTTGTTTACTCGATTTCGTTTGCTGTGCATGCTCATATCTTTTGTTGTCATTGAGTTGCGAACCCCTTTGGACAGTTTTGTGAGCTCAATGTGATATAAAAAAATGATGTTCAAAAATCAAATGTGCAAAAGTTTTGCATTAATATCACGTTCTGAAAGTTTTACATCACAAAATTTCTTTGTCACAATTTGATATTTTGTCATGACACCTGACCAGTTAACCACATCTTTTAATGTGCATGCTAATTACATTAGCTATGCTCTAATGCCTAATTTACATAAACTTTATTTACTACAAAAAATCATATTTTCGCCAAATCTGTGCAAAAATGTTAATTCTCTTGTCTCCATAAGCCCCATTTCACCCCACTTACTAGTTGCTTATTGGATTTCGTATGTGCATGCTCGTGCTTCACGTCGTACCTACCAATTTTCTAAGCACTTTTGGGGGTAGCTTTTGTGAATTCATAGCAAATATTCACAATGACCTTGAAGTAAATATGCAACGTTTCTCATAAACATTTTCCGATTTTGAAATCTTCGGATTTTTGACCGCTAATGCGCACTTTATCAGTTCATTCACATGCATGCAAAATTATTTGGGCGTACCTATCTCCGCGACCTTATCCAAGTCCAGCGCGCATTCTTGCCAGGTTAGAGAAAGATTTTGAAAGAGAGCACAAGATGCATTTTGCCTTCGTAATTCGACTCAACAATTTTATCTTCAAGGACAACATTTCAAAATTCAACTCTAATGCTCAATCTATATGCCAGGAAATCGCACCATTTTCGGTCATTTGCCTATCACTTTTCAGCTCAAATGATTTTGCCTACTTTGAAAATGACCCAAAGAAAAATTCCCGTATAAGATCAGAAGAGTTCACTATGAGAAATCTTTATACTCATATTTTCTTTCGGTTATTTAACTTAACCAAGTTTATATTCTATCTTGAACTTCTAAACTGCGTCTACCTTGAAAATTACCTAATGTTACTTTTATGGCGATCCAAAAAGTTCACTGATAAGTTTTCATTGCCTTTCACGAGCCGACACATCACATTCAAATCAAAACAGTTCTTGGACACTTTCTGGTCACTAACCACATTCCAACTTCGTAAATATTTGATAAACAAGATGAAAAAGACGATCAAAATACGCAATTTTGTCCTTTTGAGATTGTATAATGTTTATTCAAAACTTTGCAACATGATTTTGCGCCAACAAGCGCGTCATCCCCAAAATTCAATCTCAAATCGCACATTATACGCGCACACCTTACCTGTGATATTTCATTTTGCGCACTATTGCCCGCCAGCCGTTTTTAGTCCGTCATAGATGACGTAGACTGTGTTGACCAGTCAATTGCGTAGTGAGCTGGCTGCTACTGTATGCCCCTTTGTTTATTTATTAATTGGCGTGAGGTTACATTGACACTGTTTAGGGGCATGTTTTGTTTTGTGTTGACACGCGTGTGTACGCTGTATGGCGCAGTTGTCGGCTGGCCCGAGATGACCTACATAATATGAGCGCTCAATATGGCATGGTCAATGGTCACTCGAGGCGTGAAACCGCAGTTAATAAACTTGTTTTAATGTGTTGCTCGCCTTATAAATGTAATGCCGACGGAAACAGCGTAAAACAGAATATGTAACCTAGTAATAAGCGTAAGGGCAATGCTTGTACAATAAGTGTGCATGTAAAGCAGCATAGGGATCTAAGGCGGTGACCCTAATTTGTTTCGGGCGATTACCCATGCACATAATAATCATCACCTTTTTAAAAGCGCAAAAACCAGCTGTTTGTTTTTTTTAAAGAAATTTTATGTTCGCGTTTATCCAAAATGTCGGCTGCAATGCTCCAAGGAATACGGGCCAAATTATCAGATTATGTCAGCGCTTTGCGCCATTGGCAAACAGCCAACAAAACCAATGAGGAAATGGCCGAACAAATTACCGAGCCTTTTCATTCTCATCTCAGCCCCAATGCAAAGCCACTTTTTCAGCATCTCGCCAACGTCGCTGGTTTGGCGCCAACCACGTATCTCCACAGATACGTGTGGAATCTTCTCTACGAAGATTCCATACCCATCCATTTTGTTGTGACTCGCTTGGTCGAGCTTCTCGACCAAGAGGCCCAGGTTTGCTGGGCCTGTATGGCTCACGACAATGGCAGTATGGAGGGGAGGATTCCACTCTGGCTTGGTTGGGCACTTACCATTGACACCCAACCGCCGGAGGTTGGCGCCGACCATTGGAGCGCCGCCGCCAACCAATGGGGCGCGGGCTACCCTTGGAACACCAATGGTGGCGTCACCAGCCACGATGGCAGCATCTACGACAGCGGGCCCAGCTCAACTGGGCTAACTCCGACACCATCAGAAGCCGCTTTTTATGGCGGCAGCGCCAAATGCTAAGGGCGCTGCGTCAAAATTTCCGCTAATCATTATTAATATTATGTGCGGAAAGTATCTATCAGCTCATCGGCACCGATTATTTATGAATCAATAACACTGCATAATCAACTATTATAGTGTAGCGTCAGGCGCATAGCTAACGAAATAAAATATTAGTCCATACTTGGTTCAGTTATTGTACGCTCTTAGCTTAATTGCTACAATCATCTTTGTTTGATTGATGCTTATTTAGATTATTTAACTCTCTCTGTCTCTGCCTAAATTCCTTTTACTGTTTGCATATTTCATTGAATTTTGCAAGCTTTCTATTCAACGCTATTTTGAAATCCGGAGCGCCAACGAATTTGAATCCTACAATTATATTATTTAATTATTCTCTTAACGATATTTTGAAATATAATCCAAACTTGAAGGATTAGACATGAAATATCCTCAGACAAATGATTTTAAATATTTTTCTCATGCTATTTTTCAGATAATTGAAAGAAACGTGAAATAGCTACAAAGTTGCAGTCAATTAACGGATCTTGAATAATTTTCTTGCGCCATATTTACATATTTTTAGATTATCAAAATCCAATGAGCAGTCATAAAATCTCTACGAGCTTACGACCAACAAATACGATGGAACGAATGAGAGAGCAATTGGAGTGTTTAGAGGTAACGGTAAGACGTCAACAGCGTCAAATGGAAGACGCTCAGCGGGCGGCGCCACTAGCGCCTCCTGTAGTTGCTGCTAGCACCGGCGGAGCTGCTAGCATAGGTGAGTATTTTCATGGGCGATTGGACGAAAATTTTGGTCGGTGGACTGATTGTTTTATCCGCGTTGCTGTAGCTAATGGTTAGGATGACCAAAACTGAAAGGTACTACTCCCGACCTATTTAAGAGATTTTGCGGAAGTGGCTTACGAATCTATCCCAGACGAGGAGCGGCTAGGGTTAGATTTTAATGCCTTAATTGAGCGACTCATATCGTCGTTTTGTACCTGTTGAAAATACTGAATTAAAAGCACTGCAATTGCATAATTGTAAGCAGGGACCTCAGGAACCCGTCATCAGGTATGCCCTTGAGCTACAGCAACTAGCTATGCAAGCTTACCCAGGGGTAACAGCCGATATTTTAGATGCACTGAGTCGACGTTTCTTTGTTGATGGTTTAAATAGCAATCTTTGGTGCTTTGTTTCAGATCGAAAACCGAATACTTTTGCAGAAGCCAAAATGTTAGCTCGTCAGGCTGAAACGCAGCTTTAGCTAGAGGCTGAACAACAGCCATCTGGCAGCTCGTTTGCAACGAGCTCCTATGGTTCAGCTGGAGGTCGCCGTCCGCCTGGGTCCCAGCCCCCGTCTGGCCCCACAGCAGCAACATTTGACTCAAATACGTTGTTTTCAATGCGGCCGGTTAGGCCATATAAGCCAAAATTGCCATCAACCGCCCCAATATGGTTCGTCCTTTCGCACTACTCGTCCTACGCCGCCTATGCATGCAACATTCAATTGTCCAACCCATTGTCCGGCGTCACAACCACCACCTGGCCGAAATCGCCCGGGGGTTGAACCATTGTCACACCAAACAAACCCCCAGCGTGTTTTTGCGGTTCTAAACGACTCGGAGGAGCCGAGTGATGCAGATTTGGTTGAGGAGAATAGTAAGGAGGTAGATGTCATATGTGCTATTGACGAAGGTATGAGTCCGGTAGATTGTGATAATATGTCACTGCAAGCTAATATTAATCAACCGGCATTTTTGCTTTTTGAGCCTAATCATCACTTTTGGAATTATTTTTAAAAGATTGCAAATCGCCACAATATATATTGCTACATTTTTCGCGTTTTTGGCCATTTTCTTGAGTTTTTCAACACTATATTTCGGCTATTTCACTTTTAATCGCACCTCATTTGCATTACAAGCTTATCAAATTTGTGAACATCAGACATCTGGGGCTCATTTTTCTTTACCGTCCGGGCTGGCTTGTCAACCACCCACCCCAGCACTTATATGTACGTTTGCAGCTCGTATTTGGACACCTAATTTAGATGCAGAACGCATTAAAGCCTATAAATGTGCAGGAGTAACGCATATGATATGTACTAACACCGGATTTTTGGGATCTCGTGGAACTCGAGATTCTCAAGTCACTGACCCCATAAATAGTTATCGCTGTCAATGAATGATTTTAACTGAATATTTTCGGGGTCAAAAATTATATAAAGTGAAATCTCATTTATGGCACACTAATATTACTTTGCAAGTACGTTATGAATATTGTTGCAAGGACGTATGTCAAAATATTAGCAATGGTATGATACAAGAAGGTCAAATAGCTACTTATGATGGTATTCATTTAACATCTAATCTTGGTGATCTCTCTGCATGTAAGCCAGATTCTGGACAATGTGAAATTGATGATGCAATAGTTATATGGGAGCCGAACAACCTGAAAGCCCCATTTCCATATGTACAAGGTGTTATTACGTAATTAAGCGGTCAAGACCTTATTATATTATTGAGAATATTCGAGAAGCTTTCACTGCTATTCGAAAATTACCTGTGCCAAAACATGTTTGTTTACCTAATTTTCCCATCGCTTTGGACCAAGGAACTTTGATGCAAGCTTATGATAATGAAACTTTTCATTTGGCACAACCAGAATCAAATATTTCTCAAAATTTTTCGGAAATCCCCGCACCAGCTAATCTTATAAAATCGGGGAATCGGCGGAAATAAATTCTCAATTACAGTATTTAGAAGCTTCTTTTAATTGCTGGGAAACCACCCGTTTTTCTCAAATCTGGACACATATTTGTCGTATAGCTGATGCGCAGCTTCAAACTGTGCGTCAGTTATTGCGTTTAGATGCTACTTTAGCTGCAAGGTTATGGACTCAGCGTAATGATGTAGCAGCCCGAGTCGCAGGGGAAACCCTCCTCATTTGGCCATGCGTTCAGGTTCAGCCTGACCTTATTTTTCGGAATTATTGTGTCGGCAAGGAGTGCTATGCGCTCTTGCCTCTTGTTATTAACAAAACTCTGTATTTTATTTTGCCAGGAACGCAAGACTTAGTTTCAGCTGCTCCGCAGGTGCCCTGTTTCCAAGCACCTTCTGGCGTCCATTATGACGCCAGCCAGCACCCGATGGATAAGTTCCCACGGCGTAGTTGACGTCAAACCACTATTACAACGACGGTTGGACGCTTTGATACTCCTAGATTCACCCACCACCATCATTTTTGACGCCCCGATGGTTTTTCGGGATCTAGGGCGCCAACCGCCTTTTTAGACGTCACTTGAGCTCACTGCTCTCAAAAACCTGGCGGTTGCAACAGCAAATGCAACAACTCATGAATTTTACATCCACCCTAAACATAGATCCGGCACAACTTCGCCAAGTTTTGCGCGATATTGGGGATGGCATAAAAGACGTTAATGGTCTGGAGGTTTCACACCTCCAGACCGCAGTAAGTGGTTTATTTCAGCAAACTGGTCATGCTATATCTTCACTTACAGGTGGAATCGGCCAGACCTTAACTAATGCAATATTTTGGTGTTTTGTCAATATAATTGTGCTTGGTTTAGGCTATCTAGGGCTGAGATACGGCTGGTGCTGTATCTGGTGTCATTGGGGTTGCGGCGTTTGCTCATCTGCTTGCCGCTGGTTTGCTATGCTGTGCCCACATTTGTGCGCGCAAATGACGTCATTGTGCTGCCCCCGACATTCACACCCCTTGAGCCAACAGCCCCTGACAGTTCGTTATTGCGCCCAGCAGCACACCTGGGCGTGGGGGGGTTGGGGGAGGGGGTATGCACCCCCAGAAACCAAAATACCCCCCCCCCAGAAATTAAAAAAACCCCCCCCCAGAATTCAATTTTTTGAAATTTTTTTCGTTTTTTTTCGCAATTTTTTGATGCCAATGGATAGTGCTTGATGAGAAACGTCGAAAAATGGTGTTTTTATCGCCATACCACCATTTTTAAGGCCATTTTTCGACCTTCGAAAAAATCTTGCACCCCCGCCCCAGAATTTTCTTGCTGCCCACGTATGCCCAGCAGCCAGAAATATCCGCCGAAACACATTATTGGCGCCAAAATCGTATGCCTATTTTGGCCATTGCACCAACCGGGATAGCTATGTCCCGGCCTCATATAAATGCCTGTATGCCCAACGGACATCGGCTACTAGTCCTTGTTGACACAGGGTCTACAGTGTCAATTTTAGATAATATTACGTATTTAGAGTGTAAAGATGACCAACCCTTGCAACCGCGTCAAACGGTTACAGCCATTTCTATTACTGGTCATGCTATACAATCACCTGGTGAAATTATTTTAGACGTACAGATTGGAACTCAAAACTTACCTATAAAATTTGTCATAATGCAAAACAGTCCTTATTCTATAGTAATAGGCTGTAACGTAATAAATAAATTATGTGGCAGTTCACAACGTTTCACTTTTGACTATAAACAAAAATGTGCTCATTTTGGTCAAAACACGCCTATTCCATTAATTTTATCAACAGCGCGTAAAGAACAAATTGCTTTTGTCTTAGTGAAAGACAAAATTTTAATACTCCTAGTTTCTATTTATTCTTTACCAATCAATGTTGATTTAAACACTTTTAATTCAACTTGGGTAGATATTAATTCTTTTACACCTTGCGACGCAATTTATATACCAAATCTGCGTTTAAATTTAAACGAAAACGATTTTTCTTCCCTTCCTATTATCAATTACTCTAAGCAACCTATTCGCTTATATAAAAACATGCGTATTGCTAGAATTTGCTCTGTTGATCACGTCTTAACAGGTGAGGAAGCGGGAGAGTTTCGGGAAAATCAATGTCAGGAAAAACTCAAAAATTTCCGCGAATTGATTCAAGAAAAATTGATTCATGTCCCGGACCCGAGCGTTCGAAAACAATTTTCCGAATTTTTGGAAAAAATTCATCTATTTTCAGAGTTAATAGATCCTTGGGACGGACATCCATTGTACAGCATGGTATCGATAAGGCCAATCACAGGCCGATTTCTCAGCCGCCTTATCGAATACCGTATGCTAAACGGCAAATTGTTGAGCAGCATGTAAATAAAATGTTGGAAAATAGCATTATTAGGCCATCTCAGAGCCCATGGGCTGCTCCCATCGTTCTAGCTGATAAAAAGGACGGATCCAAACGTTTTTGCGTCGATTATAGAAAGTTAAACGAATGTACTGTAAAAGATTTGTACCCATTGCCATTAATTGAGGACATTTTCAGTCAACTCAAAAGATCTATGCTTTTCACAACCTTAGATTTAGAACAAGGTTATCATCAAATCGAGTTAATTGAAGAAGACAAAAAATAAAACAGCTTTTAACTCATTTTTGGGTCTTTTTGAATTTTACGTCCTTCCATTTGGCTTGTCCAACGGCCCAGCCACTTTTCAGAGAACTATGGAAAAAATTCTGAGAGATTTAAATTGGCGAAATTGTTTCGTTTATCTGGATGACATTTTAATTTGTAGTTCTGACCCCGAAACTCACATTAAACAGCTTAAACAAGTTTTCGATCGGCTTGGCCGAGCTGGTTTAACTCTGAAATTGCAAAAATGTGAATTTGCTTTGTATGAAGTGAGCTACCTAGGTCATATTATCGATCGTAATGGTTTGCATGTTAATCCGGCCAAAATAGACGGATTATTCCACATGTCAGTGCCTCAGACTGTCACAGAGGTATGCAGCTTCCTAGGTTTAGCTAATTACTATAGACGCTTCATTAAAAATTTCGCAGATAAGACACATGCACTTAAAAAATTGTTGCGTAAAAATGTGCATTTTGCTTGGTCGGAAGAATGCATGCAGAGTTTTCAAATGATCAAAAATGATTTAGTTTCTGCTACAACCCTAGCTTTTCCAGATTTTTTGCAGCTATTTTTGGTTCAGACAGATGCTAGTGGAACTGGGATCGGGGGAGTCCTAGCCACACCTGGGCGTGGGGGGGGGGGGTTTGGGGGGTATGCACCCCCAGAAACCAAAATACCCCCCCCAGAATTCAATTTTTGAAAATTTTTTTTGTTTTTTTCGTAATTTTTTGATGCCAATGGATAGTGCTTGATGAGAAACGTCGAAAAATGGTGTTTTTATCGCCATACCACCATTTTTAAGGCCATTTTTTGACCTTCAAAAAAATCTTGCACCCCCCCCCCAGAATTTTCTTGCTGCCCACGTATGGTCCAACCCTAAATGATAGAGGGGCAGGAATGTCCGGTAGCATTTGTCTCACGCATCTTAACTAAAGCTGAGCGTAATTATTCAACTGTTGAAAAAGAGGCACTGGCTATTACTTATGCCATTAAACAGTTTCGCTCATACTTATATGGACACCATTTCACGCTCATTACAGATCATGCTCCCATCCGTCCATTAAAAATTCATGATTCGGCACCATCTAGACTCGTTCATTGGTTCTTATCATTGCAGGAGTACGACTACGAAATCGTTTATCGCAAGGGTCGTGAAAATGCAAACGCTGACGCTCTTTCATGCTTGCCTGCTGCTCCCATTATTACAAAAGCAGCCATAAATGCAAAGCAGATGTGCGCGGTGGAGATGCCGCATGACCTAATAAGTATGCAGAGACGTGATGTGTTCTTAGGTGCCATTTTTTGTTTATTACAGGCTCGATGGGTGCCGTCACACATGAACGCGAGCAGTGGGACGCCACCAAGAATTATCTACTCGGAAATGACGGCGTCCTTAAATATCAAAAGGATCCGAATGCCAAACCATTGGTGGCCGTCAACCAAAGGTTAATTCCCACGCTGCTCCAGGCGTTGCATGATGACGCCACCAGTGGACATTTAGCTTTTCAGTGTACCTATGAGAAAGCTAAAGAACGTTTTTTTGGCCGGTGTTGCGTTCTGATATATTTAAATATTGTAGGGAGTGTTTGCCCTGCCAAAAACGTCAACCCATCACTTACTTTTTACCCGTCCAACCCCTTCACTCTATCCCAGCAGCTGCCGCTATGCAGCATTGGGTTATGGACACCATGGGACCACTGCCAACGACCCATGGAAAAACTAATATTTTAGTTTTCATAGATCGGATGACGAAATGGGCCGTGACCGTGGCTACCGTAGACATCCGAGCCACAACCATTGCGGAGCACTTCCTGGAGCGCATTGTTTTGCGTTTTGGGGCGCCCAAGGTTGTCCAATCGGATTGAGGCGCGGGCTTTGTTGCTGCCATTTTTCAGGAGGTTTGCCGGCTATACCAGGTGTGGCACATCACCTCGACGGCCTATTGCCCCCAGACGAACAGATTGGTGGAGCGTTTCAACCATACGCTGCAAACCATGCTGACCACACCTGGGCGTGGGGGGCAGGGGTTTGGGGGGTATGCACCCCCGCAGAAACCAAAATACCCCCCCCAGAAATCAAAATACCCCCCCAGAATTCAATTTTTGAAAATTTTTTTCGCTTTTTTCGCAATTTTTTGATGCCAATGGATAGTGCTTGATGAGAAACGTCGAAAAATTGTGTTTTTATCACCATACCATCGTTTTTAAGGCCATTTTTTGACCTTCAAAAAAATCTTGCACCCCCCCCCAGAAATTTCTTGCTGCCCACGTATGATGCTGACCACAACTGTTCAGGACAAGCAGAACAAGTGGGATCGGTTCTTGCCGGCTGTAACCTTTGCCTACAACACCACCCAACATGCCAGCACGGGATACACACCCTACTACCTTGTTTATGAGCGCCAGGCAAAGCTACCAATGGAGCAAGCCTTAGTGGCTGATACGCCGGACAAACCAGAGGCTCCCTCCGTCCGAGAAATCCATCGTCATTTGCGTTTGGCACGCCGATTTGCCATTGAGGCTGCCCAGAAAGCCCAACGACGGCAGAAGGAGCGTATATGATTGTCGGAATCGCACGGAAAAACCGACGCCTTGTTATCATCTGGGCCAATTAGTGCTTTTACGGAACGCACGAGCCATGTCGAAATTCCATTCTCGCTGGCTTGGTCCATACAAAATTCGTCATGTACGCCCACCAAATGCCACTATTCGCGAATTGGCGGGACGTCGACGGATTCGGGTCATCCATTTGAATCAAATTCATCCATTTCGGGGCGAAAAACGCAATGCATTAGATGTTGCGGACGCCATGAGCAACGGTAGCATCGAGTATTAAATTAAGGCTTTGTTTATCCATGATGCGTACCTATACCTATGTTTAATTATTTAATCTTGCAATATGTTATGTTGCCAATGCATCAGAGGCGCACTATGCCGCGATGCAATATAAATTGTTATTATTGGTATTATTGGCGATAGAAGAGGCGCATTTTGCCGCGCCATCGCCAACGTCCTATTGGCAGGGGCAATGTATGCCGCGCCAATTGTTATTGTGAATTTCCTGTGCTATTTAGGGAGTTGGAGTGGACCAGAGCCTCAAAATGGCCAGGAGTCACATGACAACCTGGGAGCTGGAGTGGACCAGAGCCCGGGTTAAAAAGGACGTTTTATCATCAATTTTTTAATTAATACGCATCAGCCTATATTTAACCAGTATTCTAACTGCTGTATAATGACCCGTCTTCCATCTTATGCATCTTCGTCGCCAACCGGAAAATTTTGGCTTCTACACTTCAAACTTTGCGACAAGAGTAAGCAATGCTTCAAATTCAGTTAAGACCTTCCTTCAGCCGAACAATCAATCTAAAAAGGGGAGGAATGTAACAAAGATAGGATATAAAGACATGATAAAATGGGTTTATGTGTTAATGTCGTTTCTCTTATCATAATACGTGTTTATATTCCTGTTATTAGGTGGTGGGTTCGTAATATGTATAAGTAGGTAGGCACTAATCAAGTAGGCAGATACTTTGATGGGGTTATATATACTCCATGCACTATAGTAAAATGGTTAGTTTCCGGCATTCAAGTGTTATGCAGAGTGCGTACGGTAGGTGAGAATTAAGATCTGTTGTGTAAGACTGACCATGGTCTTACATTATCAGATACTTATTCGCTCGCTGTAGTCTGTTCAATTAAATCGAATTTCAAGCAGCGACCAAATTCTGGGGGTCTGAGAGGGCAAACTCACCAAATATAGCACCAAAAATTCAAATATTAGGATCAATCGATTTTTTGTATTCCATCGAATTCTCGGCAAATGCAGATCAATCTCGCCCATGAGTGGTCTCGTCCGACTAATATCCAAATCAGCCTCAGCTTAAAGCCTAGAATGGGCGGATTACAGCTATCGGAATCGAAAATGTACCCACCTACGCATTTGTACAAATATATACCTATTTATTTATGTAGCTTCATGCGGCCACATGTCTGTAATTAAATTACTTGTGCTAAAACTTATTACCTAATTCGAATTTTTGTATAAGTAGGCATTCATTATTCAGAGACAGTAGTTACGGTAAAAATACTGTCTAACACTTTTGGAAAACCTAAGGTCGGGTCTACACCACACATGGGCGTGGCAGGTTGGGGGGGTATGCATCCCCCAGAAGTTGAAATACCCCCCCCCAGAAATCAAAATACCCCCCCCCAGAAAAAGATTTTTTTTGCTTTTTTAGCAATTTTTTGATGTCATTGGATAGAGCTTGATGAGAAACGTCGAAAAATGGTGTTTTTCTGCCATACGACCACTTTTAAGACCATTTTTTGACCTTTAAAATTTTTTTCACCCCCCCCCCAGAAATTTTTTCACCCACCCCCAGAAATTTTTCACCCCCCCTCAGAATTTCGGTGCTGCCCACCTATGGTCTACACTAATCTTTGGGTATTTTCAATTCCCGGCGAGACGAACCCCTGCGCCAATGTTTGCTCATAACATAACTTATTGCACTTCATGGACTTTTCTGAAATTCAGGAAAACAGTCACTGCCACGCATCGGTGTGAGGAGCACACCTGGGCGTGGGGAGGGGTTCGGGGGTATGCACTCCCCCAGAAACCTAAATATCACACAGAAATCAAAATACCTCTCCCCCCAGAATTCAATTTTTGAAAATTTTTTCCGTTTTTTCGCAATTTTTTGATGCCAATGGATGAGAAACATCGAAAATGGTGTTTTTTTGCCATACCACCATTTTTAAGGCCATTTTTTGACCTTCAAAATCTTGCACCCCCAGAATTTTCTTGCTGCCCACGTATGGTGAGGAGTGTGGAACCCCTCCCCGAGAATCTAGCGGACCCCCAGAATTGAATTTTTGGCGATTTTGGCCCAGCAGACCCCCCAGGATTTTGCTGCTGCCCATGTTGGTCACTGCAGTTCTGTGACCTGGTTTCTGAAATTCAGAAAAATGGTCATTGAAGTTCCATGACCTTTTTTGAAATTCTGAAAAACGGTCACTGCAGTTCTGTGATCTTTTCTTGAAATTCAGAAAAAAGGTCACTGCACTTCCGTGACCTCTCTTTTGAACTTTAGAAAAATGGTCACTGCACTTCCGTGACCTCTCTTTTGAACTTCAGAAAAATGGTCACTGCACTTCTGTGACCTCTCTTTTGAACTTCAGAAAAATGGTCACTCCTGTTCAGCGATTTTTTTACTGAATGGTAAACAAAATATCACTGAACCGCAGTGACCGTTTTTCTGAAGTGCACACTGGCGCCAGTGTAGTTCCTTTCTGAAGTGGCAATTAATACAAGATCCCTAATATCGAATTTACAAATCCGACTAAAATCTTCTTTACACTCGTTGCCAGTGTAAAGTTTACACTATATAATAAGCTTCATTCTAGAGCCTCACAATAACTTATTTTTTCTCTATAGTCGTAAAATATTTATGGAAACAGATGTGATACGACTGCTAGGGGCGCTTGAAGAGAGTGTAAAGTGATTAACACCTAATGTTAATTTGTTCTTAAAACATTATAGAGGTTTCATTTCTTAATAAATGCTGATCGTTATATCAGAGCAATATCGAAATTATTAATTTCACTAAAATTCTTAACACTCTTGAGTAAAGTTTAAAAAAAGTCTAGCTCTAGAAAGTTTTGGAAGCATATTTCTTTACAGGATGTTCAACGTAACATAAGAATTACTAATCAGAATGTTTGTTTCTTCTACAACTAGTAGCTTTTTAAAGTTTAAACCATTCAATTATTAGGAGAACCGCACAGTAAATGATATCTAGTATTGTATTTCCAAATCTTGCTAATTAAAAAGTAGGGTACTAGCAAAGAAAAATGCTCCGATGGAACAAACAAGGGGAATTTACTTGGGATTGTGAATTATCGAGGATGTAGAAGGAGGGGACTAGGAAAAATCTCCCTAAGTTATATGCCAAAAATCGCAAAATATGTTAAAAATCAGACTTTCTCTAAACAATGCAAAAAATCGAAGTATGTTCTGCGGTCTCTGAAAAAAGTATTATTTTAAAAAAATTTTTTCTGATTGACATACTATCTTAAAAGCAGATTACGTAATGCAACTCTTTTGCAGACTTCATTCAACTTTGAGTTGCTTAATGTGACTGAAAGTGAAATGCTGTTAACAAATCATGATTAAGTTGTTCGTATTTCATTATTACTAAGCATGTCACTTAGCAGATACAGCCATTCTAAGTGTCAAAGTGCAAACAATATTCAAATTACCAAAAAATTGATTGAAAAAAGCAGCGAATTAGCAATGCAGTAGCTAAGCGAATTGAATGAAATAATACATATTGATGCATTCAAGACAATCGATGATATTGTTGGTTCAAAGCAGTAGGAAACACGGAAGCTGACGTGCAACAGACCTTACGTAGATAATCTTTACACATGTCTACAACAATTGTTTACTAAACTTTTACATTTTTCAAAGGCCCCAGAATATGCTTCGATTTTTGCATTGTTTAGGGTAAGTCTGATTTTTAACATATTTCGCGATTTTTGGCACATAACATAGGGGGATTTTTCCTAGTCCCCTTCTTTTACATCCTCGATAATTCACAATTCCAAGTATATTCCCCTTGTTTGTTCCATCGGAGCATTTTTCTTTGCTATCTACTATATATTTGTGAAAGTTTGTTTGTATGTCCAGGGTTGGCTCCGGCCCCATAATACTTGGTGGGCTGACGTTTTGGCCCAAGCTCGGCCTACCGGCGGGGGGTGTAGAAGCGATCTTGAAATTTTGACAAACGCACCCATTGGCTCTGGGCAGTGAGGGAGTGAGGTTTGGCCCCTGTGCTATAAGCCTCCACGATTTCGGGAGATGGCCGATTTTTTTGTCATTTTTTCAAAACTTAGTTTATAGTGTTTGTATAGAGATACCCCGGCCAAGGGGAGCATGCCTGGCGACACTATGTACATTGTTATTTGTTAAAGCATTGGTCGGCATTGTGAAACATCAAAATACGGGTTTGACCAAATAATGCTATAACATAGGCAATTTTATAAGATAGGCATGGTATGAGATACTATGTGCAACAAGTTAGGCAATGCAATAAGATAGGACGTGATATAAGATACCCTGTGCTACAGGATAGGCAATACTATAAGATAGGACTTGATATAAGATACCCCGAGCTGCAAGATAGGCAATGTTATAAGATAGTATGGGATATAAGATACCCTGTGCTACGAGATAGGCAATGCTATAAGATAGGTATGATTTAGATACCCTGTCTGTGCCTTAACATGCAGTGATATAAGATAGGAGATACCATCAGCTATAACATATGAGTGATTTGAGTTATCACGTGATATATGACACCTTTGCTACAATAAACAAAAAATTTTTAAACCATCAAAAATATGTTTTTACCAAAAAAAATTTCCCAAAA
This sequence comes from Mermis nigrescens, assembly GCA_036768485.1. Taxonomy (NCBI): domain Eukaryota; kingdom Metazoa; phylum Nematoda; class Enoplea; order Mermithida; family Mermithidae; genus Mermis; species Mermis nigrescens. The sequence continues at coordinate 3,459,146 of JAVLUZ010000273.1, read as the reverse complement.
CATCCTAAAACATCAAAAATATGGTTTGACGAAAAAAATTTTCCAAAACATCCTAAAATATCAAAAATATGGGTTTGATTAAGAAAATTTTCCAAAACATCCTAAAACATCAAAAATATGGTTTGACAAAAAAAAATTTCCAAAACATCCTAAAACATCAAGAATATGTTTTTTAATAAAAAAAATTTCCAGAACATCCCAGAACATCAAAAATATGATTATGGCTAAACAATTTTCGAAACCATTCTGTAACGTCAAAAATGTGGATTTGATCAAAAAAAAATGGTTGACAAAAGACATTTTAAAAAAATCCAAAAAATAAGATATGGTTTATACCAACAATTTTTGTAGAAATATCCTAAAAACATCAAAAGTCTTGAAAAATAAAAAATACAAGAGACATATCAATTCCATCAGGCCTAACTTCAGCTCGGGCAACGCCGAGCAGCTCATCTAGTGTATATATATATATATATTTGTGAAAGTTTGTTTGTATGTATGTTTGTCCAGGGTTGGCTCCAGCCCTGTAGCAGATGGGAAGTTGAAATTTGGGCCCGAGGTCAGCCTACCTATGAAGGGTGTAGAAGCGACTTTAAAATTTTGACAAATGCACCCATTGACCCTGAGCAAGGAAGGAGCGGGGTTTGGCCCCTGTGCTATAAGCCTCCACTATTTCGTGAGATGGCCGATTTTTTTGCTATTTTTTCAAAACTTAGTTTATACTGTTTGTATAGGGATACCCCGGCCAAGGGGAGCATGCCTGGCGACACTATGTACATTGTTATATGTCAAAGCATTATTCGGCACTATGAAACATCAAAATACGGGTTTAACTGAATAATGCTATAACATAGGCAATTTAATAAGATAGGCATGATATGAGATACTATGTGCAACAAGATAGGCAATGCTATAAGATAGGACGTGATATAAGATACCATGGGCTACAGGATGTGCAATACTATTAGATAGAACGTGATATAAGATACCCCGTGCTACAAGATAGGCAATGTTATATGATAGAACGTTAAAAAAGATACCCCGTGCTACAAGATAGGCAATGCTATAAGATGAGAAGTGATATAAGATACCCCGAGCTGCAAGATATGCAATGTTATAAGATAGTATGGGATATAAGATACCCTGTGCTACGAGATAGGCAATGCTATAAGATAGGTGTGATATAGATACTCCGTCTGTGCCATAACATGCAGTGATATAAGATAGGAGATACCATCAGCTATAACATATGAGTGATATGAGTTATCACGTGATATATGACACCCTTTGCTACAACAAACAAAAAATTTTTAAACCATCAAAAATATGGTTTTACCAAAAAAAATTTTCCAAAACATCCTAAAACATCAAAAATATGGTTTGACGAAAAAAATTTTCCAGAACATCCTGAAACATCAAAAATATGATTATGGCTAAACAATTTCCAGAACCATTCTGTGACGTCAAAAATATGGATTTGATAAAAAAAATGGTTGACAAGAGACATTTTGAAAAAATCCAAGAAAAATATGGTCTATACCAACAATTTTTTTAGAAATATCCCAAAAACATCAAGTCTTGAAAAATAAAAAATACAAGAGACATATACATTCCATGTAGCTATCAGGCCTAAGTTCAGCCCGGGCAAGGCCGGGCAGCTCAGCTAGTAAAGTATACTTTCAACTAAAACTAATGGACGGTTATCTAATTTTCCACTTATCTTTTCACTCTCAAAATGTTATTTCTTATTTTGGGTCGGGTTGGGTCCCCAACTGATATCCCCCGTGCATAAAATGCCTTGAACACCGATTAATTAATTTGTAAGGAGAACTCAATCCTTCTTTTATTGACAAAATGAATAAATACATTAAGCTTGACTCTACAATCAAATAGTTACTCAAAATAGCGGCGTAAATACTGATAATGCTGTAGGTGGCGGAGGTAGAATCGGGAATTTGATAACAAAGTAAGATGAGCAATTCGGAGAAAGAACGTCAAAGCCAAAAAAAACGGAAAGGAGCTGAATTTCGGAACTGAACCAATTGGCAAAACAAAACGTCAGACTGAGCCATGTCCTTATGTTCTTTTGATTTTTGAAAAGAAGCGGCTTTTTGCAGTTTGTTCTAGAATATTCGAATAGGTAATATTTTAGAAAGATGGACACTATTTCCGGTTTCTCAGAGTCTTGATTCTCGTGTTCTCAGCCCATGTTTAGTATTCTTTGCGTGCATTATTTAACGCATTTTCATTTTTTTCCAACAAAAGCATACTTTCTGTTATTTTCTTCATCTTTTGCCTGAGGTGACTGTATCCTTTCTGATCGAATCAGCCACTGCACGTATACTTTTGCATTTCTTTCCTGTTGATTTCACGCTGTTCAGATTTCGGACATCATTTCAACATGCTGCTGTTGATTTTACGCGTCTAAATATTTGTTTAAGCTTTCTGTAGGCTTGCACACATTTTACGCTCACTCTCTCGTTTTTCAGCACCTCGGATTAATTGCTCTAAATCACTGCTTTTCGCGATTAATCAAAGCTATTACTTTAACAATTTTAATAACCGTTTTGCTTAATGTTCATCTTATTGCCTTTCTTCCGGTCTATCTATATTACAGCTTACCTTACAATAAATTTAAAACACGTTTAACATACGATATAACATTGTATAGGAGCAACTGCCGTTAAGATTCACACGGTTTGTACACAGACGGTCCCAATGACATGTTGCAAAAACAACTGAAATTTTGCCCATCGGTAAACCTTGGCATCAGATGAAAATGTGTAAAGTAAAACTTTACAAAAATGCTCCTGGGCTTTTATTGCAAGCATCAAAGTTCCGGGTTTTGAATTTTTGCAAAAAATGTCTGTTGCCGAATATTTCTAATAACTCCGTCAATACTTGTTCGTTTTTCATGAAATTTCAATTACTTTATAGAAAAATGGACGTTATACTTTCTGATGGGAATTATTTTGTAGTAGTCTCCATTTCAACTTATGATATTGATACTTATTTGAAAAATTTTGTTGTCTAACTTTAGTCGCATTTTCAGACCTGTAAACGAGTTGTTACAACAACAAGAATGAATTTTTTAGATAGAGGAAATCTTACTGATTTTGAAACATGTTTTAAATTTTATGCCCGATTCACGGTTCTTTTTTAATGCTAATTTTTTCAAAGTGTCATGGACAACAGGCTTGGTACCTACGTACTCATATGTGCAGATCAAGTAATCAACTGCATAATAATTTTATTCAGTGAGGCAACTTAGTATATTTCAGTTTAAGCTGATCGGAAAATTTGGGTAAAACCAACTTTAAAACTTTGCTGGGCCAATTTTTTGATCAACACCAAAAACTGGCTAGGATTTGGATCGACCTAGTTTTTAGTCAAGCAGGACTAAGAGAGGCTACACATGTACATATAGTATTGATTGAAAATTACTTTTCACGAATTATTATCGTCTATGAGTATTTCGCAAAATCCTGAGCGTGGAAATTAATTTCCAGTGCTTAATTGAGCAGCCACAAAAAGCTGTTCTAGTCAGCTTACTGTAATAAGGTTTTGGCGTAATAAAACTTCACGTGCATAATTATCAATTGTTATGACTGTTTTGTGATTGTTGCTCCAACTCTGTAATTGAATGAAAAAATGGTAGCTACCATAGGTAGGCAGACCGAAATTCTGGGGGTGCAAAATTTTTTAAAGGCCAAAAAAAGGTCCTAAAAATTGTGGTATGGCGATGAGAACACAATTTTTCAACGTTTTTCATCAAGTACTATCCATTGGGATGAAAAATTTCGAAAAAAGCGAGAAAAAAAATTAAAAAAAATTGAATTCAGGGGATCACATTTTAGTTTCTGGGGAAAGGGGTATTCGAACTTCTAGGGGATGCATACCCCAACCCCCACTCACATATGTGAAAGGTACCTATGTATGTATTTATGCATAAGGCTTTGTAAAAAAGACCAGGATTTCTAAATAAAGATGAACACAAGAAATAGGCAGTATAATAGATAACAGAATCAACTTAACGTAATTAAATAATCAGTTTTCATTAGTTGCAGTTTGGTTCTTTCATTTTTCGCTTAAATCCTTAGAAGAGATGAAAAAATAGTTAAGCCAGTGACGCGTACCTACATACATTATACCACAATAAATATCGTCAAAATGGACAAAAAATTAAATAGATCGGTTTGTACTTATCTGTATATCATGTAACGGGTTTAAGGGAATCCTTCTACCCAAAGTTGGATATCCCTTCCATCCCCCCAGAACCAAGAAAATTTTTGCTCTGTCCCCGGATTTCGGGAAAAATGCAATCCTTAGGCCGTTTTTAGCTGTTTTTTGGCCGTTTTTGGTCAAAAATCGGAGGTCAGCTACCCCCATCCCCTTAAAACGTGGCTGGGGACCCCCTATTCTAAATTTTAAGCTATTATATATCTGTATATAAGTATAAAACATAAGCAGCCACATTCTAGAGAAATCTAACAGATTAAAAATGTCATACCTTGATTATCTAGAAATGAGTATCATTGACGATTTAAACCATCCTAAATGATACAATGCGAGGGTGGGTATTTAGAAAAAATTTATGATTCATTTTTTCAGCATCGCACATCATATGACAGTTGAAGACTTGATGCCTTCCAGAAAAACATAGTTGTGGGGAATCTGAATCCCCAAATCGATAATTCACAAAAGGCTTCATCAGAATCAAATTTTGGGTACCTTTCGTATTCACTTGGCTCCGCCGGACCGGACCCCTAGAATGTTTTTTTGCTGCCTATGATTGCTTCCATACTTTCTATAAGTAGCATTAGTAAACGAATCAGAATAAAACGAGCGGGATTTCGATGTTATTCCAGAGAATTTCAAAGAAATGAAAATATGTAGGCAACATTTGTAGTTACATACATGTTTCTTATTACATGTTTAACAAGTTCTGATAAGATTTTGGTCAAGACGCCGAATTTTACTAAGGGTTAACTATTCTGGGGTCTGTCAACTTTATTAATAACTTTATTTATCAGTTTATGACACGGTCTCACTGAGTGCCAATCTTCTAAAAAATTTTATATTTGCGTGTGGTTTTTATTCACAGAAGGAATCATCACAAATATAGATGCCCATACCGGGCATAAAATTTAAAACATGTCTTTAAATCAGTAAGATTTTCTCTATCTGAAAAATTCATTTTCGTTGTTGGAACAACCCGTTTACAGGTCTAAAAATGCGACTAAAGTTGGACAACAAAATTTTTCATATGAGCCTGAATATCATGTGTTAAAATAGAGACTACTACAAAATTACTTCCATCAGTGAATAGAATGTCCATTTTTCTATAGAGTAATTATAATTTCATGAAAAACGAACAAGTATTGATGGAGTGATTAAAAATATTCGAAAACAGACATTTTTCGCAAAAATTCAAAGCCCGGAACTTTGATGCTTGCTATAAAAGCCCAGGAGCATTTTTGTAAAGTTTTACTTTACACATTTCCATCTGGTACCAAGACCTACCGATGGACAAAATATCATTTGTTTCTGCGATAGTTCATTGGGACCAAATGTGTGAATCTTAACGGCAGTTGCTCATAGAAGATAATAACTTTACATAGAATTATAAATATACTCGCTCATATACCTTTATAAAATTAATACATAATAATTAAAATGCGAAAACGCAATTCAATTTAAGATGTGTACATTATTTTGTTTCATACTAGACAGTGTGAAACCAATCAAATAAACAAACCAATGTGCCATAAGAAAGCTACATTGGCAAAAAAGCCATTTTAAAGTATAGCTTTTGATTGCATGGGACCACTCACTTTGACAGAAAATGGTAAACAATTCATTGCTGTCTTTATAGAATACTTTGTAAAATATGTGGAAGCTTTTTCCACACTTGACATTACTGCAAAAACTATTGCAAAGCTTTTTGTCACAAATATCATATGTCAACATGGAGCTCTTCAGATATCACAATGTGACCAAGGGATTGATCTCATGTCTAAACTTCTAGGTGAAATCTCGCATCTCATGAATGTTCAAAAAGTGCATTTACATCCTACCATCCGTTATCTAAGGGAGAATTGGAACGCTCAAATCAAACATTAATTACTAGAATACAAATGTTTGTGAGCCAAAATCACTCAGACTGAGATGAGCATCTCCTCTATACAGTCTTTGCTACAAATATTCATGCAAATGAAACTACTGGCTATGATCCATTTGAAGTATTGCATGGAAAAATGGCTAAGTCATTAATCGATGCAGCACTGAACACTGAGCCAAGCATATATTTCACAGATACAGACTCATATGACCATGAAGTCAAACAACACTTTGCACAGGCTCTCACAATCATACAAACACAAATGACACAGTCACAACAGAAATATAGTGCAATAAACATATAACAGGCATGCACATAATGTCAATTATTCAGTTGGCGCTTCGATTTTCAAAGAGTCCCTAATTGTTAAAAAGTGCTTGTTACAAAAATGCAAAGTCAGTTGGGATGCCATCCTAGTCAGCCATGCTAGGACGCCATCCTAGCCAGGTTAAAATGTAATTAATCTCACTCAACATAGCAAATATTAGTATCATTTTGTGCGATTTTTCAAGCTCTTTCCGAATATATCATTTTAGGACTGTAATAGCTAATTAAAAAGTAGGAAATCACTGATCTTGTACTAATGAATGACCAGAACTTTTTCCTGTAATTTAAGTTTTTACATGATAATCATGAAAATACACTATTTTTTTAGGATATATAATTTTATTTACTACCTTGAACACTTCAAATGATGTAACGAGGGCTGAAATGATGCTAGAAAAAGTTCAGTAGTCATACAAAACATACAACAACAAAAATCACAAAAAAGTGATTGGCCAGGACGCCATCCTAGTTCAAGGGAACGCGAGAGTTAGTGCTTTACACCAGACATGCACAGCATGGGAATTCTGAGATGGGCGAAATTATGAAGTGTCTGCTTTTGGCCCAAATATGGTAGGGACGCGTCAAAGAAACATCATTTTTTGGCGTTATGGACGATGCTCTACCTTTCTAGAGCATAAAAACGCTAAAAATTCGAAAAAATGAAGAAGTCAAACAAATTGAATAAAATATAATAAACACATGAGTATAATGGCGCAAAGCGCCAAAAATTAAAGCTTTTGAGCAAATATATAGCTAAAAACACTTAAAAAAGCCCCTTTACAAATTTTCAGAAAATTTTTAGTAACTTTCAAAAAATCACGAATTCTAGGGGTGCGAAAAATTTCTGAAAAAATGAAAATTTTTCTGGGAGTCATACTCCCACAACCCCGCGAGATTATGTATGATTTACACCGCCGGAATATTGGTGTAAAAGGTCAAATTTTCAGAGAGAGAGGTTAAAATAAAAATTAGACATATGTAGCTACGTGTAAGTGCTTTGTGAAAAAAGATTCTACAGCTCAAAAGGATATTATCGCTTTATGATCATCGTTTTCGAGCACTTGTAGTAAATATATAGCTCTTTTGAACTCAAGAACATAGTTATTTAAGCATTTTAAAGTAGAAATATCTATTTAGCCCTTTTTGAAGCCAAGAAAATCGCTACAAATTCTTTTGAAACTCAGAAAAAACACACATATACAGTCTGAAACACCAATAACGTCCCTAAACCGGTTTATTTTTCAACCAATTGATTTTTTCGCGGCTGAGATTAAAGCGTGTTAGCCACAGTGAAATACAAGTAGAAATCTTAATTAGTCGACAGCACACCTGGGCGTGGAGAGGGGGTAGTTTGGGGGGATGCAGCCCTCAAGAAACCAAGATACCACCTCTAAGAATTAAAATACCCCCCATAATTCAATTTTTAAAATTTTTTTTCGTTTGTTCGCAATTCTTTGATGTCAATGGATAGTGCTCGATGAGAAACGTCTAAAAATGGCGTTTTTTCGCCAACCACCATTTTTAAGGCAATTTTTCGATCTTTGAAAAATCTTGCACCCCTCCAGAATTTTCTTGCTGCCCACATATGGTCGACAGCATCTGTTTGATGCAGGGCTGTAGAATGTACTATGATCCGCCAAAAAATCAACTGGTGGAAAGATAAATTGGTTGAGGACATTAAGTGTGTCTCGGACTGTAGAATTTCTGAACTCATATGGTCATTTTTCTCAGTCCAAAAAGGCTAGTTTTCTACATAGCTAGTTTTCTGAGCCTCAAAAAGGCTACAAAGCAATGTATTTTTGGTCAAAGTGAGTATATAGCTATGAATGATTTAAAGCACAGGTAAAGTAATACACCCTCTCACCCCTCCCAATGTATGCCTTTAGTTTCCAAGCCCTACCCCATCACGAAAATTGTCGTTTCTAGCTATCTATTTGCTAAACCGTGTCGAATTTCAGGCGCTTCGCGCCATAAACTTAATTTTGTGACCTATATACTGTCCGATTTGCTTATGGTTTTGGATTTTTTCGAAATTTTTTAATGTTTTTATGCTAAAAAAAGATAGAACATAGTTAGAACACACCAAAAAACGATATTTTTGACGCGTATTCACCAATTATAGGCTAAAACAAGGCACTTTAAAACCCTCCCCAGAATTCCCATACTGAGCATGTGTGCCACCTACACATATTCCAAATTCATTAGAAGTTAAAAAGTTCAAAAATAATAATAGTAGTAACTGCTGACACCGAAGAACGTTAGCGACCATAGAAAAGTATACCTGTTAAATATAGGCATACATAACATTTATACATAATATAAATATGTAGGTATTAGTGTTGTAAAAGAGATCTTTATCTTTATCTTTTTAGCAAGATAAATATAAAGATAAAGATATCTTTATGTTCATCTTGACGATTTTCTTTATCTTTATCTTTATCTTTTGGAAAAATCACAGGCTATCTTTATCTTTATCTTTATCTTTTTGATAGGAATTTATCTTGCGAAAAAGATAAAGTATGTACATAAGTTAGCATGTAATCCAAAATGCAGGTTTGGCGTGAAATACATTTAGACGTATTCAAGTTTTATTGTAATACAAGAAAAGAAAGAAAAACGATTGTTTAAACCCTATGGCATGTGGCCCAAACTAATGCCTCTATATCAACCTAAGTAAGCGGGGTCATACCAATCTAAGTGGGAGTACTACTACTAGCACCCAAGTTAATCTAAGTCCAAGCCTAGGAAACATAGAGAAGTTCAAAAACACCAATAACTGTAGCGACTATGTAGGTATACTTTGTAAAGGCGCACAGAGCAGGGTTTTGATGCTTGTGAAAATAAAGAAGTGGTCTGTCAGTAATAGTAGTACTTGGTCAGTCAGATACCGCGGGTAAACCCCCAAACCCACATTTATGTGTGCTTAATGCCTATCACCTCTTTTATCTCAGGTGTAAAAATTAGGGCATTCAGTTGGCTGCTGCTTTACATCGCCCACTCTCGTTTATTGCACTTCATAAAATCATTGTTCTGGGTCCAGACGACACTAGCAAAGAAAAATGCTCCGATGGAACAAAAAAGATGAATATACTTAGAATAATGGATTATTAAGGATGTAAAAGGAGGGGACTAGGAAAAATCTACCTAAAGTCGCAAAATCTGCTAAAAATCAGACTTTCTCTAAGCAATGCAAAAAATCGAAGTATATTCTGCGGCCTCAAAAGAAGTGTCTTTTTTAAATGTTCGAAATTTCAGATAAGAGTGTATAAACGAAATCTATCAAGGTTACTTTTCTAAATTGCTGGCACCTGATTATTAGAAAACTAAGTGGTATTATATTTAAAGTTGTTGTATTTTGTTATTAGCATTATATCAAGCAAAGCAGGGGCCAATCAATTAGTGCACGCAATCGTTGGGGCATGCTAGTGTATCTACATTTAGTCTGTTTCAAGTCAACTTACGCGTTTCCTACTGTTTTAAACCAACCATGTCTCCAATTGTCTTCGATGTTTGCTATTTCATTCAATTAGCTTAGAAAGACTGTTAGTTTACTCAATATCATTTCCCATAGCTACTGCATAGCTAACGTGCTGCTTTTTCAATCATTTTTTATGGTTAAATATTTATTTTAATCTGTTGGCAGCAGAATATACTTCGATTTTTGGCGTTGCTTAGAGAAAGTCTGATTTTTAGCAGATTTTGCGACTTTGAGTAGATTTTTCCTAGTCCCCTCCTTTTACATCCTTAATAATCCACAATTCCAAGTATATTCATCTTTTTTGTTCCACCGGAGCATTTTTCTTTGCTAGTACCCTACTTTTAATTAGCATGATTTGAGTACATCAGTCAGTAAACACATACAGTAACATGCCACAATAATGACAGCAGTCCAAGAACACGGAAAACAATATTGTTCTTAACATCAGCATTATCCTTTTCAAACAAGACAACCTTATATTATTTTAACAGATCAAAGTTTTTCAGCATTAACTTTACGCATATATCAAGTGTAAGGAACACTAACGTTCAGATTTGGAAGTAAAATAAATTTGTAGTATAAAGTACATTTTGACAACAAATGATCAGTGCAAACTTCGCACAACTACTAGGTTTAGAGAAAACTGACAGTCAGATTCTCAATTCTGATTTTACGTAGAACATTTTGAAAAAAGGTAAGCTTCCGCAAGGCTCTAGAACAAGAGTTAATATGCAGTGTAAACTTTACACAACCACAGACTTCAAGGAAAATTTCAGTTGGATTCGTAATTCTGATATTACGATCAACATTTATGAAAAAATTAAGTCTCCCTCAAGGACAAATAAATATCAGATGTGTAAACGTAAACTCAAGCTATGTTCACTTCGCTCACTTAACCTGAATCTAAGCTTATGCGCTCACACGGGGGTTCTCGCCCTTTTTAGGAGGTCGATCACCAGCTGGCGATTCAGGGGAAAGGGGCTCGGCCTATTCAAGGTAGTCCGGCCCTCTACACTCGCACCTAGTGAAACTTACTTACTTAACCCCTTTGAGGGTAAGAACCTAATTAAAGTAAGTTCCCCGGAAAACTAATTGAGGGCTCAAAAAGATTATTATTTAATTTGTTTTGGACCAAATTCCGGTGCTTGAAAATATTAAGGGTTCCTAAGTATAGTGTAGCACAAGGACATAATTCAACAGCACAGAAACTCAACCGAGCCCAGCATCATTAAGTAAATAATTAATTTTACAATATTTTTTGGACAGAAAAATTATGAAGCAATTAAAAAGCAACAGCATGGAGGATACATGCTGCCAAACGTCGTGTTATGCTGATTGGGTAAAATCAAACAATGTAATTGAACAAGGGCACAAAGCCCTGCCAAAGGCATACAACTGATGCCAATTGGCACAAACACAAATGATTAAAAAACAATGCATACGGTGAAAAAAAGCGTGCACACTACGCAGGAAAAGTAACAGACAAGTTCTGCAGCCAAGCAGATAAAAAGGCACGTACGGAGTCTGCTCACTTACAGTGACAAAAAGAAAAAAGATACGGTCAGCGCAGAAGCTGGCAGAGAAGCTCTCAGGCCCAAAAACTAATTGCAAAATGTAAAATCTTAAAAGTGCTGTCAAAACTGCGCTCGCATGCAGTTTTAACTGACGCAGAAAAAGAGGCATAACAACATGAACCAAGAGATATGAAAAAGATCTATGAATACGACAATAGGCCTATGGACAAAAGCTTAGGGTAAAGGTATGTACAAGCAAGACAGGCACAAATATGAGACACACACATACGATCTTTTAACACACGTAAGATATAATAACACACATACCAATTCGTACTCAAGTCGCATTAAGCCCGAGTGCCCATTTTCCTATCCCGGATTTTGATTGAAAATATGTGTGGGAATGGAATGAAAAATATGATAATTTTTAGGGGAAGGTGGTACCGGGCGACTCATTTAAGCATTGTACTTAATGGTCGTGTACGTGCGTATGGAAATTAAGCACAAGAATGTACATCTGGGGCAATCAATCAGTTTTTTCATCTGTTTCAAGAAAGAACTCAAACCGATTTTTTTCCCAAAAAATTTTTTCAGTGTAAAGTTTACAAACATAAGTTTGGCACATACAAACGTACTACAATCAAAGGGCTACATACTGGCCCAAATCGAATTGATTTACACTAAATAGGGCGTAAGGTTCAGATTTTTAAACTTTACAATGTGGTGAACAGTGAAAAATTCGTGTTTGTCCATATTTTTGTACGCCACTTTCTCTGTTAAGAAGTCGGGAGAGGTCGAATAGGATAAAAATAAAGTACTTACTAGGTGGTGGCGAACAAAAAAATGAAGTGAAGAAGTTGTGAGAGGTCAAATAGGATAAAAATAAAGTACTTTCTAAGGGGTGGCGAACAAAAATATGGACAAACACGTATTTTTCACTGTCCACCACATTGTAAACTTTGAAAATCTGAACCAAATGCCCCATTGAGTGTAAATAAATTCGGTTTAGACCAGTTTGTAGCCCTGTGATTGTAGTACGTTTGCATGTGCAAAACTTATGTTCCGCAAAATATTTGATATGATTTACCAATTAAATACGAAAAAACCTGTTTTTTCTTTGTCAATTTTACACCTCAAATTTCGAACTTTACACCTCCATAAACAACTCAATATTGCGTTTTTTGAACGCGGTTTGCTTTGACGTGTAGCTGAAACTCTAAAAAGTTACTTTATTTTGATTTATTTAAATTATCTCAACTCATGTCCGAAAAAGTTGGCAGAGAAATTTTGGAAAGAATCTGTATTTTCACTCATCCACTAGAGTGTAAACTTTAAACCCCTGGTACTGTGTATTGATTGTAGAAAAGTTTGAAGGTCAGATTCGTTATTCTGACCTCACAGAGAACATTTTAGAAAAAATTCATCATCGACGACGCTCTGGGCGGAAAAAATTTTTTCAGTGTAAAGTTTACACCTGCACTAATAACGCAATATTGATTGTGAAGAAACAAAATAAATTTTGACGTGTAGCGCTTAAGACGAGACAGATTTTTTAGGTAGTTACCACGTTCTTTCTACTAAGTGGAGAATAAAGCAGGGAAATATATTTTTTTGTCTCGGACTTTTTACAATAAACCGCCTCTAAATTCGAAAATATAACTTTTTAAGAAAAAATAAAAAAAGTTTCCACTAGATTTTATAACCGTCTACCTTTTGAAACCAATCAGACTGCATAGAATGTAAAACTGAGTCAGATATGCTCTTGCACATGGAAACAGTAAAAAAACCGTCTAATTTACACTCCTGTGCAACTACCAATGAGTGTAAAGAAATTTTAAGACCAGATTCGTAACTTACTAATTAAGGAAAACATTTTTAAAAAAATTCATTATCCACGACGCTATTTACGGATAAAATTTTTTAAGTGTAAAGTTTACACTTGCACTAATAACGCAATATTCATTGTAAAGAAACAAAATGAATTTTGACGTGTGTCACGCCCAAATTTCACATCACTAATCATTCACTTTCGCAGCATAACCAAACATCAACGGTGGTTTCAACAGCTGATTTTGTTTGAATGGAAGTTGTAAATGGATACACAGAAAAGGTACCAAATTTATCAGTGAAAAGCTGATGCGAGTAGCAAAAAAATTTCTCAAAATAAAATATTCAGCAACAAAGATTTTAAAAATACAATGCTGATTTACCAAGTGAATGTCCGTTTTGCAGTCAAAAGCAATTTGTTAAAAAAGAAAAAAATTTTTCTGGGAGCTGATTTTGTGTGAAGCAATTTCTTTGCAGATACTATTCTCAAACCTTCTGCATTATACAGAATAGTGCTGTTTCAGAAAGGTTGAATGTCTGTTTGAGTTGAACTTATCAAAGGATGTTTCTGACATTCTGTCTATCTGCCAACATGAAGAAGGCCTCAAAGGCCTGAAATCTCCAAACAAAAGAGAATGAAAGAGTGTTGGAAACTGTAAAAGCTAGGCTCCATGAAACTGAGGTGCAGTTCTCACAAAGGGAAGATTGTGTGTGACTAGAGGAAAGCAGTTAGTTCTGAAAACAAGGATTCTTTGAATGGGAAACGAATATTCCCGTTTCGAAGAATCGTTTGAAAGCGCTTGCAGTTGGAAAAGGCACGAGTGTTTCAAATTGAATGGGTACATACATAGGCTTTCAAAAGCTCTGTGAGATGATTCACATAAGTATGAGAATGCTTCTGACAATGAATGATTCTGTGTACATGATATGAAGCCATTCCCGTTTACACAGTAGGAAGACGTTATCCAAAAAAGCAGACATACTACAAAGAGTGTTTAGAAACATTGACATCTGCTCGATGGTTCAACGTCACTGCGTTCAAGCAGTTTGCAGTTTCTCGCAGTGTTTGAATGACTCTATCTAGTTTTTATCCCGTGAAGTTATATTCCAACGAAGGCCTCAAAACAAATACAAACAAGCAGATAGTATACGAAAGAGTGTTTCAAAGCTTCTGTGAGATTGAAAGGTTGAACACAGATTGGTTCAAGCAGAAGACGAATGCAATGAAATATCTCAGATTGCTTCTGTCTACATAATATGGGAAGAAATCCAATTCCATGTAAGATTTACCTTTGCAGTTGCAAATGAATTAGACAGAAGAGTGTCTTTTGGAAAATACAAGAAATCATGTAAAGCGCTCGGAAACTTAAGATTTAAATTACACATTAGATTTTGCGAATTTTATAATTTGAGTAAAAATAAATATAATTTTCTGAAATATTATGAAAAGAGCGTACTATATTAAGAAACAATGCTCACGTATTCTATTTGTACATGATGCATAAAATTGCATCAATCATGACATTCTCCCCTCAGCTCCAGGCGTCCTCAACTGGACCCTGATTTCGATAGTTTTGTAGAAGGTATTTGTGTGTTGATGGTCTGTCTGGTGGAAGCTTAATTCGTCGTTTTTGGGCTAAAAGTCCTGTTCTTTTATTGTTTGATTATTCTCTGGTTGATTCTTTTTCTTGTGCTGTGTATCATCCGTCTATGGCAGAGGTTCTTGCATGATTGTATTGTATCATGAAATTGCTTTTGTATAGGCATGCTACTTTATATTTCACCAGGAGTTTGATTAATTCTTGTTTTTCAATATTATCTAAGTGATAAAGATAAATTGGCATTTTGATCGATCCAGACATCAATATTTTTTTTATTTCGCATTTGCCTTTTGCTACTTGTCTTACTGACCCTTTATAACTCTTTGATGGCAAATTGCTCAATTTTCCGTCTTTATGATTAAATTGGGTTGGTAATTCTCGAATACCCTCCTGTAAAACCTGGCTCTCAATAAATAATGCCATTTCTATATGTTCTTCTAAAGTTCCGAATTCTTGATATGTTAACCCCTCATAAACTTTAGTATGAATTCCTCGTACAAAAATTGGTTTTATAATAGAATCTCGATTTTCAGATGTTAAAACGGGGTATGCTGATTTTGCCAATTCTCGGAGCCTTTTTGCAAATTCAAGAAGGGTCTCATTCCTCCTTTGACTAGCGTCATATATCATTCCTTGAAAGATCTTACTGTACCTACTGTCCGCAATTTCATTCCCTAATCCCTCTTTATGTGTTTCGTATGTTAGGGCTCTTAACCATTTATGCATTTTGTTTAACTTGACTGATGCAATCCCAGAAGAATAAGACTCTAAAAATGCAATTTTGCTATTATTGTCTGCATTTGATATTCCTTGTAAAAGCATGCATTTTCGAATTTATAATCCATTCCTGAAATGACTCGCTAAAAGCACCTGTAAATGGTTTAGGTGGCCTCTGACCTAGTAGAACGCCTAGACAATTAAATGAATCAAGAGCAGAAACATTAGCTCCAGGAATTTGGGCTCCACCCTGCTTAACATTTGTTTTTAATTCGTTAATTTTTGCAGTCAATGATTCTCCAAAATCATCAAAAGCTGCGCAAAAAGCATCAGCCATGGTTTGAGGATCATTAGCCATTTTTCTAGTAATAGGTCTTTGTAATATTTCAGCTAAAAATTCTCTGCAACCTTCAGAGTTTATTTCAGGAAATAGAAAATGTTGACCAAATATAGTTGAACTTTCAGAAATTTCTGATTCAGAGAAATCTAAGACGCGTTTATAACTTTGTTTAGCTATAGATGACCCTTGCAAAGCTTCAAGTGCTCGTAGATGTACTTTAGAAGAAACGTCGGACAAGATAGGGGAGCTTTGTAGTCAAACATCTGGGACTTCTAAAGTTGACCAAGATTTTTGCAAGAGCAAATCTAAGTTATTCAATTTCTCAGAAGAATTATCTAAGATTTCTTATATTCCTTTTACGGTTTTGTCGATATCAGTCAGCTGTTTGTCCTTGGATGATTGCTGAGAAGAATCTGTCTCAATATTTTTTCGAAAATTTTTTCGCTTTCTGCTCTCAGGGGGTTATTTTTATCAAGATCAGTCTTCAAAATGAACAATTAACACTTCAAATAGCTGCAACATTCAATTTTATATTCCCGTACTCAATCTAGCTTCAATTTTGCTATATATTCGTCATTCTCAACATATTTCAATCCTATTCATATAATTAACCCTATTTCAAATAAAGTAATTTATCTTTTATGTTATGAAATACCAAAATCGCTGCGCAGTCAATTAAGGTAAGGAGATAAATTATGCAGTACTGCAATAGACCTGTAGCCATTTTGAAACAGATAGATCAAAAATAATTGGTATAAATAACTATTTCCGTTGAAATACCTGTCCGGACTAAAAGTAAAATATACTTCCAATCTTTCTAATTCCTTCAACTGCAACAATTTCAAGCTTTCACAAGCAATTTAGCTTTTATTCACAATGCCGCTAATTCAACTTTTATCCGCAGCAATAAATTTCAACTTTTATCCGCACGCCAGCAAAATCAAATGAAATAACTTTTCTAAGCTTCTTCAGAAAAGTAAGATTGATCAACGAGAAAATTCCTGAGATCGACCAATATTCCAGGAAGAAGGGGTCGGCGGAATTCTTATAAAAAAATATTAAAAGATGCAAAACGCATCTGCGCCAAAAATGTCACGTCCAAATTTTGCCTCACTAATTATTTACTTTCACAGCATAAATCAGCTCATCTTAACTTCAATTCATCTATTTAAGTCCGCTCAATTTGTCATAAGCTATGGGGTTGATTCTTCTTTGTATTGAAGAAAATACACCAAAAATTTTAAAAATTATGATTTTATTGGAAATCAACATTCATACAATTTCTGAATAACTTGGTGTGCAACACGCTCCAGAATAATAGCAAATAGCAAATTTAAGGCGTAACTTGTCGGTTCAAATTGCGCTAGCTATGTTAGCTAAAGCGTCAGATCATGATCTTTCTACATCTGCTCACTTGCTCTCACGTTTGCATCTGTCTGCATATATGCGCGTTTTTTGTCAACTTACATCTTATGCTTTTGACCTCAAGTAACCTTTTTGATAACTTAATCACATGACCCAAAAGTTAGTAAACAATGTCAGTTGTTTGGGTATGTTTTGCGTGCAGTCTCGTGTTTTCTGATATCCTAAGTGTGGGAAGCTCAATTAATATTAAGTTTCCATTCTTGTCTGCCATCGGCCTGCTCTGTCTGGTTCTTTAAACCGGTTTTAACTGGTTTTGACAATGCTATTGCATAGAACCGCTTTGTTAGCCATCGATTTTGCCCTTTTGCATATTTACATGAATATGAACGTTAATAGTATAATTACAATTTTTGGAAAAAATACAGGACATTATGGAAAGCGTTTTCAAAAACTTAACGATTTAAATTACAACATTAGATTTTGTGAATATTGTAATATGAGTAAAAAATAAACATAATTTTTTGAAATATTATTAAAAGAGCATACTATATTAAGAAACAATGCTTACGTAATCTATTTGTACATGATGCATAAAATTGCGTTGATTGTGACATTCTCCCCCTTAGCTCCAGGCGTCCTTGACTGGACCTCAATTTTGATAGTTTTGTAGAAGGTAATTGTTTGTTGATGGTCTGTCTGGTGGAAGCTTAATTCGTCGTTTTTGGGCTAAAAGTCCTGTTCTTTTATTGTTTGATTATTCTCTGGTTGATTCTTTTTCTTGTGCTGTGTATCTTCCGTCTATGGCAGAGGTTCTTGCATGAAATTGTATTGTATGATGAAATTGCTTTTGTATAGGCATGCTCTCTTGATATTTCACCAGGAGTTTGATTAATTATTGTTTTTCAATATTATTCAGTGATAAAGATATATTGGCATTTTGATTGATCCAGACATCAATATTTTTTTATTTTGTGTTTGCCTTTGGCTACTTGTCATATTGACTCTTTATATCTCTTTGATGGCAAAATGCTAAAATTTCCATCTTTATGATTAAATTGGGTTGGTAATTCTCGAATACCCTCCCGGAAAACCTGGCTCTCAATAAATAATGCCCTTTCTATAGGTTCTTCTAAAGTTTTGAATTCTTGATATGTTAAGCCCTCATAAACTTTAGTGAGAATTCCTTTGCACAAAAATCGGTTTTATAATAGAATCTCGATTTTCAGATGTTAAAACGGGGTATGCTGATTTTGCCAATTCTTAGAGCCTTTTTGCAAATTCAAAAACAGTCTCCTTCCTTCTTTGACTAGCGTCATATATCATTCCTTGATAGATCTTACTGTACCTGCTGTCCGCGAGTTCATTCCTTAATACCTCTTTATGTCTGTCGTATGTTAGGGCTCTTAACCATTTATGAATTTTGTTCAATTTGAATAATGCAGTCCCAGAAGAATAAGACTGTAAAAATGCGATTTTGTTATTATCATCTGCATTTTATATTGCTTGTAAAAGCATGCATTTTTCGAATTTTTTAATACATTCCTTAAATGACTCGCTAAAAGCACCTGCAAATGGTTAAGGTGGCCTTTGACCGAGTAGAACTCCTAGACAATTAAATGAATCAACAGCAGTAACATTAGGTCCAGGAACTTGGGTTCCACCCTGCTCAACAATTGTTTGTAATTCGTTAATTTTTGCAGTCAATGATTCTCCAAAATCATTGAAAGCTGCGCAAAAAGCATCAGCCATGGTTTGCGGATCATTAGCCATTTTTCTAGTAATAGGTCGTTTTAATATTTCAGCAAAAATTCTCTGCGACTTTTGGAGTTTATTTTAGGAAATAGAAAATGCTGACCAAATATAGTTGAACTTTCAGAAATTCCTGATTCAGAGAAATCTAAGACGCGTTTATAACTTTGTTTAGCTATAGATGACCCTTGAAAAGCTTCAAGTGCTTGTACTTTAGAAGAAATGTCGGACAAGATAGGGGTGCATTGGAGTCAAACACCTGGGACTTCTAAAGCTGACCTAGATTTTTGCAAGAGCAAATCTAAGTTATTCAATTTCTCAGAAGAATTATCTATGATTTCTTATATTCCTTTTATGGTTTTGTTAATATCAGTCAGCTGTTTGTCCTTGGATGATTGCTGAGAAGAATCCGTCTCAATATTTTTCAAAAATTTTTTTCCGCTTTTTGCTCTCAGGGGGTTATTTTTCTCAAGATCAGTCTTCAAAATGAACAATTAACACTTCAAATAGCTGCAATATTCAGTTTTATATTCCCGTACTCAATTTAGCTTCAATTTTGCTATATGTTCATCATACTCGACATATTTCAATACTATTCATATTATAAACCCTATTTTAAATAAAGTAATTTATCTTTGATGTTATGAAATACCAAAATTGCTGCGCAGTCAATTAAGGTAAGGAGATAAATTATGCAGTATTGCAATAGACCTGTAGCCCCTTTGAAACAGATAGATCAAAAATAATTGGTATAAATAACTATTTCCGTTGAAATACCTGTCCGGACCAAAAGTAAAATATACTTCCAATCTTTCTAATTCCTTCAACTTTAACAATTTCAAGCTTTCACAAGCAATTTAGCTTTTATTCACAATGACTTTAATTCAACTTTTATCCACAGCAATAAATTTCAACTTTTATCTGCGCATCAGCAAAATCCAGTAAAATAACTTTTCTAAGCGTCCTCAGAAAAGTAAGACTGATCAATGATGAGAAAATTCCTGAGATTGACCAATATTCCAGGAAGAAGGGATTGGCGGAATTCTTTTAAAAACATATTAAAAGACACAAAACGCAATCGTACTTTCTGTGCCAAAAATGTCACGCCCAAATTTCGCCTCACTAATTATTCACTTTTGCAGCATAAATCCACTCATCTTATCTTCAATTTATCTAGTTAAGTCTGCACACTTTGTCGTAAGCTATGGGGTTGATTCTTCTTTGTATTGAAGAGAAAACAACATAAATTTGAAAAATTATGATTTTATTGGAACTCAACATTCATACAATTTCTGAATAACTTGGTGTGCAACACGCTCCAAAATAATAGCAAATAGCGAATTTAAGGCGTAACTTGTAGGTTCGAATTGTGCTAGCTATGATAGCTAAAGCGTCAGATTATGATCTTTCTACATATGCAATAATGCTGAAACCGGGACTTCAGGCACGGACAAGGCAATGACCAGACGCTAAGACAAAGGTAGGAAGAGCCAAAGCTTTGAGTCGCGCCGCTTTTATAGTAAAATCAGCGGGCACACATGGTGTTGTATTGATGACTCATTTTTGGATATATTCTGCTCACCTGTTCTCATGTTTGCGTCTGTCTGCATATATGCGCGTTTTTTGTCAACTTACATCTTATGCTTTTGACCTCAAGTAACCTTTTTGATAACTTAATCACATGACCCAAAAGTTAGTAAACAATGTCAATTGTTTGGGTATGTTTTGCGCACAGTCTCGTGTTGTCTGATATTCTAAGTGTAGGAAGCTTAATTATTATTAAGTTTCCATTCTTGTCTGACATCTGCCTGCTCTGTCTGGTTCTTGAAACCGGTTTTAACTGGTTTTGACAATGCTATTGCATAGAACCGCTTTGTTAGCCTTCAATTTTGCCCTTTTGCATATTTACATAAACATGAACATTAATAGTATAATTACAATTTTCGGAAAAAATACAAGACATTATGGAAAGCGTTTTCAAAAACTTAACGATTTAAATTACAACATTAGATTTTGCAAATATTATAATATGAGTAAAAAATAAACATAATTTTTTGAAATATTATTAAAAGATCATACTAAGTAATTTATAAAGTAATTTATCTTTGATGTTATGAAATACCAAAATTGCTGCGCAGTCAATTAAGGTAAGGAGATAAATTATGCAGTATTGCCATAGACCTGTAGCCCCTTTGAAACAGATAGATCAAAAATAATCGGTATAAATAACTATTTTCGTTGAAATACCTGTCCGGACCAAAAGTATGTCAGAGGTTCTTGCATGAAATTGTTTTGTATGATGAAATTGCTTTTGTATAGGCATGCTCTCTTGATATTTCACCAGGAGTTTGATTAATTCCTGTTTTTCAATATTATTCAGTGTTTAAGATATATTGGCATTTTGAACGATCCAGACATCAATATTTTTCTATTTTGCGTTTGCCTTTTGCTACTTGTCTTATTGACCCTTTATGACTCTTAGATGGCAAAATGCTCAAATTTCCGTCTTTATGATTAAATTGGGTCGGTTATTCTCGAATACCCTCCCAGAAAACCTGGCTCTCAATAAATAACGCCCTTACTTATAGGTTCCTCTAAAGTTCCAAATTCTTGATATGTTAACCCATCATAAACTTTAGTAAGAATTTCTCGTACAAAAATCGGTTTCATAATAGGATCTCGATTTTCAGATGTTAAAACATGGTATGCTGATTTTGCCAATTTTGGAGCCTTTTTGCAAATTCAAGGGCGGTCTCATTCCTCCTTTGTCTAGCATCATATATCATTCCTTGATAGATCTTACTGTCCCTGCTGTCCGCGAGTTCATTCCTTAATTCCTCTTTATGTCCGTCGTATGTTAAGGCTCTTAACCACACCTGGGCATGGGGGGTATGCACCCACCCCCCCAGAAACCAAAATACCCATCCCCCCAAAAATCAAAATACCCCCAGAATTCAATTTTTGAAATTTTATTTCGTTTTTTTCGCAATTTTTTGATGCCGATGGATAGTGCTTGATGAGAAACGTCGAAAAATGGTGTTTTTATCACCATATCACCATTTTTAAGGCCATTTTTCGACCTTCAAAAAAATCTTGCACCCCACCCCCAGAAATTTTCTTGTTGCCCACGTATGCTCTTAACCATTTATGAATTTTGTTTAATTTGACTAATGCAGTCCCAGAAGAATAAGACTATAAATGCAATTTTCTTATTATCGTCTGCATTTGATACTCCTTGTAAAAGCATGCATTTTTCGAATTTTTTAATCCATTTCTGAAATGACTCGCCAAAAGCACCTGTAAATGGTTTAGGTGGCCTTTGACCGAGTAGAACTCCTAGACAATTAAATGAATCAAGAGCAGAAACATTAGCTCCAGGAACTTTGGCTCCACCCTGCTCAACAATTGTTTTTAATTCGTTAATTTTTGCAGTCAATGATTCTCCAAAATCATCAAAAGCTGCTCAAAAAGGATCAACCATGGTTTGAGGATCATTAGCCATTTTTCTAGTAATAGGTCTTTTTAATATTTCAGCTAAATATTCTCTGCGACTTTCGAGGTTTATTTTAGGAAATAGAAAATGCTGACCGAATATAGTTTAACTTTCAGAAATTCCTGATTCAGAGAAATCTAAGACGCGTTTATAACTTTGTTTAGCTATAGATGACCACACCTGGGCGTGGAGGGGTTTGGGGGGGTATGCACCCCCCCAGAAACCAAAATACCCCCCAGAAATCAAAATACCCCCCCCCCCCAGAATTCAATTTTTGAAAATTTTTTTTGCTTTTTTCGCAATTTTTTGATGCCAATGGATAGTGCTTGATGAGAAACGTCGAAAAATGGTGTTTTTATCACCATACCATTGTTTTTAAGGCCATTTTTTGACCTTCAAAAAAATCTTGCACCCCCCCCAGAAATTTCTTGCTGCCCATGTATGTAGATGACCCTTGAAAAGCTTCAAGTGCTTGTACTTTAGAAGAAACGTCGGACAAGATAGGGGAGCTTTGTAGTCAAACATCTGGGACTTCTAAAGTTGACCAAGATTTTTGCAAGAGCAAATCTATGTTATTCAATTTCTCAGAAGAATTATCTAGGATTTCTTATATTCCTTTTACGGTTTTGTCAATATCAGTCAGCTGTTTGTCCTTGGATGATTGCTGAGAAGAATCCGTCTCAATATTTTTCGAAAATTTTTTTCCGCTTTTTCGCTCTCAGGGGGTTATTTTTCTCAAGATCAGTCTTTAAAATGAACAATTAACACTTCAAATAGCTGCAATATTCAGTTTTATATTCCCGTACTCAATTTAGCTTCAATTTTGCTATATATTCATCATACTTGACATATTTCAATACTATTCATATTATAAACCCTATTTTAAATAAAGTAATTTATCATTGATGTTATGAAATACCAAAATCGCTGCGCAGTCAATTAAGGTAAGGAGATAAATTATGCAGTATTGCAATAGACCTGTAGCCCCTTTGAAACAGATAGATCAAAAATAATTGGAATAAATAACTATTTCCGTTGAAATACCTGTCCGGACCAAAAGTAAAATATACTTCCAATCTTTCTAATTCCTTCAACTTTAACAATTTCAAGCTTTCACAAGCAATTTAGCTTTTATTCACAATGAGTTTAATTCAACTTTTATCCGCAGCAATAAATTTCAACTTTTATCTGCGCATCAGCAAAATCCAGTAAAATAACTTTTCTAAGCGTCCTTAGAAAAGTAAGACTGATCAATGATGAGAAAATTCCTGAGATTGACCAATATTCCAGGAAGAAGGGATTGGCGGAATTCTTTTAAAAACATATTAAAAGACACAAAGCGCAATTCTACTTTCTGTGCCAAAAATGTCACGCCCAAATTTTGCCTCACTAATTATTCACTTTTGCAGCATAAATCCACTCATCTTATCTTCAATTTATCTAGTTAAGTCTGCACACTTTGTCGTAAGCTATGGGGTTGATTCTTCTTTGTATTGAAGAGAAAACAACAAAAATTTGAAAAATTATGATTTTATTGGAAATCAACATTCATACAATTTCTGAATAACTTGGTGTGCAACACGCTCCAGAATAATAGCAAATAGCGAATTTAAGGCGTAACTTGTAGGTTCGAATTGCGCTAGCTATGATAGCTAAAGCGTCAGATTATGATCTTTCTACATATGCAATAATGCTGAAACCGGGACTTCAGGCGCGGACAAGGCAATGACCAGACGCTAAGACAAAGGTAGGAAGAGCCAAAGCTTTGAGTCGCGCCGCTTTTATAGTAAAATCAGCGGGCACACATGGTGTTGTATTGATGACTCATTTTTGGATATATTCTGCTCACCTGTTCTCACGTTTGCGTCTGTCTGCATATATGTGCGTTTTTTGTCAACTTACATCTTATGCTTTTGACCTCAAGTAACTTTTTTGATAACTTAATCACATGACCCAAAAGTTAGTAAACAATGTCAATTGTTTGGGTATGTTTTGCGCACAGTCTCGTGTTGTCTGACATTCTAAGTGTAGGAAGCTTAATTATTATTAAGTTTCCATTCTTGTCTGACATCTGCCTGCTCTGTCTGGTTCTTGAAACCGGTTTTAACTGGTTTTGACAATGCTATTGCATAGAACCGCTTTGTTAGCCTTCAATTTTGCCCTTTTGCATATTTACATAAACATGAACATTAATAGTATAATTACAATTTTCGGAAAAAATACCAGACATTATGGAAAGCGTTTTCAAAAACTTAATTATCTAAATTACAACATTAGATTTTGCAAATATTATAATATGAGTAAAAAATAAACATAATTTTTTGAAATATTATTAAAAGATCATACTAAGTAATTTATAAAGTAATTTATCTTTGATGATATGAAATACCAAAATTGCTGCGCAGTCAATTAAGGTAAGGAGATAAATTATGCAGTATCGCCATAGACCTGTAGCCCCTTTGAAACAGATAGATCAAAAATAATCGGTATAAATCACTATTTTTGTTGAAATACCTGTCCGGACCAAAAGTATGGCAGAGGTTCTTGCATGAAATTGTTTTGTATGATGAAATTGCTTTTGTATAGGCATGCTCTCTTGATATCTCACCAGGAGTTTGATTAATTCCTGTTTTTCAATATTATTCAGTGTTTAAGATATATTGGCATTTTGAACGATACAGACATCAATATTTTTCTATTTTGCGTTTGCCTTTTCCTACTTGTCTTATTGACCCTTTATGACTCTTGGATGACAAAATGCTCAAATTTCCGTCTTTATGATTAAATTGGGTCAGTAATTCTCGAATACCCTCCCAGAAAACCTGGCTCTCAATAAATAACGCCCTTTCTTATAGGTTCCTCTAAAGTTCCAAATTCTTGATATGTTAACCCCTCATAAACTTTAGTAAGAATTTCTCGTACAAAAATCGGTTTCATAATAGAATCTCGATTTTCAGATGTTAAAACATGGTATGCTGATTTTGCCAATTTTTGGAGCCTTTTTGCAAATTCAAGGGCGGTCTCATTCCTGCTTTGTCTAGCATCATATATCATTCCTTGATAGATCTTACTGTCCCTGCTGTCCGCGAGTTCATTCCTTAATTCCTCTTTATGTCCGTCGTATGTTAAGGCTCTTAACCACACCTGGGCATGGGGGGTATGCACCCACCCCCCAGAAACCAAAATACCCATCCCCCAGAAATCAAAATACCCCCCAGAATTCAATTTTTGAAAATTTTTTTCGTTTTTTTTGCAATTTTTTGATGCCGATGGATAGTGCTTGATGAGAAACGTCAAAAAATGGTGTTTTTATCACCATACCACCATTTTTAAGGCCATTTTTTGACCTTCCAAAAAATCTTGCACCCCCACCCCCAGAAATTTTCTTGCTGCCCACGTATGTTCTTAACCATTTATGAATTTTGTTTAATTTGACTAATGCAGTCCCAGAAGAATAAGACTATAAATGCAATTTTCTTATTATTGTCTGCATTTGATGCTCCTTGTAAAAGCATGCATTTTTCGAATTTTTCAATCCATTTCTGAAATGACTCGCCAAAAGCACCTGTAAATGGTTTAGGTGGCCTTTGACCGAGTAGAACTCCTAGACAAATAAATGAATCAAGAGCAGAAACATTAGCTCCAGGAACTTTGGCTCCACCCTGCTCAACAATTGTTTTTAATTCGTTAATTTTTGCAGTCAATGATTCTCCAAAATCATCAAAAGCTGCTCGAAAAGGATCAACCATGGTTTGAGGATCATTAGCCATTTTTCTAGTAATAGGTCTTTTTAAGATTTCAGCTAAATATTCTCTGCGACTTTCAAGGTTTATTTTAGGAAATAGAAAATGCTGACCGAATATAGTTTAACTTTCAGAAATTTCTGATTCAGAGAAATCTAAGACGCGTTTATAACTTTGTTTAGCTAAAGATGACCCTTGAAAAGCTTCAAGTGCTTGTAGATGTACTTTAGAAGAAACGTCAGACAAGATAGGGGTGCTTTGGAATCAGACACCTGGGACTTCTAAAGTTGACCAAGATTTTTGCAAGAGCAAATCTAAGTTATTAAATTTCTCAGAAAAATTATCTAAGACTTCCTCTATTCCTTTTATGGTTTTGTCGATATCAGTCAGCTGTTTGTCCTTGGATGATTGCTGAGAAGAATCCGTTTCAATATTTTTTCAAAAATTTTTTTTCCGCTTCTCGCTCTCAGGGGGTTATACTTCTCAAGATGAACATTTGACATTTCAAATAGCTGCAATATTCAATTTTATATTCCCATACTCAATTTAGCTTCAATTTTGCTATATATTCGTCATACTCGACATATTTCAATACTATTCACATAATTAACCCGATTTTAAATAAAGTAATTTATCTTTGATATTATGAAATACCAAAATTGCTGCGCAGTCAATTAAGGTAAGAAGACAGATAGATCAAAAACAATCGGTATAAATAACTATTTCCGCTGAAATACCTGTCCGGACCGAAAGTAAAATATACTTCCAATCTTTCTAATTCTTTCAACTTCAACAATTTCAAGCTTTCACAAGCAATTTAGGTTTTATTCACAATGACTCTGATTCAACTTTTATCCGCAGCAATAAATTTCAACTTTTATCCGCACACCAGCAAAATCCAATAAAATAACTTCTAAGCGTCCTCAGAAAAGTAAGACTGATCAACGAGAAAATTCCTGAGATTGACCAATATTCCAGGAAGAAGGGGTTGGCGGAATTCTTTTAAAAGATACGCAAAGCGCAATCCTACTTTCTGCGCCAAAAATGTCATGCCCAAATTTTGCCTTACTAATTATTCAGTTTTGCAGCATAAATCCGCTCTTCTTATCTTCAATTTATCTATTTAAGTTCACACAATCTGTCGTAAGCTATGGGGTTGATTCTTCTTTGTATCGAAGAAAATACAACAACAATACGAAAAATTGTGATTTTATTGGAAATCAACATTCTTACAATTTCTGAATAACTTGGTGTGCAACACGCTCCAGAATAATGGCAAATAGCGAATTTAGGGCGTAACTTGTAGGTTCGAATTGCGCTAGCTATGATAGCTAAAGCGTCAGATTATGATCTTTCTACATATGCAATAATGCTGAAACCAGGACTTCAGGCACGGACAAGGCAATGACCAGACGCTAAGACAAAGGTAGGAAGAGCCAAAGCTTTGAGTCGCGCCGCTTTTATAGTAAAATCAGCGGGCACACATGGTGTTGTATTGATGACTCATTTTTGGATATATTCTGCTTACCTGTTCTCACGTTTGCGTCTGTCTGCATATATATGCGCATTTTTTGTCAACTTACATCTTATGCTTTTGACCTCAAGTAACTTTTTTGATAACTTAATCACATGACCCAAAAGTAAGTAAACAATGTCAATTGTTTGGGTATGTTTTGCGCACAGTCTCGTGTTGTCTGATATTCTAAGTGTAGGAAGCTTAATTATTATTAAGTTTCCATTCTTGTCTGACATCTGCCTG
This sequence comes from Mermis nigrescens, assembly GCA_036768485.1. Classification (NCBI taxonomy): domain Eukaryota; kingdom Metazoa; phylum Nematoda; class Enoplea; order Mermithida; family Mermithidae; genus Mermis; species Mermis nigrescens. The sequence continues at coordinate 3,431,112 of JAVLUZ010000273.1, read as the reverse complement.
CTCTGTCTGGTTCTTGAAACCGGTTTTAACTGGTTTTGACAATGCTATTGCATAGAACCGCTTTGTTAGCCTTCAATTTTGCCCTTTTGCATATTTACATAAACATGAACATTAATAGTATAATTACAATTGTCGGAAAAAATACCAGACATTATGGAAAGCATTTTCAAAAACTTAACTATTTAAATTACAACATTAGATTTTGCAAATATTATAATATGAGTAAAAAATAAACATAATTTTTTGAAATATTATTAAAAGATCATACTAAGTAATTTATAAAGTAATTTATCTTTGATGTTATGAAATACCAAAATTGCTGCGCAGTCAATTAAGGTAAGAAGACAGATAGATCAAAAACAATCGGTATAAATAACTATTTCCGCTGAAATACCTGTCCGGACCGAAAGTAAAATATACTTCCAATCTTTCTAATTCTTTCAACTTCAACAATTTCAAGCTTTCACAAGCAATTTAGGTTTTATTCACAATGACTCTGATTCAACTTTTATCCGCAGCAATAAATTTCAACTTTTATCCGCACACCAGCAAAATCCAATAAAATAACTTCTAAGCGTCCTCAGAAAAGTAAGACTGATCAACGAGAAAATTCCTGAGATTGACCAATATTCCAGGAAGAAGGGGTTGGCGGAATTCTTTTAAAAGATACGCAAAGCGCAATCCTACTTTCTGCGCCAAAAATGTCATGCCCAAATTTTGCCTTACTAATTATTCAGTTTTGCAGCATAAATCCGCTCTTCTTATCTTCAATTTATCTATTTAAGTTCACACAATCTGTCGTAAGCTATGGGGTTGATTCTTCTTTGTATCGAAGAAAATACAACAAAAATACGAAAAATTGTGATTTTATTGGAAATCAACATTCTTACAATTTCTGAATAACTTGGTGTGCAACACGCTCCAGAATAATGGCAAATAGCGAATTTAGGGCGTAACTTGTAGGTTCAAATTGCGCTAGCTATGATAGCTAAAGCGTCAGATTATGATCTTTCTACATATGCAATAATGCTGAAACCAGGACTTCAGGCACAGACAAGGCAATGACCAGACGCTAAGACAAAGGTAGGAAGAGCCAAAGCTTTGAGTCGCGCCGCTTTTATAGTAAAATCAGCGGGCACACATGGTGTTGTATTGATGACTCATTTTTGGATATATTCTGCTTACCTGTTCTCACGTTTGCGTCTGTCTGCATATATATGCGCGTTTTTTGTCAACTTACATCTTATGCTTTTGACCTCAAGTAACTTTTTTGATAACTTAATCACATGACCCAAAAGTAAGTAAACAATGTCAATTGTTTGGGTATGTTTTGCGCACAGTCTCGTGTTGTCTGATATTCTAAGTGTAGGAAGCTTAATTATTATTAAGTTTCCATTCTTGTCTGACATCTGCCTGCTCTGTCTGGTTCTTGAAACCGGTTTTAACTGGTTTTGACAATGCTATTGCATAGAACCGCTTTGTTAGCCTTCAATTTTGCCCTTTTGCATATTTACATAAACATGAACATTAATAGTATAATTACAATTTGTCGGAAAAAATACCAGACATTATGGAAAGCATTTTCAAAAACTTAACTATTTAAATTACAACATTAGATTTTGCAAATATTATAATATGAGTAAAAAATAAACATAATTTTTTGAAATATTATTAAAAGATCATACTAAGTAATTTATAAAGTAATTTATCTTTGATGTTATGAAATACCAAAATTGCTGCGCAGTCAATTAAGGTAAGGAGATAAATTATGCAGTATTGCAATAGACCTGTAGCCCCTTTGAAACAGATAGATCAAAAATAATTGGTATAAATAACTATTTCCGTTGAAATACCTGTCCGGACCAAAAGTAAAATATACTTCCAATCTTTCTAATTCCTTCAACTTCAACAATTTCAAGCTTTCACAAGCAATTTAGCTTTTATTCACAATGACTTTAATTCAACTTTTATCCGCAGCAATAAATTTCAACTTTTATCTGCACATCAGCAAAATCCAGTAAAATAACTTTTCTAAGCGTCCTCAGAAAAGTAAGACTGATCAATGAGAAAATTCCTGAGATTGACCAATATTCCAGGAAGAAGGGATTGGCGGAATTCTTTTAAAAACATATTAAAAGACACAAAACGCAATCCTACTTTCTGTGCCAAAAATGTCACGCCCAAATTTCGCCTTCACTAATTATTCACTTTTGCAGCATAAATCCACTCATCTTATCTTCAATTTATCTAGTTAAGTCTGCACACTTTGTCGTAAGCTATGGGGTTGATTCTTCTTTGTATTGAAGAGAAAACAACAAAAATTTGAAAAATTATGATTTTATTGGAAATCAACATTCATACAATTTCTGAATAACTTGGTGTGCAACACGCTTCAGAATAATAGCAAATAGCGAATTTAAGGCGTAACTTGTAGGTTCAAATTGCGCTAGCTATGATAGCTAAAGCGTCAGATTATGATCTTTCTACATATGCAATAATGCTGAAACCGGGACTTCAGGCACGGACAAGGCAATGACCAGATGCTAAGACAAAGGTAGGAAGAGCCAAAGCTTTGAGTCGCGCCGCTTTTATAGTAAAATCAGCGGGCACACATGGTGTTGTATTGATGACTCATTTTTGGATATATTCTGCTCACCTGTTCTCACGTTTGCGTCTGTCTGCATATATGCGCGTTTTTCGTCAACTTACATCTTATGCTTTTGACCTCAAGTAACCTTTTTGATAACTTAATCACATGACCCAAAAGTTAGTAAACAATGTCAATTGTTTGGGTATGTTTTGCGCACAGTCTCGTGTTGTCTGATATTCTAAGTGTAGGAAGCTTAATTATTATTAAGTTTCCATTCTTGTCTGACATCTGCCTGCTCTGTCTGGTTCTTGAAACCGGTTTTAACTGGTTTTGACAATGCTATTGCATAGAACCGCTTTGTTAGCCTTCAATTTTGCCCTTTTGCATATTTACATAAACATGAACATTAATAGTATAATTACAATTTTCGGAAAAAATACCAGACATTATGGAAAGCGTTTTCAAAAACTTAACTATTTAAATTACAACATTAGATTTTGCAAATATTATAATATGAGTAAAAAATAAACATAATTTTTTGAAATATTATTAAAAGATCATACTAAGTAATTTATAAAGTAATTTATCTTTGATGTTATGAAATACCAAAATTGCTGCGCAGTCAATTAAGGTAAGGAGATAAATTATGCAGTATTGCCATAGACCTGTAGCCCCTTTGAAACAGATAGATCAAAAATAATCGGTATAAATAACTATTTTCGTTGAAATACCTGTCCGGACCAAAAGTATGGCAGAGGTTCTTGCATGAAATTGTTTTGTATGATGAAATTGCTTTTGTATAGGCATGCTCTCTTGATATTTCACCAGGAGTTTGATTAATTCCTGTTTTTCAATATTATTCAGTGTTTAAGATATATTGGCATTTTGAACGATCCAGACATCAATATTTTTCTATTTTGCGTTTGCCTTTTGCTACTTGTCTTATTGACCCTTTATGACTCTTAGATGGCAAAATGCTCAAATTTCCGTCTTTATGATTAAATTGGGTCGGTAATTCTCGAATACCCTCCCAGAAAACCTGGCTCTCAATAAATAACGCCCTTTCTTATAGGTTCCTCTAAAGTTCCAAATTCTTGATATGTTAACCCCTCATAAACTTTAGTAAGAATTTCTCTGTACAAAAATCGGTTTCATAATAGAATCTCGATTTTCAGATGTTAAAACATGGTATGCTGATTTTGCCAATTTTCGGAGCCTTTTTGCAAATTCAAGGGCGGTCTCATTCCTCCTTTGTCTAGCATCATATATTATTCCTTGATAGATCTTACTGTCCCTGCTGTCCACGAGTTCATTCCTTAATTCCTCTTTATGTCCGTCGTATGTTAAGGCTCTTAACCACACCTGGGCATGGGGGGTATGCACCCACCCCCCAGAAACCAAAATACCCATCCCCCAGAAATCAAAATACCCCCAGAATTCAATTTTTGAAATTATTTTTTGTTTTTTTCGCAATTTTCTGATGCCGATGGATAGTGCTTGATGAGAAACGTCGAAAAATGGTGTTTTTATCACCATACCACCATTTTTAAGGCCATTTTTTGACCTTCAAAAAAATCTTGCACCCCCACCCCCAGAAATTTTCTTGCTGCCCACGTATGCTCTTAACCATTTATGAATTTTATTTAATTTGACTAATGCAGTCCCAGAAGAATAAGGCTATAAATGCAATTTTCTTATTATCGTCTGCATTTGATACTCCTTGTAAAAGCATGCATTTTTCGAATTTTTCAATCCATTTCTGAAATGACTCGCCAAAAGCACCTGTAAATGGTTTAGGTGGCCTTTGACCGAGTAGAACTCCTAGACGATTAAATGAATCAAGAGCAGAAACATTAGCTCCAGGAACTTTGGCTCCACCCTGCTCAACAATTGTTTTTAATTCGTTAATTTTTGCAGTCAATGATTCTCCAAAATCATCAAAAGCTGCTCGAAAAGGATCAACCATGGTTTGAGGATCATTAGCCATTTTTCTAGTAATAGGTCTTTTTAATATTTCAGCTAAATATTCTCTGCGACTTTTGGAGGTTTATTTTAGGAAATAGAAAATGCTGACCGAATATAGTTTAACTTTCAGAAATTTCTGATTCAGAGAAATCTAAGACGCGTTTATAACTTTGTTTAGCTAAAGATGACCCTTGAAAAGCTTCAAGTGCTTGTAGATGTACTTTAGAAGAAACGTCAGACAAGATAGGGGTGCTTTGGAATCAAACACCTGGGACTTCTAAAGTTGACCAAGATTTTTGCAAGAGCAAATCTAAGTTATTAAATTTCTCAGAAGAATTATCTAAGACTTCCTCTATTCCTTTTATGGTTTTGTCGATATCAGTCAGCTGTTTGTCCTTGGATGATTGCTGAGAAGAATCCGTTTCAATATTTTTTCAAAAATTTTTTTCCGCTTTTCGCTCTCAGGGGGTTATACTTCTCAAGATGAACATTTAACACTTCAAATAGCTGCAATATTCAATTTTATATTCCCGTACTCAATTTAGCTTCAATTTTGCTATATATTCGTCATACTCGACATATTTCAATACTATTCACATAATTAACCCGATTTTAAATAAAGTAATTTATCTTTGATGTTATGAAATACCAAAATTGCTGCGCAGTCAATTAAGGTAAGAAGACAGATAGATCAAAAACAATCGGTATAAATAACTATTTCCGCTGAAATACCTGTCCGGACCGAAAGTAAAATATACTTCCAATCTTTCTAATTCTTTCAACTTCAACAATTTCAAGCTTTCACAAGCAATTTAGGTTTTATTCACAATGACTCTGATTCAACTTTTATCCGCAGCAATAAATTTCAACTTTTATCCGCGCGCCAGCAAAATCCAATAAAATAACTTCTAAGCGTCCTCAGAAAAGTAAGACTGATCAACGAGAAAATTCCTGAGATCGACCAATATTCCAGGAAGAAGGGATTGGCGGAATTCTTTTAAAAGATACGCAAAGCGCAATCCTACTTTCTGCGCCAAAAATGTCATGCCCAAATTTTGCCTTACTAATTATTCACTTTTGCAGCATAAATCCGCTCTTCTTATCTTCAATTTATCTATTTAAGTTCACACAATCTGTCGTAAGCTATGGGGTTGATTCTTCTTTGTATTGAAGAAAATACAACAACAATACGAAAAATTGTGATTTTATTGGAAATCAACATTCATACAATTTCTGAATAACTTGGTGTGCAACACGCTCCAGAATAATAGCAAATAGCGAATTTAAGGCGTAACTTGTAGGTTCAAATTGCGCTAGCTATGATAGCTAAAGCGTCAGATTATGATCTTTCTACATATGCAATAATGCTGAAACCGGGACTTCAGGCACGGACAAGGCAATGACCAGACGCTAAGACAAAGGTAGGAAGAGCCAAAGCTTTGAGTCGCGCCGCTTTTATAGTAAAATCAGCGGGCACACATGGTGTTGTATTGATGACTCATTTTTGGATATATTCTGCTCACCTGTTCTCACGTTTGCGTCTGTCTGCATATATGCGCGTTTTTGTCAACTTACATCTTATGCTTTTGACCTCAAGTAACCTTTTTGATAACTTAATCACATGACCCAAAAGTTAGTAAACAATGTCAATTGTTTGGGTATGTTTTGCGCACAGTCTCGTGTTGTCTGATATTCTAAGTGTAGGAAGCTTAATTATTATTAAGTTTCCATTCTTGTCTGACATCTGCCTGCTCTGTCTGGTTCTTGAAACCGGTTTTAACTGGTTTTGACAATGCTATTGCATAGAACCGCTTTGTTAGCCTTCAATTTTGCCCTTTTGCATATTTACATAAACATGAACATTAATAGTATAATTACAATTTTCGGAAAAAATACCAGACATTATGGAAAGCGTTTTCAAAAACTTAACTGATTTAAATTACAACATTAGATTTTGCAAATATTATAATATGAGTAAAAAATAAACATAATTTTTTGAAATATTATTAAAAGATCATACTATTTTAAGAAACAATGCTTACATATCCTATCTGTACATGATGCATAAAATTGCGTTGACCGTGACATATTTAGCACTTAAGACGAGGCACATTTCAAAGTGAACACATTATGTCTACGAAGTGGAGAATATGGCAGGGAAACATATTTTTGTGTCCCAGACTACTTACAATAAACCGCCTCTAATATTGAAAATATTACTTTTTAAAAAAATAAAAAAATTCTTCCCTTTATTTTTTAACCGTCTACCTTTTGAAACCAATTGGACTGCATAGAATGTAAAACTGAGTTAGAAATGCTTGGTCACATGAAAACTGTAAAAAACTGTCTAGTTTACACTCCTTTGCTAAAACCAATGAGTGTAAAGAAATTTTAAGACCAGATTTGTAACCTACTAATTAGGGAAAACATTTTTAAAAAAAAATTTGTCCTCCACAATTTATTTTAATTTTACGTGTAAATTTTACGCACTCGCGACGCGCTTGGTATTGAGTGTAAACAAGAAAAAAATGGTGGCACTGAGTTTTTTTATTATCTACCTTTGAAAAAAAACCGCACCTCTCAGATGTGAGCCGTTATAGCTGTGAGGGGTGAGCCACAAGTTTTGCACTCGCTGTGAAAAACATATAAGAAAAAAGGATGGCCAAGTATATTATAGGTATGCGCTAGCGGGCTACCTATGATATGTACACGTTATCTTTATCTTTATCTTTTGGTTCCTTCATCTTGCAAATTATCTTTACCTTTATCTTTCTAAATTTTTTATCTTTATCTTTATCTTTATCTTCTAGATTTTAAAATTTCAACTTTATCTTTATCTTTTATCTTGCAAACAAATCCTTATCTTTTACAACACTAGTAGGTATTTAGCATGACGTAATTGACCTGTACGCACATACAAGGGTTGCTCTGAAAGTAATGAAAAGCTGAGGCTGTATTGAAGTTTAAACTTTGATTTCTTAGGTGCAGATAGCCTTACATTATTCATTAGGATTTGCCAAAGTTTATTTGCCTAGCCTTTTCCATTATTGAAATATTTGTTATTTTATTGTGAGTATTTTTGATTTTCAACAATTGCTCACGGAGCTGCCTTGATGAGATTTACGGGTCATGATTTATTACGATTTTAAAAAAGGGTTAGATTATCACCAATGCCATGGAAGTTTGGATTCAGCCTTTGGACAGGAAGCCCCTTTGGCTGCCACAGTTGATAGATGGTACAAGGAGTTTAAGCGGGGCCGGCAGTCCTTTGAAGATTACTAGAAACCAGGCCAGCCAGCTGAGGTAGCCACACCACAAAACGTTTGCCGTGTGTCTAAATTAATTATGTCCCAGCAAAATATCACTTATCATGAAATTCAGGAAGAATTGCAGATTGGATCAGCAGCAACCAATTCTATTTTGCTTGATCATCTGAGTGTTAGGAAAATTGCTAGTTGTTGGATATCCCACTTGCTCACAGATGCCCAAAAAGACCAACGATTTGATTGGTGCCATTATATGCTCAAAAAATTCAACTGCAGCCGATCAAAACTTGTCTGGAAATTGTAACTGGAGATGAAACATGGATTTATAGTTACGAATCTGAGACAAAGAATCAGTCCACCGTCTGGGTGTTTGATGATGAAGAGCCCCCCCACCAAAGTGACCAGGGCCAAAAGCACTGCAAAGCAAATGGTTCCAATTTTTTTCCGTAAGGCCGGCATGGTAGCTGCTGTTCCTTTAGTGGAACAAAAGATGGTCAATGCCTATCAATATACTGAAATTTGTTTGCCAAAAGTTTTCAAGGAATTGAGAAAACAGCACCCAAAGTCAGAACTGCATGGCATCCTTCTTCATCATGACAATGCCCCTGCTCACACTGCCGTTCAAACTTCGGAATTTTTGCATGATGCTGTAGTCCGATTGGTTAGCCATCCCCCCTACCGTCCAGACCTGGCCCCATGTGATTTTTACTTGTTTTCATTTAAAAAAAACAATTGTGTGGAAAGAGATATGAAAGCCCAACATCAACTATGAAGGCAATGAATGACATTTTGGGGTCAATGTCAAAAGAAGCGTTCCAAGATTTTTTTGATAAGTGGTTTTCTCGAATGCAAAAGTGTATTGATGCTAAGGGATGTTACTTTGAAAAGTTATGAATAATTTATTGTGATTGCAGTTTTCGTTTTTTTGCTTTGCAATACTTACAGAGTGAATGGGCATAAGTACCCTGGAGGATTGTACCTACAGTTGGAATGCATGTGCAGAAGCACCTAGGCGTTTGCACCTACAGTAGGACGGTACCCACAGTATGGCTTGCATAACCTGGGGTCTATTTACTTACCTGCTGTATTGTACCTATGTTAGCTGTGTAGTACTTACTATCAATTTTGATGGCTAATTAGCGACTTTGACTGAATATCCTCATGCGGCTGAGGTTGTGGCATGTGGATACTTACATCAGTCAAATATTATTGCTCTTACCTGCAACGGAAAATAAGCAGCAAGTATATAGGGATGATGAAGCAAGTTTTTGTATTTTATCGCTTTTATTAAAATATCAATAAAACTAATGTGCAAACCTTTGATGTATGCAAATGAGCTACAAGTATATGACAAGGCAATCTGTGCTAATGTGCTGAACACTACTGTGAAATTAAAGTAATTGGCTTAAGCAAAGATGTAAAAATGTTTACATTATTTATGGAAAGTTCACTTCTGTTTCACTTTGTTGTTAGCTTCCGGTACTTGCCAGCAGGGATTTTGTCATGCATCGGCCATTAATTTTTCTTCTCTCCCACTTGCTTAAATTGAATCCGTACAAAATGCAAGGCGGAGAAGATGTTAATCCGGCTAAAAATCCATAATCAGCAAGACAAGAGCATAAAAATCATAGGAATTTGTGACATAATTTTTGCATTTAGAAAAAAATTCTCTTATCAAAAGAGCTAAATTCTTTCAGAAATTAAATTTACCATAATTTTTAAAACTAAATATTTATAACTGTCAAAAAATTTACTTGTAAACAGACTACAATAATCACATTTTATAGCCTTTTTTACAATAACACAAAACGAATCATAACCTGACTTCTCATCCAGTTGCAGGTTTTTTGGTGTAACAAATTATTGACATCTAAGGAGAGAATTTTTTAATTTTTATTTCAGGTCTGTTATCCTGTGGAGGAACGTTATAACATACCCCTGTGTTATAACATGGGCAGCTCTTTAACACGCATATTTTCGCATGTTGGCCACACCTACATACGTTAAAGCATGTATGGATAGTCAAGTGAAGGTAGCTTGTGTTGTAAGAGGGAGGTCTGCTATAGCATACATAGGGAACAGCCCTAGGGAAGGGAGTGGAATTAGAGCAGGGAGCAGCCTTGGTGGATGGGCTACTTTAGGGAAGTTGAAGGGATCCGTCCTAGGGAAGGGTAGGGGAATTAAGGGGCCTTAGGGCACCGAGCAGTGCATGTGATTAATCAGCCACCGCAAATCAGGTAAGACTGTTCCAAGCTGTCAGCCGTGTAGAGGCGGAGCAGTGTAAGGTGTTTACACTGACCAATGACAGCATTTACATTACAATTTAAAATTTTTATTTTGCTAATTTTGTCTAGTATGTTTTATCAGGTTTTTGGGTTGTTCAGAACAACAACGTTGGGTCAAAATAAATTTCGATTTGCCTATGCCACCATCTTTCATCTTGCACGTTTTACTAACATTATACTTTCCACTATTACTGGATTGAAAATTTTATAGCTTTTATCTCACTTTACAATTTTTAAAATAACTTTGACTCTATACTACATCCAGAGTAGCCACTGGTTTCCCAAAATAGAATTTGCGGGTTTCCCGGGTGATTTATGGACAATTTCCCGGTTTAAAATCATGCTTCAAATGCACACTATATACGAAGAAGTGTCATGATAAGAACATGAAAAAGGATAAGGCAAAAGCAACTTTTAATCAAACAAATGCAAATACTACACAAAACGTTTTGGAACAATCATAATTCCTTTTTCAATGATGCTAACGAGTTGTCAATAGTTCTCACAGCCTATAATATAGTACAGTAGCGATTTTAGTGCAGCAAAACAGGGTTTTTGATGTTTCTCACGCGAAAAATTACTAAAAATTCACTCAAAACGGCGCGAAGCGCTAAAAAATTTAACATTTTTCCATTCTAAATGCAAATTCTGCCATTTTAAAGATATCAGTGGCGGATCTAGAATTATCTTAAGGGTGCGGTATCCCAAATTTCCCAGAAAAAGTCAAAAATAGGTCCAAAATTTGCTCTTAATGCGCAAAATAGCGTTTTTTGGTGTTTTACATTGTATACTTTTATATAAAAACACCTGACGCAATATTCTTTCTAAAAATTTTAAAATGTTAGACAATTTTGTGCAAAAAAATCATTCAATTTCTTTGACTTCAACAAAAATCTGAAGCGAAGCACCGATATTTTTGTGAAATCAAGGCGGATAGACGTCTAGAAGCATGATTTACTGCATGATTTCCTGTATTTATAGCATTTGATGCGAAACATCGAAATTTTTAATTGAAAATTGAAGAAAATTATGCAAAAATAGATGTTAAAATTGTTTTGAAACCTAGATGAACAGAAAATGGCTTCCAAGCAGTGTTTTTTTTAACAAGGTCCATTTGTACACAGACAAAGATGGTCCCTGAAGGTCTTTGTACATTTTGTACACACAAATTTTTGGATACTATGATATAGTACGGTAGCAACTTTAATATGGTAAAAACAGAGTTGTTTGACTTCTGGAAGTGTAGTTTGGCTAATTCCTGGTTTTATGAGGGCAAAAAACATTGAGAATCATCTTAAAACGGCGCGAGGTGCTGGTCACTGACGGCCAAACATCATTGCAAATCGCTTATCCATTCTTCATCTCTCAAATATTTTGGCCAATGGGGGGAGGCGGCCGCATCCCCACCACCCCCACTTAAATCCGCCCCTGCATAGGACAAACAATTACTCATATCTGCGCAAAGCGCCAAAAATTTTGGGAATTTGACATCTCTTAACAGTTTTTGTCTTCCCAAAAACAGAGTTGTTCGACTTTTGATAGGGTATTTTAGCTAATTTCTGAGTCTCTTAGGGCAGAAATCACTAAGAATCGTCTCAAAATGGCGCAAAGCGCCAAAAAATTTGACATTTTTTCCTTTGAAATGCAATCTCTGCCATAATAAAGGTATATAGAACACACAATTATTAATTTCGGCGCTGAGCACCAAAATTTTTTTGCGAATTTCAGACCTTTTTCGCAATTCTAGTCTTCCCAAAAATCTTTGTACATGTACAAAGACAGTCCCGAAAAGTCTTTGTACATCGGGAAAAATGTTTGCCAAGTATGAAAAAACACTGTTGCAAAACCGTCTTAGTGAACAATAGTACAAATAGCTACTAGCTATACCAAACAAAGAGAATACACAAATAGCAATCAACAATGTGACAATGAGCGAGAAGAAAAACTGAAATAAAATGCTACATGTTAAAATATAAACACACGTATACTAGTATGATACTAAAAGCGATAAAAAATGTAACATTGTAATTTAATATTTTTGGCCTCCAAAAACTGAGTTCAAACTAAATTTCTTGATGAAAATCCCGGGTTTTGCTGGGTTCCCCGGATGCCCTAAAATTCCCGGGCTTTTCCCGGGTTTACCGGATTCCCGTGTGAGTGGCCACCCTGTACATTACACTTTTTATCATTTTTACACTACTTTACAATTTTTACCAATATTAAACTACGTTACACTCTTTATCAACTTTTACAATCCATGCGTGAACACAATGGTTTACACTTATCAATTTGCACTTAATTTTGCTGTACACTTTGTATGCTTTACACTACTTTACACTTTCTACAAATTTTATATTTTTCGTTTTTTATTTCACACTAAAAGTTATGCGTAAATTCATAGCTTTACATTACTTTACATTTTACAAACATTACACTTTACACTAGTTTAGACATTTTATTAACTTTAAACTTCTTCACACTTTCTACTTACTCTGTTTCACTAATTGTCACTTATTATTACATTTTACTAACTTAAAACTGATTTACACATGAACACAATGGTTTATAAAATTTACATTTTACACTTTACACCAAGTCTTAGTGCGTTTTTGAGATTATATTGGATACTTCTCAATATTTAGATAAATGTATGAAAAAAAACCATACAAAAAATACCCATCTAGAGTGACTCATTATGAAAGGCCATCCTAGACTCCATGCTTGCTCTCAAATGTAACACAAGCACATGTAATTCAAACAACTTCTGGCCATATGGTGGCCCTTGAAAGGGGCCATTGGTTGTGAGAATACAACAAAAAATGAATCGCCGGCTGCCCGGTTCTTCAGGGCACTCAATAGAACGTCACAACACTAAAGCCATTGTCCTCATTGGGCATAGGCTCCAGGATAATCTTAATCCTGTAGCAGTCCTGACCTCACCTGGGCAGGGGGGAGGTATGCACCACCCTGGAAACCAAAATACCTCCACTCAGAATTCAATTTTAAAATTTTTTTGCCATTTTTTCATACCAATGGGAAGTGCTTGATAATAAACGTTGAAAAATGTTGTTTTTTGCTATACCACAATTTTTAAGGCCATTTTTTGACCTTTAAAAAAAACCTTCTACCGCCTCCCGCCAGAGCTTTGGTGCCACTCACCTATGGTCCTAACGGCTGTAATATGTCCAACCAATTGGAACAACCATGGATATTTTCATAAACCAGCGCCACTCCCCATCTGGTTCAATGTAATCTGTTAAACCGTTATAGTCCAATGCATCACACAGGCAGTCCTTCACATCGGCCATTTGCATGGTGAAAAACGTTGATGTCATGCAATCCAAATCCTTGATGATATGGCCATAGTATGACTCCCAATCGATCACAACAGGGCAGGCCATTTACTGGCTGCAGTATGAGCCCCAAAGCCACACAATGATGATGAAAAAGGCCAATATAATAATTGACATGCTGATGCTCAGCTAATTTTGCAAATATATGTGTAATGAAGATAAGGCAAGGAAGTTGTGTGACTTAACGCATTCATTTCAGTGTTGATAGGGAGTCATATGATTGGAATCAAGCTGCTATAAGAAGCATGCAAATTAGTGTAAATCATGTGACTGAAAAATAATCTTAAATCATGCAAATAGAAAGTCGTGTGAATGGAAAAATAAAGAAGTAAGCTCATTCTAAGGGGATTTGGTAGACTTGCAATCTATAGCTGATCATAATGATGGGTATAAGTATTTGCTGAATTGTATGGACATATTTTCGAAATATGCCGGGTTATTACCTTTGAAAACCAAATATACAAAATACTTACTTGAAGCATTTAGAACACCTAATACTTATCTATGTGATAATGTATGGTTTATGGAAATCAATATATTTTTCCTTTCTGTTGTTTAGAAATTGTTATATTTTTTGTTAGATGCGTAAGTTAATACTGCTGCAAATATGAGCACTTTAAGCATCCACTGTTCACTGTAGCGGGCGAAAAACCACCTTAAAGTCTGATGCCAAATTTGTACAATTTTTTATGTTTTCTGCATTTTTGAAGCAAATTCTTTTCATGAGATTCGCGGTCCATTTTACTATAAAAAGAGCTATTATACTTGAAATTTGAACTGGTAGACATTGTTCACAAAAGGTATACGATAGCATGTGCGCTCATGGGAGTTCAAAAAATTATTTTATCCTAAATTTTTTCTGAAAGTCATTTTTCCTGGTCAAACTTCATTATTTTTACTAGGATTAGGCTTGGATTTATATGGGTGGTAGTCAGGGATGGGAAAAACCCAGATTTGAATATTTTGAATTTTGGGTTTTTTCAGGGTTGTTTTTGGGTTTTATTGCATTGTTTTATGAAAATGCAGCTCGAGCTACACACAGTAGCTAGCAATACTTCCAACAGCTGCAGTACACAAAACAGACAAAATAATATGATTTTAAGTCAGTTTGTGTGGTGTAAAAATTTACCCCCGTTAGTTACTTTTAGCAAATTTATCCTATTTTTGCCAAATTTCTATATTTTTGGGCTCCATATCAGATTGTTCTCTAATGTTTCGATGTAAAAACATTGTTTGCTCTTGTAAGTACTATATTTATTTATAGCTAACACTATGAAGAAAATCTACTACATAAGAATCAAAAGTGGGCTCCTTTTTACCTACATTAGGGATGCTCGGATTGAGTCAATTTTCGACTCATCAGGCTAAAAACTGTGCAAACTTTAAACAGATGCACGCAGAGAATTTGAAAAAAAGAAATTTTAACGTTTTCTGGGATTAAAAGATGTGAACTTTTTATGATTAGAAGTGAAATGAAAGCTAGTGTTGTTAAACGTTTCAATAGAACCTTGAAACAAAAAATGTGGTGTTTCTTTACACATAATAACGCACATAGGTATATTGATATAATAGATAAACTACTTAAAAATTACAATAATTCTCTTTTTTGCAGAACTATTGGTATGGCTCCATCAGATGTTAATGAAAAAATAAATGCGAAATTTTGAATAAAGCATTTAGACGAGAGCCTTGTGAGCCCACAAAGTTCAAATTTAAGATACATAAGTGACAAAGTGCAAATAAGTAAAGTCAGACACACGTTAGAAGAAGGATTTTGGCCAGACTGGACTGAAGAACTTATCAATGTAACAGAAAGATTTGCACGCACTCCCCCATTACATGCTGGAAAATCAAATGGGCGAAAAATTGGAGGGTATTTTCTATGAAAGAGAAATGCATAACATTGATACATCTGCTAAAGATGTGTTTATCATTGTAAGAATTTTGATAAAGAGAAAGAGGGCAGGAAAAACTGATTATTCAGTGCAATGGCATGGTTACTCTATTAAATTTGATTCATGGCTGCCTAATGTAAAGTTTTAAGTACAAACTCATACAAACACATTGTAATGATCAAAAATGGATGATTTTAGGACAGGTCCTGGCAACTTTTATCTACTTTTTGAATCTACAAAGGCTGTGGAAAACAATGGAACATATACTCACCAGCTTAAAATACCACTAGAATTAACAGACAAATGGGAGATAGGCATGAAACAAGTAATTCTTAAATCACCTTTTACAAGCCTGAATTATGTCACTTATGTCTCACCTGATAAACATGACAAAAAATTATAATGAAAAAATTTACTATTAAGCCTAAAAATTTTCACCTAGCATTGCAAATTCGGTAAGTATGTTTAATCAGGCTCTACCATAAAGTATTCGGAATGACATTCATTTGAGTATTACACCTGATAATTATGCAGGACACAAGTATCAGGCTTTAATATGAACACCATTCACCCCAACATGTTCCTCACTAAAAACTTTGTCATCATAAATTAGCGGTGTGTCTGAATCAACCCCATCTTTCTGGTTGAATCTGATCTTGCTGTACCCAGCATGTACAATTCTCAAATAATCTGTGTGGATGTCTTTCAGCTAATGCAACATTTTGTAAGCTATACATATGAAATTGTTTCCTAGCATAAAGAACTTCGAAGCTACAGTTATCGCCTAAAAATCGTGACAGCATCCAACTGAAAGCTTTCGCTAGTCTCCACTAACCGGTTTTTAAAGTTTTGCGATTTACTGTAATTTGAACTTTTATACATTGATTTGTACACTATAGCGAGCGAGCAGCAGTCAAAGCAAATGCCGTTGGTTATGATGTCACAATGGGGACTAGGGGCGGGGGCTGGGCGGGGCATATGACAATGAAAAATTTTGAAAGGGGGTTCTAGGAGGTGGGTTAATAGTAAATGATCTCAAATTTTTGGTCGAAAATTACGAAGAAACACCTGAACATTGCCAAAAATCGTAAGCTTTCTCCAAAAATCTGGGATGGTGTTGTCAAACATTCTCCAACTCTGTGGGTATGATGGAACAACTATAATTTCGGGTAGGACCTGGCTACTATTAGGGCAGTGAGTTAGAAAAATGACCGTCTTAGTGAAAAGGCTCCTAAAAATAGAAGGACTATGGGTATTGGTGTAGTATGTCTCCACCATTCCAAAAAATGCATCCACCTAGGTGTAGCATGTCTCCACTTCACTTAAATTAATTTTTTTATGGATAGGAAGACATCCAGCTTCCTTGGTGTGTCACCATATCGATAAATTTTTTTTGTTTTTTTTGTTTTTTGATGTTTTTTTTTGTTTTTTTTGTTGTTGTTTTTTCTTTCTTGTTTTTTGTTTTTTTTTGTTTTTTTGTTTTCAACACTGGAAAAAATTATATCGTTAATTATTGCGAGATAATTTAAAGAAAAAAGAACTAAATAAGGGGAAACTGTCCTGCTATTTTGGCGATGATGTTGTTGAAAGGCGTCTGGATATGCTGCTTCTTGTACCAATATTGTGCTAATTGCCCTGGAAGCAAAGTAAGCGACGTGCCTCGCATTTTTCTAACAATTTAAGTTTTTACATGACCCCAGTGAGCTTCAATGCTTTGGGTGTGTGCACCTGTAATGGGATCTATGAAATTTTGCTGGTGGTTCACTGTTTGGTGTTTGTAGTTGTAATCCAGCCAGTTGCAAAAAAACAGCAAAAAACAAAAAAGAACAAAAGATCAAAAAAAATTTTTATCAAGATGGCGACACACCAAGGAAGCTGGATGTCTTCCGATCCATAAAAAAATTAATTTAGTCGAGGCGGAGACATGCTACACCTAGGTGTGGATGCATTTTTGGAAAGGTGGAGACATACTACATCAATGCCTAGGTTACCTACCTAATGGTTTTTTGTGCCGATGGATAGAATTCATTCATAGATGGGCGAGGTAGGGATGACTAGGGAGGGTGAAATTCGAAAATGGTCACACAATAAACACTTGGCATAACATGCGTTCTTATAAGTAATATGTTGATATTGTTATTAACTTAAGCTTGCTAAAATGTCATTTCTGGGGTCAGAAGGTAGAAGATTTCAAACATGAAATGTATTTTCTAGAAAAATTGCTTTGTTTAGGAAGTTTTTTAAGCAGAAACTCATTATTATATGATAAGCAATTGGCAAAAGTGTAAGACTATGAAAAAGTCAATACTTTTGCAGTAAACTGACCAGGTTGACTGAAATTTTCATCAAGTGAGCTGTATTTTTCCGCTAAAAACCGGCAGCAGCTTATGTTTAACTTAAATGGCTTGACAGTGGCCGCTTCTTCAAAATCTGAGGAAAGGGGCAGTACCCACACATGGGCGGGGGGCTGGGGTTGGGGGTATGCAGCCCTCAGAAGTTGAAATCCCCCTTAAGAAATCAAAATAACCCCCAGAATTCAAATTTTGAAATTTTTTTTGCTTTTTCAGCGATTTTTTGATGCCATTGTATAGTGCTCGATGAGAAACGTCGAAAAATGGTGTTTTTTTTGCCATACGACCACTTTTAAGACCATTTTTTTACGTTTGAAAATTTTTTCACCCCCACAGAATTTCGGTGCTGCCCACCTATGGTAGTACCGCCTCTCACTCCTCCCTTTTTCTTGCGTGAATTCATTAAGAAATTAAAAAATAGTGTTACTCTGCTCCAACCACCAATTTTCTGCCCTTCTTTAGCATGATGAATTTTTTATGTTTTATCTCAGAATTAAGGTTCTTATCAAGTATTACCTCCGAGCTACAGCTACTTGAAAATAGATGCCAAATTCAGTGATTTACCTATGATATTTGACCATAAGTCACAAAGAAGCGGAAAATTTTTATTTTTGAATTGGATACAACTTTAAAATTTAAATGATTGGAGGTTTAACGATCTTTGTTCAGAACGGATAGCTTATTTGTGATTAGCGCACAAAAGTTGCCCATAATCTAAAAGAAGCCAAAAAATGAAAGAAATATAAAAATTGAAAAAATGTGATTTTTTCGAAAATGACTACTTTGTGATGAAAATGGTTGTCGTATTCGTGATCAGTGTATGAAACGACCATATTTTATCAAATTTTGAAAAAAAATTTCAAAATTTTCCCCTATTCCTACCCCCAAACTCTATAAGTGCCATTGTTCCTAACTAGTTATTTCCATGTGTTTTATCCTGTTTGGTGGTTATGTCTTTTTGATTGTTTGTATTTTTTAGAATTTGTTGTTTAGGACTTGTTCAGCCTGCTCTGTTGTGCACCATACATGCACATAGGGGGCGGGAGTACCCCCTGGATGGTCAGCCGAGACAGGTATATACTGTCCTGCGATTTTAAGCTGATGGAATGTCTTTTGCATTATCTTTAAGGTCAAAAGCGGTAAAAAATGCAAAATTTTTTCGCCGCTTTGTAGCAGATTGGTACTTTTAAGTACTTTCAATTCGGAAAGCGCCCAAAATTGATAAATTTTTGCATTTTTGAGTATTAAAAGTGATCTAATGCAGTCAAAATAGACAAAAATGCTTTTAAAATGCGATATCACCACAAAAAACATTTTACAGGCTATTTTGACCATTTTTATCATTAAAACAGTAAAAAATCGTGAACGTTAAATTGTTTTTGGATTTCTGTGATTTCACCCCCCCCTTTACAGACCTGACCTTGTGCCTGACCCTGATTGATGCACTGTTTTTTATCCGAGACAAAGATTTGGAGTCTCATACAGTGTTTTCTTGTACTCGACAAAGATTTTTCCGAAGTACAAAGACTTTTCAGGGCCGTCTTTGTACATGTACAAAGATTTTTGGGAAGACAAAAATTGCAAAAAAGGTCTGAAATTTGCGAAAATTTTCCCGCGCCAAAATGAGTAATCGTGTGTCCTATATATGATGTTTATAATAGCAGACATTGCATTTCAAGGGGAAAATGCCAAATTTTTCTGCGCTTTGCGCCGTTTTAAGACAATTCTTAGCAATTTTTTCCCTTACAGACACAGAAATTAGGTAAAATACACTACCAAAAGTCGAACAACTCTGTTTTTACAGCACTTAAATCGCTACTGTACCATATTATAGTACCTAAAGTGTGTGTACAAAATGTACAAAGATTTTTGGGAAGACAAAAAATGTAAAAAGGTGTAAAATTTCCGAAAATTCTCGGCGCATCACGCCGAGATGAGTAATTGTTTATACTTTATATATTTAGAATTGCAGAATTTCCATTCAGAATGGAAAAATGTCAAATTGCGCTTTGCGCTGTTTTGAGACAATTTTTAGTAATTTTTGGAAACCCAGAAATTAGCTGAAATACACTACCTAAGATCTAAAATCCTGTATTACCACACTAAAATCACTACTGTACCCCCGCCCCCTTAAATCCGCCCCTGTCTCAATGTACAACAAATGCATACATTTCTGTTGAGAAATATGACTTACACCATCAACAAAGTCCGCAAATATCAATAAGTGTCTCTTAATTGGCAAGAAATGCTGGCAGCACTAGGAAATTTATGATAAATATGGAGGAAGATGATTTAAAAAATATACATGCTGAAATGTTTTTAGCCAGCACAAAAACGTGTTGAAGAGCCTAAAATCATAAGCATAGTGGAACCAAAACCGAATCAAGCTGGCTAAGTGCATGGCTAATATTCAGAAACGTTAGCTTGAATCATCTGCGCTGGTGAATTGGTTGCTTCAAATGCGAGTGATGATGACAAACTGCAATCGATAAATTCAATAGGTATGTACTGGCCCGTAACCAGGATCCGGCCAGATAGAGGCGAGCATAGGTGGGCAGCACCAAAATTCTGGGGGTGAAAAAAATTTCTGGAGGGAGGTGAAAAAAATTTTTAAAGGTAAAAAAATGGTTTTAAAAGTGGTCGTATGGCAAAAAACACCATTTTTCGACCTTTCTCATCGAGCACTATCCAATGGCATCAAAAATTGCTGAAATGGCAAAAAAATTTTTTCCTGGGGGGGTATTCTGATTTCTGGGGGGGGGGTATTTCAACTTCTGGGGGGTGCATACCCCCTAATTCACGCCCATGTGTGGAGGCGGACCCAATATAAATTGGTCTATATCTCGGAAAATTTGTTGGGATAGCTCGCAAAAACTGCATTTCTCGATGTTTTTAGACATGCTCTATCCATTGAAGATCATAAAATCCCAATTTCTTGAAAAAAATGTTCTCTTTCAAAAAGGCTATAAAACGTCATTTTTCGGTCGCGCTTGAGCCATAATTATATAAATCTGGTGGAAAGTTGCCAAAAATTTGAAGATTTGACGACAAAGACATGCGATTTTTTCATCTTTCCAAGCATTATCTTATCCATCAAAATTTTTTTCCGGGTAAGCTGGGGCGGTCCCACTTGAATATGGCCCTGGGTATGTACATATGTTGTGTAAGAAACATATGTGCTGCTTTTGTTGTTTCTTACAATTTGCAGCAAGCTAACAGGAGAAGAGAATTGTTCTATAAGACATGTAAGCCTTTGGTAAGGAAGGGAACAACCTTAAAATTACCGAGTTAGTTCAAATGAAGGTTCTGAGCATTTTTCACAAATTTATCTGCTCACTTTATCACTTTATCAAAGTCAAAATTATTTGACTTTATTGCCATTTTTATTTAAAAAATATTATTTTTCTTATCAAACATACACCAGCCTGCTACTTGTATTTTTTCTGACACGATTTTTTATATTTCAGTAAAAATGGATGATCATGAGCAAGCTTCACCACCTCAAAAACTAGCTGCGGTCAAAAGGGTCAGTTTTTTGATGATATTGGGCATTCCTCACATATTGGACAGCTTGACAACGTCATCTCAGATATTACAAAATAATTTTCGTTTCTTTGATTATTTACAAAATCAGCGACCAAATTCTGGGAATCTGATAGACATACATTTAACTGCCATATATGATCTTGAGAGAGTTTACCCTGAGCCCCAGACAAATTTTCACCCCCCTATCCGCAAAAATTACAAATTTTCACCCCCAGAGTTAGCAATTTTTTTAAAGTTTCCGAAAATTTTCTTAAAATTTGTGGAAAAGATGCTTTTCTGAGCGTTTTAATCGACAACATTCAATGTGTGTACTCTCTCTTTTTTTTAATTTGACCAAATTTGTATTGTTTTAATTCCATCACTGTTGCAATAAACCATTTCACACTATTTTGGTCCGACTTTTTTGATTTTTTTCGAATTTCTTTATTTTTGAATGTTTTTATGCTCTATAAAGATAGATCATCATCTGAAACGCTGAAAAACAATGTTTTTGATGCTTACCTACCATTTTTGAACCCAAAAAGGCACTTTATAATTTCAACCCCCCCCAGAGAATTCCCATGCAGTGCATATATGGTAACCGCTCAAAATTTAGGGTTTCCCTTATGCAGCAAGAAAATTCTGGGGGGACGGGATATGCAAGATTTTTTGAAGAGAAAAAAATGGTCTTAAAATGGTGGTATGGCGTGAAAAACACCATTTTTCGACATTTTTAATCAAGCACTATCCATTGGCATCAAAAATTGCGAAAAAACGAAAAAAATTTTTCGAAAGTTGAATTCTGGGGGATATATTTTGATTTCTGGGGAAGTATTTTGGTTTCTGGGATGTGCATAACCCCCCCTAATCCCCCCACGCCCAGGTGTGGAACTAAGGTACATACCACACAACAAATTTTGCCCATTTTAAAAAAATTGTTGACGTTGAGTGGCTTCTTTTCCCAAAAATGACATGCCGCCACGGCTGCCAGTGTATCTTTCTTTGAAGGATGTTGAATGGTTCCGTCATCCAATAAGTGCACATGGAAAAGGTTGATAACGTTTATCGTAACATCAGTTGGGGTTACCATTTTAGCATTTTCCCGAATAAACTTATACAAAGCTCCATCAATCAACACATAATTATCATCAGTGTACAACTCAATATTATCCATCAGGTATCAAAGGTAAAAATTGGTAAGCTGAAATTCCCATTGATCACACATGGATGGCTTCATTGACAAAATTTGTTAACATTGATCAAAATTTTTCAAAATAATGTCTATTTGTGAAATGTTGTGCACGTATGTACTATGCCAATCATGGTTTTAGGGAAGTATAAGGTTCAGCAATTTTTTGATTGGGTCGGCCATGAGTAAATATTAGCTATTCAGCTCATGGGATTGGCTGCGTTTGGTAGCTTTTGTTGTTCAGGAAGTAGGTATGTTTGAAAATGATAAGATCAGCTTGGTTCTGTAGCTTTTTTATAAGTATAGTTTGTGAAATATTTTTACATGGGGGCAAATATGTACACTATTAACCATGCATCTATTGGACGTTTGAAACTTTTCATGAAACTTTTCTTGGTTAGCAAAATATGTGGGATTGAAAATGATAAGATCAGCTTGGTTCAGGAGCTTTTCATATACACTGTAAGAAATAGATAAAGAACATAGCTCAAAAAATGTATTTGAGTTCAAATTAATTGCAGATGTGTTATTATACAAGAAAAATGTATTATTTTAATTCATAATTATATCAAATTACCATTAGAAAGTTGGTTCATTTGGTTCATTTTGATAAAAAGAAATTGTAAAGAATTATGCATTTACCATCAGCACCAGGTTTGGGCAGAAAAATTATGCTTATTCAAGTTTTTCCATAATTTTGATTGAAAAAATGAGACAGCTCTTTGATTTCATTAATCCAGTTTTCTTGAGAATACAGAGTGAGAATGTTTTCATTTTTTAAAATGTTACCTACATCGTATATTTTACTATAACCATATCGTCTTAATCATTATCATGTTCTCAAGGAACTTAATTTTTAAAGTTACTTATGTTGTAATGCTTTTGTTAAAATTGTATTGTCTTCATTATTTATTGTATTATGTTAGCAACCATTTAACACGCTTTATTTAAATAATGATGTCCTCTTTGATCACATTGGAGGAATGTTCTAACCCGCCACTGCCTCCTCTGTGGCCTTCTCTGTTGGCCTTTTTCCCAAAGGCTCGCAGAACTACGACCTTTGTCTCCTCTTGCAACCTAAAACAATTTAAAAGGTCTTCACTGCTCACAGTGATAGTCTAATTTCTATGCTGCGACCAGCAGCTTCTCTAGTGGTCAACTTGGCCAGACTTTAATCAGTGATAAAATTTGCCAATTTGTCATTGTACCACACCATAATCCTCAATGCGGGTCACACACTCAACTGGGCGTGAGGGGAGGGGGGTTTGGGAGGTATGCACCTCCCTGAGAAAATTGAATACCACCCCCAGAAATCAAAATACCCTTCCCCAGAATTCAATATTTGAAAAATTTATTCGTTTTTTTGCAATTTTTTTATGCCAATAGATAGTGCTTGATGAGAAAAGGTCGAAAAATGGTGTTTTTACGCCATACCACCATTTTTAAGGTCATTTTTTTTGCCTTTAAAAAATCTTGCACCGCCCCTCCCAGAATTTCCTTGCTGCCCATGTATGGTCTCACGCACGCCATTGAAATGATGGCTTGACCACATAGTCCTTAAAATATTTCTAAAATTGTTTATGCATAAAGGCGTTCTTAAGATAGTCATTATACTATTTCAATAGTGAATAGTATAAATTAAATCTATTTAAAAATTATAAAAATATAGGCAAAATAAATTAAAAATATATAAAACAATTTTTCAGCATGGAAACAATTCAATAAAATTCAATAAACCCATAATCATGTCTGGACAAAGGGCATCACTAATTATAACAATAAAATATATTGCTGGCTCCGTGTCCCCTAACATTAGCGGCAGCCTACAATGTGCGGGTGTGACACTTGCTCATGTTTGAGTGAATCTAAAAAATATATGGTAAATTTAACTGATGAAAATTATATATTTAACTAAAAGTGTAATTATTCATAAATATAAAGAGTAGATAATTGTTGAATTTTAAATACAGTCACACAGGGTGACGAAAATATGTATGTTTGATTAATAACTAAATGAAGAATTCCTATGAAATATAGGATTGAATAAGTAAAGAAAGTAAATAATAATAATTTAGTGAGAAGTTGACAAAAAATAGTCACTAAATGAAAATTTAAATGGAAAATTTGAATGGCTATGAAATGAAAGTTTATAAGGATTGGAATAATAAATAAATGGAATCAATATTAGTTTAATAACAACTTTACATGTAAAACACTAAATATATAAATGAATAATTTAAATAAGGATGATATAAAATATAGGATTTAATAAATAAATAGAAATTTATATTAGTTAAAATCAGGACAAAATAACAATATAAAAATAAAACTATACAGGGAAAATAGATAAATGCACGGGTAAGCATTTATTACTACATGATTCTAATGTGAATCATACCTCTGCCACTTCCTCCCCTAACCTCGACTCAGGTCTGGACATTGGGGGCTGATCATTCCTGGAAAGCCCTTGTGGCTCCTAAAAATATTTGGAATTATAAGGTATGAATAAATGTATGTATAAAATAGTGTGACGTGAGGACCCGGCTTTTGAATACGTGCTAATGCTTTATTATAGTTGAGTGTAAAATAAATAAGCAAGTTCAAGTGGATGACAGTAAGCAAACGGTAATTGAATAATGAATTAAATCATAGAATGACATGTGAATTTATAATACAAAATAAACGCTAAGAGTCATGAGCCACATCCATAAGCTATTAAATTAGCTAAAACATTACAAATATTATAAGTTTGGAATGCAAGATGATTAAGAAGAATGCAATGACGCGCGAAGTAAGTTATGTAGTATTTCTGATGTATAATCTAATGATTTTTAGTTTAAGATTCGCTATGATCCTTTATGCCATAAAAATGCAAAAAATATTTCAAATAGATTTAAAATAATTTCTTAGTGCAAATTGCAATGTTATAATTCAGCAAATGATGACTAATCAATAGTGAAAAGAGTAAATAGTTATCAATTAAAAGTAACATTAGTAGTTATACCTATTATCCTGGTGGAAATGTTATAAGATAGCCCATGTTATAAGATGGCTAACATGTCACAATGCATTATGATATAGGTAAATGTGTTGTTAGGATGAGCATTAGAGTGGGAACAAGTTGAGGGAGCAGCCAAGGGGCAGGGAATGGAGTGGGGCATGGGAAAGAGCATGCAGTTGGGGTCAGGGAGCAGCCAAAGGGAAGGGAGTGGGTCAGGGAGCAGCCTTGGTGGTGTGGGCCCTTTGAGGGAAGGGAGCTGTCTTAGGAAAGTGTGGAAAAAGGAGCGGAGCCATTGTACAGCTATCCCTCCCTTGCCCCTATAAGACCGACCAGTGCCAGGTGACTGACCAGTGCCAAGTAGCCGACTGACCAATGACAGCATGTTTTTGTTTTAATAATTTTGTCTACTTTGTTTTCCAGAATTTGCAGCTGGTGTACACTTTCTGTTGCATGCTGCACCCAGCTTTACACTACTTTTTGCATAAAGCATAAATCAAACACTTTAAATTGTACAATGTTATACAGTAACAATAACAATCACAAATCATAGCAACATTGCTGTCTTGATTTGCAAACCTGCGTGGGGAGGCTCGACCTGGAATAGGTATAAATGAATCTATAAATAAAGAGATTGAATTTGAAGAGACTGTAAAATATAAAAATGGAAGAGCTTGAAGAATTAAACAAAAAAGCTAATGTCAATGAGAAGAAACTGTATGGGAGGGCAATCAGGCTACCAACTAACAGATGCAGATAGTATGCAATGGTCCAAATATGCCTATGATGCTGTGAGTTTGATAGGGCTATGCAAGAAGCTGGTGGTCATGGTGTTCTGATGCACTTTGCGGAGCATGTAAAGGAGGAAGAAAATGCTAAAAAATGCAAGAAGCTGGTGGTTGTGTTCTGATGCGCTATGCGGAGCATGTAAAGGAGGAAGAAAAGGCTAAAAAAACTACTAAAGTCTATAAATATGAGCAGGCATGAATAGTCGTATGTGCTATCTGAGCCTATATTATTTTTATCTGCTACAACTACTGCAATTTGCTGAAAATGTCATCACCTAGCAAATTAGCGTTTCATCATTCTGTGAACAAACTGGTCGACAAAGCGGCATCCCACTACATATCTGTACAGAAGCTGGAGCGGATTGGCAACTGCTTCTGTACACAGCTTATGGATGAATTTAAGGATGAACAGCGTCTTGAAGACAGGAAAGCATTCTGGACGTTTGTGCTGACCTTGAAAAAATGTATGGTGGATTGTGAATATGAAGCATTGTACGAATTGTGGCAAAATTTTGATATTAACGCGAAAAATATGCATAAAATTAATATGGTGTTGTAAATATGAATTGAATAAATAAAGAAAGAAAAAAGCAAGAGGTCATGTCAATGACATGTATAAGTACTGATGATTGGTGTAGAATGCATGTATCAAAATGAATAAGGTGTTAAATGAGTTATGTTACAATCCAAAAACTGGGAACTCTGGTGCCCATCAGCTTTACACCAATGCCCATAGGTATGTCACGTCCAACTCCTTTGTGGTAGCGTAGTCCTTAGATCAGCAATAATTACGATTTAGATTTTATTGTTGAAAGTAAAACTTACAGTTAAGTGAGAAGTGACGTAACAAATGAGTTCGCAAATTTTCGCCGTACAGCCGGACTGGCTGCGTGAATATTGCCGAAAACGATGAAGATTAGATGAATGCGAAATAAGCGTTCTCGAGCTTGCAGTAAAATACGGAGACTTTCTAAATAGGGCATACGGGACTGAGCGATTTTGTTGTTCTAATCCAATTTTTATAGTTTTCGGGAGCCATACGGTCTGGCGAGTAAAAGGATTAAGAAGAAGCTTAATCTTGGCGAGTTAAAGCAAAACAACTTTGCTTACTTTAGTTTTTGGGTATCTTTTCCGTGAGGTTTACACGTATTTTATATCTCTTATTTGGATACCTTAGCTTTACCCTTTTGGCCTCTTTTAACCTCCCGCTTCCGCCATACTTTCTACATTCGTTTTTGGTCTCACCGATTTTGTATCTATTTCATAACAGAGCGTAGCGCTGCATTTAGTGAGATTTATTGCGTACTTGCATGCTGAACTTTTCCTATCGCTTAACACATCACTCATGCTAATTGATATGCTACTTTCATTGACTTTTGTGTATTTCTCGGATTTAAACTCGGCTTATGGCTGGGTTCCCAGCCGCTCTGTCTGACATTCAAGTTGGTTAAGTCAACTTCATTGTTGTGTCTGGAATTCAGTTTTAATCCCTTTTTGGAGTCTTTATGTCTGCAATTCACATACCGTACTAGCTAGCTCTCATCTTCTTTCAATTTGCCGCTTTTCTACGCATTACCATATCTGGCTTTTCGGCGAAATCGCGATATACATAATGTATTTGCGATACATATATCAAATAAAAATGTACGTGTTACGCTAATGATAATATATATATATATATGATATAAAATACAGTATGCATCTAAACTTAAAGTTTACGTTACAATAATGGTTTAAACTTCTAAATCAGCGCGTTTCCTTACAAAGTTAAATAATTAATAATGTTAAATTAGCGATTATGTGTACAGTAAGTCGTTTGCGCTGACACTCCCCCTCTTAGCTTCGATCGTCCTCGATCGAAACTGCATAAGGTCTCGATCGTAAATAATAATCATGCTTTGGTAGCTTATCAGCTTGTTTCTTTTTCTTTACACGGCTTCCTAATTCTCCTTTTCCATCAATTTTTTTATCGATGTTTTTGTTTGACGTTTGAATTTTGTTGTCCTGTTTATGGATTGACGTTAGGAAACTTTCCATTGATCGCTGTCTATACCGTTTTGTTCGATTAACGTGAACTGTTTGTGGTTGGCTTTTGCCTACGTCTATGGTTAAGTTCGGATATTGTACCCTTATTATACGATATGGTCCAGTATAAACTGACATAAGTTTCTTGGGAACTCCCTTCTTAATACTTTCGTTTTCTAAAAGGATTTGATCTCCCACTTCATATCTTATGTCTTTAGCTTTCATATTAGCCTTATTCAGCCGTTCTAACAAAATTTCTAGTCGTTCCATCATCTCATTGTGGTTTGGTGCAAAAATTAGTATGTCGTCTAAATAAACCAAACAAATTTTCCATTGCAGACCTGATAAGATGATATCCATGAGACGCGCAAATGATGCAGGTGCATTACATAGTCCAAAAGGAAGAAAATTAAACTCGTAAAGACCAATCGGGCTATTAAAACTGGTTTTTCTCCTTATCTTCCTCCTTAATTGGTATAGCATGATAAGCATTAGCCTGATCTAAGGTTGTAAAATATTTCATGCCTTTTAAAGTATCCAAAATATCATCAATGCGTGGTAGGGGATAAACGTTTTTCTTTGTAACGTCATTAATAGCGCGAAAGTCAATACACATTCTGTGTTTTCCATCTTTTTTTCTTACTAGAACGATGTTTGTGGACCAGGGAGATATACTGGGCCTAATAATTCCCTTATTTTTGAGCATTTTTACCTCGTTAACGATAATTTCTTTTTCTCCAGGCGAGGTTCTAAATGGGTGTTTTTTGATAGGCGGGTTCTCTCCCGTATTAATTTCATGAAATATTAAGTTGGTATGACCACAGTCATTGTCATCGATTGCATACAGATTAGGATATTTTACCAGAAGATCCAAAATTTCGTCTCTTTCGTTTTCACTCAGAGAACGAGAAATATTTGTATTTTTCTCGATCCATTGCTTTATGTCCCTTTTACCATAACCCCGTATGTTTACTTTCTCCATGCTTTGCTCGGTAGTATTAGCATCTGCATTATGCATATTAATCGTACCTATTTTCGCGTTAGAATACAAGTTTACGCGATATGATTGAGGATTTAATATTTGTAAAGGAATCGTATTATTTTCTTGTACGATACATACGCAGTGTGCTAAATAAACATTATGGTCCGCATTCAGCGCTTTGGGGCTAGGAGTAAACACAACATGATCTCCAGGGCGATAGATTTTAGGAACTCGACCTTGAATTAATTGTACAGATCTCGATTGTATGCATTCATCACGGTTCATTATTACTGTGCTCCGATTCTCAGGCGGGTTGTAGTTCATTCCTTCAGCTTTTATGCATATTTCTCGAAATTTTATTGTAGAATTCTCCATGTCTAACTCAATCTTTTTGAATCTAGACAGAAAATTTGAGCCCAAAATTAATTCTCCAGAACACTGTTCTTGAATATGCACTAAAATTGTCTCATTTATGTCACCAGTGGTTACTGTTATAACTGCTGAGCCTAAAATTTCGATTTTAGTTCCATTTGCAGCAATAGGAGAAATAGAGCTTTCATAAATCTGGAGGAAAGGTAATTTTGTTGCTACCCCTAAATCCAGAAGTGAGTACACTGCTCCAGAGTCGATGAGTGCAGATACTTGTATGCATTGATCTATAAGTACAGTAATATGTGGTATTCTTTTACTGTTCGTATCCTCTTTTATAGTACATAGACTTGTTGACACTCTATTCTTATTTTCGGATTTAATATCGACTTTATCAGCTCTTATTCCGCTGAGAGTCTTTCTCGTTCCATACTTAAGACGTTTAGCAACCATGTCTGTCAATGATTCATGTTTTCTTTTCAGAGATCTAGGGGGAGGAATGTGAGCATAAGTGGGGAAAAATGTTTTTCGCATCATGTATAAGTAGGCGAAATAAGCAATT
The DNA here is from genome assembly GCA_036768485.1 of Mermis nigrescens. Classification (NCBI taxonomy): domain Eukaryota; kingdom Metazoa; phylum Nematoda; class Enoplea; order Mermithida; family Mermithidae; genus Mermis; species Mermis nigrescens. The sequence goes on along the minus strand of JAVLUZ010000273.1, from coordinate 3,400,969 downwards.
ATGAGAAAAATGATTACTATTAAGAGCAAATTGAATACAAGCTGCATTGGGCCTTTTAGCAACGCGGTAAAATTAGTTGAAAAACGAGTTTGAGTGTTTGTCAAAAGTTTTTCAATAGCTTTTTCAGTCCCATCGATAGCTGTTTTAACACCTGTCCCAGCTCCAGTCAATGCTTCTTTGACAACGCTAGGTTCCAAGGCTAGTTGGGACGTATACTCCAAAAGTCTGTGTAAAGTTCTTTCCAATTTTTCGGTTTTATGCAAATAATTCCGAAATAAGCCAAAAGTAGGTTCTCCTGCCGCTAATTGATCATGAAAGACTGCGGGGGTATTGAATTGGAAGAAAGTAAGGTTTTCATTCCATTTTAATTCTAAAGGTACTTTTGAAACATGAACTAGGCCGTTTTCCGTGATCCATTTGTCTCCATATCGAAATATTTCTATCTTTTTGTGTAAACAATTGACCGTCTCAGAAAAATGTACGAGGTCCTCGCCCCCAGGCAAGACAAACCAAATTTCTCCTTCATATTCGACTGGCATATACTTATAACATGTGCTGTTAATTTTATGATCCGTATAAATTTTTGTAACATTCACTTGTTTGCAACCCCAAATCGTTAAAACGTCCCCCGTAAATTCACCGACTATATCTCTTCTTTGGAATAAAGCACGAGCACCTATGGTTGGGTCTAAGTATAGAAGCTGCCAAATGATATCAATATTTCTTTGAAACTGTCGGCAAAGTTCAGACCAAATTCTGCGAAAACTAGAAATTTCTTCTTGAAGAATTCGAATTTCAAGATAATTCAGTTTTAAATTCACGGGATCTGGTGGTAATTTTTCGTTTTTGAGAATTTTCGGTGACGCAAGTTTATGTTCAGGCCGGGATGTCCACTCCTGATTGGAACTGAAACCCACCAAAATTCCTTGCTCTGTCATGTATGCATTTGAAATTTCAGCACATTTAGTATATTTTTCTTTTAGCATAAGAGCTGCTTGAAGCTCATTCACTGCAACGTATTTCTCGCTGAGTAAGGCGGAAAACGTACCTCGGGGAACAAACGGACAAATTTCTTTAAACAAATCCCCCTGCCAAAGAAAAGTGCTTTCAGGATTTTTGCATTTTCCGTAAGTAGGTCGACAAAGGCTGACATCTCCCAGATCTGAGAGAGCAATTTGTCCTTCCCAGGTAGCCACCTGTCCCTCTTCTATTATAAAATTTGTCACAGAAGAGCAGACATCTCGACAACAATACGAATATTTGATTTCCAGTTTTAGATCTGTTGTTAAAAATCCACTTTTATCCTTTTTTAGATGATTTCCTTCGAACTCCAAATTTTGGTAAGCATTTTTGCAAGCTTCAAAAGAAACCGGCTCGCTTTTAGTTTCGTCATGGGTTGTACCCCATGATCCGAAAAATCCAGTGTAGGTACAGACAGTTCTCGAAATTTTCATACATTTTATGGCAAAAGAAGTGGCTGGTTCAAATCTTGGAACAAAAATTGTAACATTTTGTTCCTCAGGTTTAGACAGTTTTCCCCCAGGCAACGTGCACTGAACTGAACGGGGTATATCTACAGGGTGACCACTTCGACTAGTGCCACAAATTTGAAACTCTCTATTTTCCGCGTTGATAAATTGCATAGAGTTTATAGTCAACAATATTACAAAAATTAGGTTGCGAAACTCTATTTTGGGGCATTTAATTCCGGTAACTTCAATAAACGGAATTGAGGAAAAATACTTCGACTTACGTAAACTTAAATAAACTACACAGTGGCTAGGAATTGTATAAACATGGATTGCACTGTTTAAAATAACATTAAAAATTATACGAAGATTCGCGGCAGTTTTCACGGTAAAAAAAGAATAGTTAAGTATAGCAAAATTTAGCGCATACATCCAAGCAATAAATTTTAAAATTGTACAAAAAATTAAACTCAAATCGACTTTTACGATAGAAAGATAATTAATAAAGCCGATACGCATTCCAAAAATTAGCATGTGCGTCCAAACAAAAAATTTTAATATTGTACAGTAATTTAAAATGCATAAACTGAGGTTTTTTAGGTCGAAAATATAATTATTAACGAGATTTATTCTTAAAAATCGCAAGTTTGCTCTTTTAGCCTTCGACAATACTACCGATAAGCTGTTTTTAGTCATCGGCAGCCATTGGTTCTGATCCACTGACTTCGGTCGGAGCTGGACCATTCTCGAAACTTTCTGAATCAGTAACGGGGTCACTTTGCCCACGGTCCGACGATTCTGTAAAACAGGAACATTTTCCAAGTCTCGTTGTTTCATGCAAAAATTGGAGTTAAAAGATAAGCACTTGTAGTTTCGACTTGTTCTATTTTTATTTTGTAAATCTAGAATTTTTGATAATAGAAAAAATCGACTTTTCTGTATATTCCACTCTTGAGCCTGTCTCCAACAACATTTTATTACAAACCTCGATTTATACCATAATTTTAATTTTTTAAAGGACATCATAAGTATGCTAACAATACACAGCAGGAAACTATAGCAGGTACAATGCCATAAAATAAGATAAAATATGCACAAATATTTTACTGGAAGATAAGTGAAAAGGAAAGCAAAAACTTGTAGAAAATGAATAAAAATAGAAGAGTTATTAAGTATTTTAAAAGAATTTTCTTGGAATATTGGGAAAAATAATTTGGCAAAATAATGTTTAATATTCTCACCTGATATGAGTTCGTAACGTTCCCACATATTCAAAGCGACGTCACCATCTTCCGCCGGCTCGGGACTAGCCGGGGTTGACGAAATAATTACGGCTGGCGGAGGTATAGGCGTTGGCGTCGGTTGATCGCAATTACGGCCGTGGAGAGGGCAATAGATGCATGTGCATCTAATTGGCGTATTCGGGCGAGATGAATTTCCGCCGGAAGAGCTGGATTCGCGACGACGACGACGTATATAAGCCAAATGGCCTAAGTTGCGTGTACGACGATTGCGATGATGACGACGACGTGGGCGTCGGCGCTGACGTCCCGTTCGGATGGCTGAAAGATTTCCGTCGTCAGACTCAGAACGATTTAAATTATTTAATGGCTGGATTGGATTAATAGGACGTTCTAAGTCCTCGAATTCTACATTAAGGTCGTTAGCTGGGGCTGGTAGCCAAGCCAGAAATTCTTGTTCCAGGCCATCTGACGAATTTTCATTTTGCGAATTGTGGGCATCTATCGCTACTCCCTCGGAATCGAGACCACTATCGCCATCAAAGCGATACAAGCGACCATTTTCATAACGGAAAAAGCGCGTTTCCGATTGCCAGCGATTGTAGTCTTCTAGGAAACAAGCTCGAGCCCAATTGGCGCGTTCGAGGGCTGCGTAATCAGTCGAACTCGCATCGCTATCGGTGCTTTCAGGCCCGGGTGGCTCGGTCGTTTCTATGGAATTAGGAACTCTTACTAAATTTATACGACCACTTCCTGCCATTCGTTGGATCAGTCCCTCATCCTCAACATCCAAAACTTCAGGATTCTCGGGTCCTTCATTTTCGATTACGTGACTTTCGACCAAAATGTTATTATTCGTGGATGTCTGAGGATTTTGTCTACTGAAATTTTGAGTTTCGGGATTGGGTCTCTGAGTTCTGGGCTGGTTTCCTCTCCAACCAGTTTGTATGCTCCGATTTAAATTATCTGATTGATAAAAATTATTATTACGCCTATTATTCCAACGATTATTTTCGAAGTTTGGATTTTGTCGAAAATTCTGCCTATTTTGATTATTTGCAAAATTCGGATTTCGACCAAAATTACCGCGATTGTAGATATTATTATAATTCAAACGCCTTCGATTTATAGATCCATTTACATAATTATGATAATTCGAATTATCATTATTATCAAAACGGTCTGTACGATTACTTCGATAATTTGAATTATTATTAAAGTTATTACCGAAGGGGCACCGCTGATTGCCGTGATAAACTTCACAACGAGAACAGCGCGACTGCTGTTCGGGGCGGCGACTTAGCCCAGCTAGCTGTCGTCGGTCTCCCAATGCTTCTTGGACTGCTTGCACCAGGCTCCTGATCTGATCCGAGTACATGTCGTCTGAACGTAAAACAGTCAGATTATAATTTGTTTTGGGTTCTTGGGCTGTAGGGTATTCCTGGACATTTTCCCGAAAAACTTGTTGCTCCGTATAAATAGCTTTTCGGATAGCGTCCTTGAAAGTGTCGATTTCCTGATATTTTAAGCCTTCATAAATTTTAGGCAAAAGTCCTCTAACGAAAATCGGTTTCAGCATCTTTTCACGAATTTCCGATGCTACTTCAGGATAAGCTGCTTTTGCCAACTTTTTGAGCCTTTCGACAAATTCAAGAACGGACTCAGTCCTTTTTTGTTTTGCATCGTAAATAAGCCCTTGATAAATGTCGGAATCCCTACCCTCTGGGTAAGCCTGATTCAACTCCTCAATCAAATCATCATAAATAATTCCGGGATGGGTCTTGAGGATGTCTACCAAACTTGCTAAGGCTGTACCAATAAAATGAGATTCTAAAAATGCGATTTTATAGGAATCTTCCGCTCCAGAAACGCCTTGAAGTGTCATAAATTTCCTAAATTTTTCATACCACTCCGGAAATGATTCTCCAAAAGATCCAGAAAACGATTTTGGTGGTCTTGTGCTCATGATAGCTCCCAAACGAAGAAAAGGATCTCCCTCTGCGGGTCGACCGGCTCCCTGGTTTAACGCATCAGTGATATTACGTAATTGTTGGTTGATAGGGTCACCAAATTCATCAAAAGCATGTCTAAAGGCAACAGCTAAATCTCTGTCGTCATTAGCCATAGCTCGAGTAACTGGTCTATTTAAATGTTGAATCAAAAATTCTCTGATTTCTGACCTTTTTACTTGAGGAAGGATGGTCTGCCTTTCTCCAACCAGTTTTGATATGTTAACTTGCGAGGTTCCAGGGGTACTTTGGGCTTGTGGATGGCCAAAAGTACTATCTAAAAATAAATCTAGGAAATTTTGATGAGCGTTCAAAATCGATTCAGGACTTTGAGTTCGAATAGACTCTAAAAGATTTCCGTGCGCTCGAAGAGTTTCGCCAAAATTTTCACTTTCTAGATCTGAGTTTTCAGGACTTTCCTGCCTACTTTCAAGTTCTACGGGTACGTTTAATTGGGAATCCGTAATTTAAAGTTATAATTATTTTAAATTTGTTTAGCTTTCCTTCACACCGATAATCAAATAAATTCAAATAATAATAATTCCTTCCAAATACTTCAATAATTCAATAAACTCGGTACTCGGGATTTAATAAGGATTTTTGGGACGAGCTGAAAAACGCTGGCCAAACGATTTCAGCAAGTAGGATAAATAACACGGCGCCGTCTTCTGACCGGAATCACGATAACAAGGTCAGGAAATAATATAAATATAATATAATTCAATTTAAACTCAACTCTATTTTAGAGGAGCAACTCTATTCAAGAGGACCCGAGTGAAAAAAATCAATTAATTCAAACTTGGGCGATTTAAAAACTACGATACCTTTCCCTCTAAGAATATCCGCAGTATCCCCAAAATAAAAATCAGCAATAAATTCTTTCCCTATCCTTTCACTAGGCTAAAATCCGGAGAATATTCCACCCCTTCGACCTTCGAGAAATAGAGAAATCGTCCCAATTGCTGTCGTGATTCAACAAAATAAGAAATAAAATCTCTCAACTTCTAAATCGGTGTCTGAGGGAAAAAATAAAATTCAACTATCGGAAAGCAAATTTTAAATTTGGTAAACCTTAGAAAACCCGAAAGCAAGTTTACGACTTTAGGCGGAAATCCGTTTGAAATTTTCTAGAATTCCCAAAAGGTGAGAATTTTTTTTATCCGATTTTCTGGTACTCACTAGGCGAAAATAACCGTTTTTGTTTTAAATTCACAACGGCGAATTATCCCACCGCTGCCACCAAATTATGTCACGTCCAACTCCTTTGTGGTAGCGTAGTCCTTAGATCAGCAATAATTACGATTTAGATTTTATTGTTGAAAGTAAAACTTACAGTTAAGTGAGAAGTGACGTAACAAATGAGTTCGCAAATTTTCGCCGTACAGCCGGACTGGCTGCGTGAATATTGCCGAAAACGATGAAGATTAGATGAATGCGAAATAAGCGTTCTCGAGCTTGCAGTAAAATACGGAGACTTTCTAAATAGGGCATACGGGACTGAGCGATTTTGTTGTTCTAATCCAATTTTTATAGTTTTCGGGAGCCATACGGTCTGGCGAGTAAAAGGATTAAGAAGAAGCTTAATCTTGGCGAGTTAAAGCAAAACAACTTTGCTTACTTTAGTTTTTGGGTATCTTTTCCGTGAGGTTTACACGTATTTTATATCTCTTATTTTGATACCTTAGCTTTACCCTTTTGGCCTCTTTTAACCTCCCGCTTCCGCCATACTTTCTACATTCGTTTTTGGTCTCACCGATTTTGTATCTATTTCATAACAGAGCGTAGCGCTGCATTTAGTGAGATTTATTGCGTACTTGCATGCTGAACTTTTCCTATCGCTTAACACATCACTCATGCTAATTGATATGCTACTTTCATTGACTTTTGTGTATTTCTCGGATTTAAACTCGGCTTATGGCTGGGTTCCCAGCCGCTCTGTCTGACATTCAAGTTGGTTAAGTCAACTTCATTGTTGTGTCTGGAATTCAGTTTTAATCCCTTTTTGGAGTCTTTATGTCTGCAATTCACATACCGTACTAGCTAGCTCTCATCTTCTTTCAATTTGCCGCTTTTCTACGCATTACCATATCTGGCTTTTCGGCGAAATCGCGATATACATAATGTATTTGCGATACATATATCAAATAAAAATGTACGTGTTACGCTAATGATAATATATATATATGATATAAAATACAGTATGCATCTAAACTTAAAGTTTACGTTACAATAATGGTTTAAACTTCTAAATCAGCGCGTTTCCTTACAAAGTTAAATAATTAATAATGTTAAATTAGCGATTATGTGTACAGTAAGTCGTTTGCGCTGACAGGTATGACCCTTGCCTTCAACTCAAACAGGTATGAGCATGGTTTGCTAAACAGCCTACATATTTGCTGCACAAGCCGCTTTTTAAATACTATAAACGCGATAAATTTATTATGAGTGCTATGGATGAACAGTGGCAGGGGGATTTGGTAGACTTGCAATCTATGGATGATCATAATAACAGGTATAAATATTTTTTGAATTGTATAGACATTTTCTTGAAATATGCCTGGTCAGTACCTTGAAGACCGAAAATTCAAAAGAGGTACTTAAAGCATTTAAGCCAATTTTACATTCGTCAGGCCAAAAACTGTACAAACTTAAACAGATGCCGGCAAGGAATTTGTAAACAAGGAATTTCAACGTTTTCTGAAATCAGAAGATGTGAACTTCTTCATAACAAAAAGAAAAATAAAAGCTAGTGTTGTTGAACGTTTTAATAGAACATTGAAAGAAAAAATGTGACGTTTCTTTATACGTAATAATACATATGTGTATATTGATATCATAGATAAATTTGTGAAAAATTACAATAATTCTGTTCATATAACTATTAGTGTGGCTCCATCAAATGTAAATGAAAAAAATGAGCACAAAAAATTTGAAGAAAGCGTTCAGAATAGAGCCTTTTGGCAAGCCTGTACAGTTTAAATTTAATATAGTTGACAAAGTACAAATAAGTATGGTGAAACACACATTTGAAAACGGATTTTGGCAAAACTGGACTGAAGAATTTTTTGTTGTACAAGAAAGAATCGCATCCACTCCCCCTGTTTACACGCTAGAATATCAGATGGGCAAAAAATTGGAGAGTATTTTCTATGAAACTGAAATGCAGAAAATTGATACGTCTGCTAAAGATGTGTTTATTATTGAGAAAATATTAAAAACGAGGAAGCGGGTAGAAAAAACTGGTTATTTAGTGTGTTGGCATGCTTAACCCCCTAAATTTGATTTATGGGTGTCAAACGTGAAATTATAAATATAAAGTCATAGGTAGGTTGTAACAATCAAAATGGATGATTTCAGAACAGGTCCTGGTGACCTTTATCTATTTTTCGAATCTACAAAGGCTATGAAAAACAATGGAAAGTATACTCTCCAGCTGAAAAAGCCCCTGGAATTTACAGGGGAATGGGAAATGGGTGTGAGACAAATTATTCTAAAATCACCTTTTATGACCCCAAATTCTGTAAGTTATGTTTTGCCTGATAAAGCTGACAAAAAATGATTATGAAAAAATTTGATATTAAACCAAAAAATTTTCCATCTAGCATTGCAGATTTGGTAATTGTTTAATCAGGCATTACCAGAAAGTATTCGGAAGGACGTTCACCTGAGTATTACACCCACACATAGGCGTGGGGGATCTGCGGGTCTGGACCCCCCAGAAACCAAAAGACCCCCCCAGAAATCAAAAGACCCCCCCAGAAATCAATTTTTGAAAATCTTTTTTGTTTTTTTCGCAATTTTTTGATGCCAGTGGATAGTGCTTGATAAGAAACGTCGAAAAATGGTGTTTTTATCGCCATATCACCATTTTTAAGGCCATTTTTTGACCTTCAAAAAATCTTGGACCCCCCCCCCCAGAATTTTCTTGCTGCCCACGTATGATTACACCTGATAATTACGCAGTTCTGAATATTAAAAACACACAAGTACAAATAAATTTGCCTTACTTGACAGAATTATTAGGTCTAAATATCAACACAATTTACTCAAAATGTATTCCCCACTGAAGAGTTTGTTGTCAGGGGTCAGCATTGTGTTTGGATCAATCCCGTCTTTTTGGTCAAATCTGATCTTGTTGTTCCCACCGCGTACTGTTCTCAAATAATCTGCATGGATGTCTTTCAGCCGATGCCGCATCTTGTAAGCTATAAATATGAAAATGTATCCTATTATCTAGTACTTCAAGGCTACCTATCATCAATATTTATAGCTATAAAAAATACAGACAACAATAGTTTTTTTTGCTGTTGAATCCAATCATTCCACAGTTGCACTTTAAAAGATCTGCAATATTGTAAAAAATGTCTATTTAACCTTTTTCTGCATGTCAGCCATCTGGAATCATGATGATGACTACTGCCAAACCGCAAAAAGTACCAGTTACTGTAAGATGGTACAGAAAACAGAAGGCAAAAAGACCCCCAAGTGTAGGTGGGGGGCGGAAGAAAAAGTTTATAAATAAGAAAAAAACAACAATAGAGAAAGTCTCTAAATAGGCAAAGTAGATCTAAAAAATTGCATCATCTATTTGCATTGAAAATTCTAAATATTTCGAAAAATAAGGCAGAAATTGTTGAAAAACAGGCCGTTTCTATTGTAGCTGAAAATGAAGTTGATTATTATCCTATAGGTCCATTAATAACAGAAGAACCAATTTAATTTGATCTGCCCAAATTGTGGACACAGCTTATAGACTCCAACTTTTTATTAAAAATTCGTGCAAAAGTAGTTAAAGCGGATGGATTAAAATCAGATAAAGCAGCCCGCGTAACACCCATTAACTTGACATTGCACGCATTTTTTTGTGATATTGTATTAAAAGTGAATAATGTGATAGTTAGTCAAGCAACTAACACATATCCGTATAGGGCTTATATAGAAACAAATTTCACCTACTCCTCAGCTGCTAGAAATGGGGCAGTAGGTATACCACAAATGTTTTACATGGAGCAAACGGGTATGTTTAATGCTACTGTAGCAGGAAGTAACCCCGCATTTGATGAACGCGTAGCCTAATTCACAGAAAACAATGTTGTTGAAATGGCAAAACAAATACACTGTGATTTTTTACTGCAATCAAAAATAATTATTCTGGATGTGAAATTCTCTTTAACTTTAGTGCTCACCCCTACATTGTTTTATTTGCTTTCGGGGGCCGCAACACCTAGTGAAAACATAATAATTGAAAAAATTATGCTGAAAGTCAGGCGCATGTATATTTCTAGTAATACAATTTTAGGTATAGAGCGATCCCTATAACAAAAACCTGCATTGTACCCTATCAATCACGCTACAGTAAGGAAAACGCAACTAACAACTGTTCAAACCCATTTATCTAATTTTTTTAAATAGTGGTAAAATACCACACATGATTATTATTACGTTGGTAAAGTCATCTTCTGTTTTAGGCTCTTATGCAGCAAATCCATTTCTGTTGTCACTAAGAAAATGTATTAGTGCTCAAATACAGGTTAATGGACGTTTGTTTACACCCCTGCCCTATACCCCCAACAAATCTTTTATTGATCCGTCACATCATATTCACTATACAATGAATAATTTTAAGGTTTTTGAACTTTTCTGAAAGAACTAGAAAGATTCAGAACATGAGACATAGCTCAATAGAAAGAACACTAAATTTTCAAGCTATTTACTCAGAAAAATTCTGAAATATGTCAGAAACTCACAGAATAATAGCTGAAAACATTGAAAGCTACAGTATGACAGCCTGCCTGGTGGCCCAATTGAAAAACTGGAATTCTTCAGTAAATCAGACAAGTAGGATATCATTTGAATAAGCTTTTTTTGGGCTTCCCGAAATGTGCTTGAACAATAAAAAATATGAAAGATAGTGCAAGTGAAAGGCATATCTTATGGGCGCATCCATATTAAAAAAAATTGAATTGAAATTTCAGGACGAACTATTCAAAAACACGAAAAACAAAAAGGGGTGAAGTTTAGAAGACAAAAAATACCTAAGTATTTTGCTATTTCCCAACATTTGAAACTTAATCTGTATACTGAAGTGACAAAGAGAAGTTTGAGCACTTTTCGAGTACAGCATACTGTAGACATAAGCTATCTATACTTTTTTAGGGCGAAATAGTTTAATTTAAAATTGTCTATCTAAAATACTTGATTTCATGAAAATCCGTTCAGTGGTTGTTGAGTTCATCCACACCTGGGCGTGGGGGGGGGGGTTGGGAGGGTATGCTCCCCCCCAGAAACCAAAATACCCCCCCCAGAAATAAAAATACCCTTCCCACCCTAGAATTCAATTTTTTAAAATTTTTTTCGTTTTTTTCGCAATTTTTTGATGCCAATGGATAGTGCTTGATGAGAAACGTCAAAAAATGGTGTTTTTATCGCCATACCACCATTTTTAAGGCCATTTTTTGACCTTCAAAGAATTCTTGCACCCCTCCAGAATTTTCTTGTTGCCCACGTATGAGTTCATCTCAAAAAACCTGACTTCACTGAAATGATTATTCAATGGAGAGCAGATTCATCAGCTTTGACCAACTGTCAAACAGTAGGCATGTTATAACATGAAACATGGACTAATTTTTGAGCAAGCTGAATGAATTGTGATCATTTATTGTATTTATTTTTATAAGAAATACAAGCGGATCAAAAGTTATACTCAAAAATGTACTCAAATTCTCAAATTGTGTGAAAACAACTTGCCATATCTAAACCTGCTAAGAATAGTCCAGAAATTTTCCACAGACTTGGACACTGGAACATCTTTGACGATTTTTTACATGAAGGTCACCAGATTCTGCCTTTTGATTTGAACCCTGAAGAAGGGGGTATACCTGCAAAATCTAATGGGGTAATTACATTCACAGGGCAATGGCCCGCAACTGCTTTTGGTGATTACTGTACATTGTTCTTCTACATGTTTTGGGATAATTCTATAAGTATAGATCTCCACAGAAATGTAATACTCAACTATATACTCTAAAATTATGAATATCGGTCAGCTGAGAATGTTAGCCCAATTTGATAGGCATTTTAAAGGCGTCTTTTCATGCAATGAGGTGTACAACCTAAAAATTGACAAAAATGAGCAATTGTTTCATATTAATGTGAATACAACACCTGGTGCAAGGATGCATTGGGTTTTCTTCTTTAAACCCGCAAATGGAAAAATTATCTTTTTTGACAGTTTTGGCGGAGAGCCTGAAGAGTATGGAAAATGTTTTGAAAAAGCCTTTCTATGCTTTTCATCATTTTCATCTTACCCCCATCAGTATGTTGTGGAGGTAAAAAAGCGCTGCAGTTTGACCTTCCATTCATATGCAGTATGTACTGCCTCTTTGCAGCGTATAAGCTTTCTTAAAAATTACACTATAAATAGCATTTTATGCTACCTTTCAAATAACTGATTGTTAAATGATAAATTGATCTGCGACTGGTTTAAAAAACAATACAAAATTAAAGTTTTGATTTGCAAGTGATGGGAGAAATACGTCAAGACATTCAATTTTTAAGCACCCCTGCCAATTTCATCATAACAGGGGTAACGGGGAGCGGAAAGACATGATTTTTGCTAAAACTTTAAAAACAGTGGCCATCTAAATAAAAAGGGTAAAAATTTTATACTTTTAACATATTTGGCAACCCCATTTTGAAGATTTTCTAAACATATTCCCCGAAATCACATTTTCTCAAGGCTCAAACATTGAAAAATTAAAAACAGTATTGACAATGAAAAAGTAAATGTGTGCATAGCCGATGATTTAGCCAATGCAGCTGTCAAAAACAGATCTTGCTCATCTTTTCACCGTGTACAGTCATCACAAAAACATAGTAAATTTTTTTCATAACCCAGAATTTTTTTCCAAAGGACCAATGGTGAAGATGATCAACAAGAACACACACTATTTTATTCTAACCAAAACACCCCATTTGGATATTCTTGAAACTCTAAATCATCAATTTTATGGAAGTAATTGTCTGCTAAAAATAGCATTTCAAAAAGCAATGGAAGAAAAAGCTTACAATTACCTACTCGCCTATGTCTTAGCTAATTGGATCCAGGATTGTCTTTGAACCAATATTTGTGTCAATGAATGGCCAATGGTTATATGGCGTCCATGTTTATAAATATGAGTGAATTAATTCAAAAAAGTTGAAAAATGACTTCTAAAGCAGGAACAGAGATTCAAATAAGTGAACCATACTTTAAATTGCATGAATGTCCACAAAATGTTCGTCACACCTGATAAGTTTTACCAATCTCTACTTAAAAAATCATAAATCACTGTAGATTCGCTGGTTAAAGCACAGGTAGATTTAGAAACAGAAAAGGAAAAAATTCTTGAAAGTAAAACATGACAACAAGCAAAAAGCAAAAATGTATGTAGATGCAATGCACACAAAGACAGATTTAGAGGAACAAGGACAAAAAGCTGCAAATAAACCAATTAGCATTCAATTGATACCTACCTCGATTTAAGCTATTATTGCCTCAACCTATACTGACAGGATCAAATATCAGCCGGTCGTTTTCCTGGCCCTAGCCTGAAATTCTAAAGTCCGAAAGCTACAGTCCTTGCATTCAAGTCTGGTAAGTTGGTGTGCACAGGGACTAAAAACGAAGATGAAGCCTGCTAAACTTTAAAAAAATGCAGTGTCTCCTGAAAATGATTTATCCAAAAATTAAAATTCAAAACTTTGTGATTTACAATTACGTTGGATCGGAAATAAATGCAGCCATTCTGTAGATTTGAGAAACGTTTATGAGAAATGTTGTCCTAGATGTGATATTAACTCGAACTGTTTTCTGGTTTGTAATCATTGTTAAATAATCGTTTCACTGTCATAATTTTTACTTTGGGTGAATTTTTTGTGACCGGATCGAAATATCACATTGACGTGTTTTGTGCTGATGAAATTGTTCAGAATATTCTGAATTCGTGTAAACTTGTTTGATTCAAAAATAAATTTTTAGATCATGGAAACTACGATTTTACTTGCTGATCATTTTGACACGCCCAAAATTGCGATTAGAATAATTCACGATTATTTGATTATTGAAGCAGAAAAATTCATAGTATCAATTTTTCATGATACGCATTCAAGTCATGTAAAAAATTGCATGAACGCGTCAAACCAAATAATCTGTAAGCGATCTACAAAGGAAAGTTGCTTCTTTCAGCAAACACAATAGCCTTCATAATGGAGAAATTGAACTTGTTATTAATAAGCGCCTGAGAAGGACTCGCACCGATGCATTGCTGTGATGAATCAATAATACGCGCTCAACTATATGTACATATTGTACATAACTAGAGCTCACGGAATATGTGAAGAAAAATTTAATTTTATTTAAAATTTCCTTTTTCAAGAAGCCAATCAGGTACAAAATTGTCAGAATCACAAGAAAGCACCCATGTAATTCACAAGAAATTGTATTAAATTTGTTTTTACATCCTTTTTCTGAACACCTGCCTTCTATTTGCATGTTTTTTGAAATTATTTTAAACAATTTTCAAATAGCTTTTATAACGTGGTTTGAATTGCATAGATTTTAGATTTGGGAAGCAACGTGTAAAATTCCACCAGTCCAAAATCTGAGAATTGCATCCATCTTTTAAAATCACCAATCTGGCGTTTCCTGTAAATTTATCATTATAATTTATCTTTTTTCACAAATTATATGAGATCCATTGTGCATGCAATGATCAGCATGTGTCATACAAATAACACTTGAAACAAATAATAGGGCTTTCCATTTTGCAAAAAATCTGATTTAACAATGTATAAATAAATAAAATTTCTTATTTATAAACAACTTATCCATTATCAAGAAATTTTTCTGACAAAAATTAAGGGATTAATTCCTCAATTTCTGCTGAATGCAAGCACGTGCAACTTAATCAACTTCTGTCATATGGTTGCCCTTAGAAGGGCCATTGAGATTGAAAGATACAATGATAAAATAATCACCAATGGCGATGCGCCTTCCATGCTCAAGGAATCAGATAGAATGTTACGTACGACGCTTGAGCCATTGTTCTTGATCAGCTCAGGCGCTAAGATGACCTTGACGCAATAGCAGTCTTCACTACTGCAGTTGGTCCACCCTATTGGCTCAACCGTATCCATTTTTAGAACATGGCACCATCCACTGCCAACATAGGGGTAGTTGTTGTATCCCCCAAAATTGAGTGCTTCTTGCAGACAAAGCTTAATGTCTGACTTTTTCAATGTAAAAAACATTGCAGCGGTTTGGTTACGTGACCTACTCATATGACCATAATAGTAGGCTCATTCAATAGTGACCAAGCAGTCCATTTGTTTGCTGAAATAAGAACCCCAAATCCGAACCATTTCTTTGGGGCAAAGCGGTAATAAATGATGATACCTACTATTATTCAGCAATTTGAACGTTGTAGAGATGAGTGATATGATCTAATGCAAAAACAAACCAAGTTTTCTTATAAAAGCATTGCAACATTTGACGGAATAAATATGCGAATTTGTGGAAAACATTACTGATATGATCTTATGCTAAGAGCAAGCCAAGTTTTTATGAGAAGTAACATTTATGGCAGAAAGAGTAAGTAAGAATTATATGATGTAACATTTTTCATGGAAACGTAGTAGGACTGGAAAATAAGTCAATATACAAAGTAGTTTAATGTGATCTTGAGACAGAGTGTATGTAAATAAGAGAGTATGAAAAATTGCAGGACAACTAGGGTACCAAGAAGTTGATATGTAAAATTTGCTGGTGTGATACGATCTCTATGAGCCAAGTTTTTATAAAAGCTACAAAGAGTAGTAGCTGCAAAAGTGCGATAAGACTGAACCTAGTTTTTTATAAAACAAATTGAGTCAAAATTGCCATGACTATGAAATATGATAAAATAGAAATTTGGGGAATTGTGGAAAACATGAGTGATAAGATTTAGGCTAACCAATTTTAAGCCTTTAAGGTCACGTGCAAATGGTATGCAAATCAGCATGAAGAATAGGAATGTATCAGTCATGCGACTGAGAACTAGCACAATCATAAGGAATGCAAGGAGAAACTGAAAAATAAGAGTAAACATGAGGATGCAGGAATAAGCCCGATCTTAAAGAGGGTTCTTATTTCAGCAAACAAATTGACTGCTTGGTCACTATTGAACAAGCCTCCTATTATGGTCATATGGTGGGTCACAAAGAACAAACTGCCACAACATTTTTTACGTTGAAAAGTCAGACATTAAGCTTTCTGTCTGCAGGAAGCACTCGTTTTTGGGTGATACAATGACTACCCCCATGTTGGCAGTGGATGGTGCTGTGTTAAAAATGGATATGGTTGAGCCAGTAGGGTGGACCAACCACAGTAGTGAAAGACTGCTATTGCATCAAGGTCATCTTAGTGCCTAAGCCAATCAAGAAAGATGGCTTAAGCATCGTATCCAACTCCTTGAGCATGGAAGGTGCATCGCCATTGGCAATAATTTTATCATTGTATCTTTTAGTCCCACGGCCCTTCTAAGATCCATCATATGACAGAAGTTGATTGACTTGCATGTGCTTGCGTTCAGTGGTGATTGGAGGGATTAGTCCTTTAATTTTTGTAAAAAAAATTTGATAATAGAAAAAAGTTGTTTATAAATAAAAAATTTTATTTATTTACACATCATTAAATCAGATTTTTTTGGCAATAATGGAAGCCCTATTATTAGTTCTAAGTGTTATTCATATGACACCTCCTGATCATTGCATGTAGTTACAATAGATCTTGTATAATTTGTGAAAAAAAGATAAATTATAATGATAACCTTTACAATAAACGCCAGATTGGTGATTTTAAAAGATAGATTGGATTTTTAGATTTTGGACTGGCGGAATTTTACATGTTACTTCCCAAATCTAAAATCTATGAAATTCAAAACATGTTGTAAAAGCTGTTTAAAAATTTATCAGAAATTTTCCAAAAAACTTACAAATAGAAGGCAGGTGTTTAAAGAAAGGATGTAAAAACAAATTTAATACGATTTCTGATGAATTACAGGGGTTACACTAACCTCGAGTGTGTATCGTGAAAAAGAGTTAACACCATGATTTTTCTGCTTCAATAATCAAATAATCGTGAATTATTTCAATTGTAATTTTGGATGCGTCAAAATAATCAGCAGATAGAATCGTGGTTTCCATGATCTAAAAATTTATTTTTGAATCAATCAAGTTCACACGAACCCGAAATATTTTGAACAATTTCATCAGCATGAAACACGTCACTGCGACATTTCAATCCAGTCACAAAAAATTTACCGGAAGTAAAAATGATAACAGTGACAAAATTATTTAACAATAATTTCAAACCAGGAAACAGTTCGGGTTCATATACGCATTTAGGATGACATTTCTCATAAACGTTTCTCTAATCTACACAATGGCCGCATTTAATCAATCCGACGCAATTGGGAATCACAAAGTTTTGAAGTTTAATTTTCGGATAAATCATTTTCAGGAGACACTGCATTTTTTAAGAGTTTAGCAGGCTTCATCTTCGTTTTTAGTCCCTGTGAACACCAATTTGCCAGACTTGAATGCAAGCAGAAAATTCTGGGGGGGTGCAAGATTTTTTTGAAGGTCGAAAAATGGCCCTAAAAATGGTGGTATGGCAATGAAAACACCATTTTTCGACGTTTCTCATCAAGCACTATCCATTGGCATCAAAAAATTGCGAAAAAAAAAGAAAAAATTTTCAAAAATTCTGAATTCTGGGGTATTTTGATTTCTGGGGGGGGGGTATTTTGGTTTCTGGGGGGGAGATGCCCCCCAAACCCCCACGCCCAGGTGTGATGGTATGGTAGCTTTCGAATTTTGGAATTTCAGGCTAAGGCCAGGAAAAACAATTTGACTGACATTTGACCTCTGTCAGCATGAGGTTGACGCCATAATGGTCAAATTGAGAAAGCAAGTACATCGCATACTTGCAATGAGATTGCAAATCTCCATAATGACAACATTATTGAGTGTCACTTGTATTTATATGGGTTAATGTTAGCAATTTTCCAAGTCAAAAAGACAGTGGGGCATTAGGCAGGATATCAACTTGTCAACAAATCTTTCTTCAGTTTACCACGCGGCTTGTACATGAGAAAACGTCATCAGATTGAAGGTTTAATCTTTTCTTGAGTTTATCACTACCCCCAAAATCAAATCTCGAGAAATTTTTCTTTCTTTTTTGGCAGTCTACCCCTTCATTTATCAACTGTAGGCTTAGGTATCACTTGAATGCTGATTGGTTCATTTGCAGCTTTTTGTCTTTGTTCCTCTAAAACTGTCTATGTGTGCATTGCATCCACATACATTTTTGCTTTTTGCTCGTTGTCATGTTTTTTACTTTCAAGATTTTTTTTCTGTTTCTGAATCTACCTGTGCTTTAACTAACAGATCTTCAGTGATTTTTGATTCTTTAAGTAGGGAATGGTAAAACTTATCAAGTATGACAAACATTTTGTGGACATTTATTTTTTCAATGCTTCTTGGAGAGCCAAAAATAAATTAGAGATAAATTCCGCAGATTTTATTTCCAAAAATTTTTGTTTATCCATTTTACAAGTTTTGAGCTGTGCTAACAAGTGCAAATTTGTATCAAACTTTTGACAAAAATCTGATTATTTTGCACAGAAAGTACCGTTGAGTAAATGTCTAACTGTTTGAATAAGCACTGAGAAAAATTTGAGGGCGCTTGCCTAATTAGCGTGACTCTTAATCTTTTTGACGTATTTTTGTCACCCAGCAATTCAAAGTATGGTTCACTTATTTGAATCTCTGTTTTTGCTTCAGATGTCATTATTCAACTTTTTTAAACTTAATTCACTCATATTTATAAGCATTGATGCCATATGGCCATTAGCCATTCATCGACAAAAATATTGGTCCAAAGACAATCCTGTATCCAATTAGTGAAGACATCAACGAGTAGGTAATTATAAGGTTTTTCTTCCATTGCTTTTTGAAATGCTATTTTTTAGCAGACAATTACTTCCATAAAATTGATGATTTAGAGTTTCAAGAATATCCAAATGGGGTGTTTTGGTTAGAATAAAATAGTGTGCATTCGTGTTGATCATTGTTGCCATTGGTCCTTTGAAAAACAAAGTCTGGGTTATGAAAAAATTTACCATGTTTTTGGTGATGACTCACATGGTGAAAAGACAAGCAAAATCTTTGTTTTCGACAGTTGCGTTGGCTAAATCATTGGCTATACACACATTCACTTTTTAATTGTCAATACTGTTTTCAATTATTTTAATGTTTAAGCCTTGAGAAAATGTGATTTTGGGGAATTTACTTAGAAAATCTTCAGAAAAGGGGTTGCCAAATATGATAAAAGTATAAAATTTTTCCCCTTTTTGTTTTAGATGGTCACTGTTTTTAAAGTTTTAGCAAAAATCATGTCTTTCCGCTCCCCGTTACCCCTGTTATAATGAAATTGGCCGGAGTGCGTAAAAATTGAATGTCTTGATGTATTTCTTCCATCACTTGCAAATCAAAACTTTAATTCTGTATTGTTTTTTAAAACGGTCGCAGATCAATTTATCATTTAACAATCGATTATTTGAAAGGTAGCATAAAATGCTATTTATAGTGTACTTTTAAGAAAGCTTATATGCTGCAAAGATGCAGTACATACCGCATATAAATGAAAAGTCATACTGCAACATTCTTTTTTCACCCCACAACATACCGATGAGGTATAATGAAAATAATGAAAAGCGTAGAATGGCTTTTTCTAAACATTTTCCATATTTTTCAGGCTCTTCTCCAAAACTATCAAAAAATAATTTTTTTTTTCATTTGCAGGTTCAAAGAAGAAACCCCAATTCATCCCTGCACCATGTGTAGTATTCACAATAATATAAAGCAATTGCTCATTTTTGTCAATTTTTAGGTCGTCCACCTCATTGCATCAAAAGACGCCTTTGAAATGCCTATCAAATTGGGCTAACGTTCTCAGCTGACCGGAATTTATAATTTTAAGGTGTATAGTCGAGTTTTACATTTCTGTGGTGATCTATACTTATAGAATTATCCCACAACATGTAGAAGAACAATGTACAGTAATCACTAAAAGCAGTTGCAGGCCATGGCCCTGTAAACGTAATTACCCCGTTAGATTTTGTGGGTATACCCCCCGTCTTCAGGGTTCAAATCATAAGGCAGAATCTAGGTGACCTTCTATGTAAAAAATTGTCAAAAGATATTCCAGTGTCCGAGTCCGTGTGATATTTTGAACTATTCTTAGCGAGTTTAGATATGGATCGAAAGTAGATTTGTTATGGGGTATGGGGCAAGGGGTGGAAACAAATGTCCATCAACCTGTACTTGAGCACTAATACATTTTCTTAGTGATAACAAAAACGGATTTGCTGAATAAGAGCTTAAAACAGAAGACAACTCCACTCAATGTAATAATAATCAAGCGGGGTATTTAACCACTATTTAAAACAAGATTAGATAAATGGATTTGAGCAGGTGCTAGTTACGTACTCTGACTAAAGCGCGATTGATAGGGTACAATGCAGGTGTATGTTGTAGGGAATGCTCTATACCTAAAATTGTACTACTAGATATATACATGCGCCTGACTTTCAGCATAATTTTGTATCTATTATTTTTTCACAAGGTGTTGCTGCCCCTGAAAGCAAATGAAACAATGTAGGAGTGCACTGAAGTTAGAGAGAATTTCACACCTGGAATAATCAATTTTGATTGCAGTAAAAAATCACAGTGTATTCATCCTGCCATTTCAACAACATTACTTTCGCAGTGAACAAGGCTATGCGTTTATCAAATGTGGGGTCACTTCCTGCTACAGTAGCATGTAAACATACCCGTCTGCTCATTGTAAACCATTTGTGGTATACCTACTGCTAGTGATGTAAAAGATCATCTGGATCTGATCTTTTTATCCAGATTCAGATCCAGATCCAGATCATCTGGATCTGGATCTGGTTATTTTCTGATCTGGTTATCTGATCTGGATCTGGATCTGCCAGAAAATCAGAACCCAATCTTTATCTGGATCTGGATCTGTTTAGTCAAGTTATATCTGGTTAAACAGATCAGAAAGTTATTTTGCACTGATCGTACTCTTTCTGTTTTACGATTTACTGTAGGCATGTCATCTAATTAG
Organism: Mermis nigrescens; assembly: GCA_036768485.1. Taxonomy (NCBI): domain Eukaryota; kingdom Metazoa; phylum Nematoda; class Enoplea; order Mermithida; family Mermithidae; genus Mermis; species Mermis nigrescens. Next base: position 3,380,034 of record JAVLUZ010000273.1, on the reverse strand, counting down.
TTGTAACCTTACATGCACTAATTGTATCTCAACAGCCCCACCAGTCTCCAACAGCTCCACCGTTCCAAAAGCCCCACCATCCCAACAGCCCCACCAATAATCCCGACAGCCCCACCAGTCCCAGCCCAACATCCCAACAGCCCAACCAATAATCCCAACAGCCACACCAATCCCAACAGCCCCACCAATCCCAACAGCCCTACCAATCCCAACAGTCCCACCGTCCCAACAACCCCACCGTTCCAACAGCCCCAGCCTTTTAACAGCCCCACCAATAATCCCAACAGCCCCTTCAGTCCCACGAGCCCCATCAATTCCTAGCAGTTCCACCGTTCCAGCAGTCCTACCGTTCCAACAGTCGCACTGTCCTAAGCACACATAAGCGTGGGGGAGGGGTGTTTAGAGTTTAACCGCCCAACCCAAAATTCTGGAAATCCCCCAAATTATGTTAGACCCCCAGACTTCTATTTTTAGCACATTTTTTGGTCACTTTAACCCACCAGACCCACAGAATTTGTTCGCTGCCAATGTTGTTTCCAACTGCCTCACTGTTATAATCATAGATGCACAGCACGACCGGTCTGGAGAATGAGTTTTGAGCCAAAAATTGACCTCAAAACTGGTATGAATGTTTAAATAGCGTTAAAACTACGATAATCCACATTTTCTGGCTATTTTGAAGCAGATTAGCATGAAACTTTTGATTTTCATTTAATTTTAACACTTATCTTTCCTTTTTTCACTAGAATCTTTTTCATTTTTTTGGCAGTGTAGAGTAGACCATAATGAGCAGGAATCCAATCTTGTGAGTTGATTTGAATGAGGCAAAATCCTGGATTGCGCACAAATGCTGAGGCTTCAATTCTGGCAGGTCTACCAGTTTCTCAGGTAGACTTATTCTGAAAATGTAAACCTGCACACTCGTTTATGGTCTTGATGGAATATACGAATTCGGAAAATAGTCAAAAAATATCTTTCATAAAAAATTAATATTGCCTGATTATATTATATTATATAATAGCAATTGCAGTAATGGTGAGGCTGCTGGGATTACTGGTGGGGCTGCTGGGACGGTGGGGCTCTTGGGATTGGTGGGGCTGTTGGGATTAATGGTGGGGTTGTTGGAACAGTAGGGCTGTTGGGACTGGTGGGGCTGTTGGGACGGGTGGGACTGTTGGCATTTTTGGTGGGGCTGTTGAAACCGTGGGGCTGTTGGGACTGGTGGGGCTGTTGGGATTAATGGTGGGGTTGTTGGAACAGTAGGGCTGTTGGGACTGCTGGGGCTATTGGGACGGGTGGGACTGTTGGGACTTTTGGTGGGGCTGTTGAAACGGTGGGGCTTTTGGGACTGGTGGGGCTGTTGAGACATCACCATACGTGGGCAGCAAGAAAATTCTGGGGGGAGGTGCAAGATTTTTCAAAGGTCAAAAAATTGCCTTAAAAATGGTGGTATGGCGAAAAAACACCATTTTTCGACGTTTCGCATCGAGCACTATCCATTGGCCACAAAAAATTGCGAAAAAAAACGAAAAAAAATTTAAAAATTGAATTCTGGGGGGTATTTTGATTTCTGGGTGGGGGTATTTTGGTTTCTCGAGGGGGTGCATACCCCCCAAACCTCCCCCCCCGCCCAGGTGTGGACATCACCTATGCACGCGGGGGTGGCGGGAGGGGTCTGCTGGGGATTTTGACCCCCCCCTAGATCCGTGCTGACCCCCCCCTTAGAATGGCCAAAAAGTGCCGCTGACCCCCCATAATTTTTTTGGTTTTAGAAAAATTTTTAAAGCTCTGAGCTTTGCAGAAAAGCAACTTAAGTGATAAAAATGTATTGAAGGTTGTTTTTTTCACATAAATTATCATCAGAATTGACCTTTGAGAGACTTTTTTGCCTAAAAATGGGAAAATTTTGACATTTTTCGAAAAATTTTTGTTATAAAAGTTGTTTCAGTGGATGCGCGACATCGAGGAACGTCTAAAAACAATGTTTTCAGTGCCCATGGGCCATTGTATCGCTTCTTCTGATGTTTGAAAAAAATTTGACCTTGACCCCCCAGAATTTCTATGCTGTGCATGTATAGTTTTAGTAGGTGCATCTGTCATTTTTCATGAATTTTAACAGCGTTTTTCTTTGTTGAATTGAAATTAAGCAGGTTTCTTCATAGTATTGCATTTTGTGTTGTTAGGTAATGTATCGTTTGTTATTTGACAGTGATATCCCTCTGAAATAATACATCCTTTCTTTCTTACAAGCAATCGAAAGAAGCTTTTGTTTCTCCTGTTAAACAATATTGCCAAATTCCAGGCATCTCGCGTTCTGTGAAAAGTTAATGCCGTTTTGTTTATAAAGTTGTCAATTAAAGCTGTTGTAATAATTTTTACATTTTTCATACCTCAATTTCATGCCCATTGGTAAAAGTTAAACTTGTGAGTTTTTACTTTTTAAGCTATTTTTACTGATATCATTTTTATGTAAATGCTCTAAAATGCAAATTTTCCTCGGCTCTGCCCCAGACCCCTCTGGGGGCTGTTATATTAGTCCTGCCACCCGAGACCCCCCAATCCATGTGGGCTTGGGCGCTTTATGCCTTGCTTTTTAGCAATACAAATTGCTGCACAAAAAATATTTTTATCTGGATCTGGATCTGTATCTGGATCTTTTTAAATTTTGATCTGGCAAAACGATCTGGATCTGGATCTGGTTATTTTCTGATCTGATTATCTGATCTGGATCTGGATCTGCCAGAAAATCTGAACCCGATCTTTATCTGGATCTGGATCTGGGTAAAAATCTGGATCTTTTACATCACTACCTACTGCCCAATTTTCAGCAGCTGAGGAGTATGTGATATTTGTTTAAATATTGGTCCTATAGGGATATGAGTTAGTTGCTTGACTAACTATCACGTTATTCACTTTTAATATAATATTGCAAAAAAGTTGCATGCAATGTCAAGTTAACGGGTGTTACGCGAGCTGCTCTATCTAATTTTGATCCATCCGCTTCAACTACTTTTGCACATTTTTTTAATAAAAGATTTCTCAATGCAAATAGATGATGCAATTTTTTTAGGTCTACTTTGCCTATTTACAGACTTTCTACATTGTTGTTTCTTTTTATTATTTAAAAACTTTTTAATCCCCCCATCTACACTTGAGGCTCTTTTTGCTTATCACTTTCTGTACTGTCTTACAGTTACTGGTGCTTTTTGGGGTTTGGCAGTAGTCATCATCATGATTTCTGATGGCTGAAGTGCAGAAAAAGGTTGAATAGACATCTTTTACAATATTGCAGATCTTTTAAAGTGCAACTGTAGAATGATTGGATCCGACAGCAAAAAACTATAGTTGTCTGTATTTTTTATAGCAATAAATATTAATGATACATAGCTTTGAAGCACTTTATAATAGGATACATTTTCTTATTTATAGCTTATGAGATGTGGCGATGGCTGAAAGACATCCACACAGATTATTCGGGAAGAGTACGCACTGGGTACAACAAAATCATATTTGACCAAAAAGAATGGGTTTATCCAAACATAATGGTCATTCCTGACAACAAAGTTTTTACTGGGGAGCATGTTTGGATAAATTGTGTCCACATTTAAACCTGATAATTCTGTCAAATAGGGCGAATTTATGTGTACTTGTGTGTTTTTAATATTAAGAACTGCTTAATTATCAGGTGTAATACTCAGGTGAGCGTCATTCTGAATACTTTCTGATAATGGCTGATTAAACATATGTACCAAATCTGCAATGCTAGATGGAAAATTTTTTGCTTCAATATCAAATTTTTTCATAATGATTTTTTTGTCAGCTTTATTAGGCAAAACATAACTTACAGAATTTGGGGTCGTAAAAGGTGATTTTAGAATAATTTTTTCACACCCTTTTCCCATTTTTCTGTAAATTCTAGGGGCTTTCTTAGCTGGATAGTTTGCACTCCATTGTTTTTCATAGCCTTAGTGGATTCGAAAAATAGACAAAAGTCACCAGGACCTGTTCTGAAATCATCCATTTTGATTGTATTAATGTATCTATGATTTTATATTTATAACTCCACAACGTTTGACACCCATTAATCAAATTTAGGAGGGTAACCACATTACCGCACTAAATAATCAGTTTTTCCTACCCCGCTTCCTTGTATTTATTATTTTCTCAATAATAAACACATCTTTAACAGACGTATCAATTTTCTGCATTTCAGTTTCATATAAAATACCCTCAAATTTTTCCCCATCTGATCTTCTAGCGTGTAAACGTAGGGAGTGCATGCAAATCTTCCTTTTACAACAAAAAATTCTTCAATCAAGTTTGGCCAGAATCAAATCCAGTTTGGCTTATTTGCACTTTGTCACCTATATTAAATTTAAACTGTGCGGGCTTGCCACAAGGCTCTATTCTGAACGCTTTATTCAAAATTTTGCGCTCGTTTTTTCATTTACGTTTGATCAAGCCACACCAATAGTTCTATGAACAGAATTATTGTAATTTTTCACAACTTTATCCATGATATCAATATACACATATGTATTATTACGTGTAAAAAAATGCTACATTTTTTCTTTCAAAGTTCTATTGAAACGTTCAACAACACTTGCTTCCTATTGCTTTTTGTTGTAAAGAAATTCACATCCTTCAATTTCAGAAAATGTCAAAATTCCTTGTTTACAAATTCCTTGCCCGCATTTGTTTGAAGTTTGTACGGTTTTCAGCTTGATGAATGTAAAATTGACTTGAATGCTTCAAGTACCTCTTTTGAATTTGTGGTCTTTAAAGGTACCAACCAGGCATATTTCGAGAAAATGTCTATACCATTCAACAAATATTTATACCTGTCATTATGATCAGCCATAGATTGCAAGTCTACCAGATCCCCCTGCCACTGTTCATCCATAGCACTCACAATAACTTTATTGCTTTTATAGTGTTTTAAAAGTGGCTTGTGCAGCAAATATATGGGTTGTTTAGCCAACCATGCTCGTACCTGTTTGAGTTGAATGCGGGGGTCATACCTATGGGCTCGGGTATAAAGTTAATGGGCACCAGAGTATCCAGTTTTTGGATTGTAACATAACTTATTTAATACCTTATTCATTTTGATACATGCATTCTGCACCAATCATCAGTACTTATACATGTCATTGACATGACCTCTTGCCTTTTTTCTTCTTTAATTTATTCAATTCATATTTACAACACAATGTTAACTTTATGCATGCTAACATTACTGTACAAAGGCTACCACATATTTTTTGCTTTATTATCAAAATTTTGCCACAATTTTTTACAATGCTTCATATTCATGATTTGCCCAGCATTTTTTCAAGGTCAGTGCAAACGTCCAGAATGTTTTCCTGTCTTCGAGACGCCATTCATCTTAACATTCATCCATAAGTTGCGTTCTGAAGCAGATGCCAATCCACTCCACCTTCTGTACAGTTGAGTAGGGTATCCCACTTTGTCGACCACTTTGTTCACAAAATGATTAAACACCAATTTACCAGGTGATAACATTTTCAGCAAATTGCAGTACTTGTAGCAGATAAAATTAATATAGGCTCAGATAGCACATATGACATATTCATGCCTGCTCATATTTATAGACTTTAGTAGTTTTTTAGCCTTTTCTTCCTCCTTTACATGCTGCACATAGCACATCAGAACACGACCACCAGCTTCTTGCATTTTTTAGCCTTTTCTTCCTCCTTTACATGCTCTGCATAGTGCATCAGAACACGACCACCAGCTTTGTGCATAGCCCTATTAAACTCACAGCATCATGGGCACGTTTGCACCCGTTGCATACTATCTGCCTCTGTTAGTTAGTGGCCTGATTGCCCTCCCATATAGTTTCTTCTACTCATCGACATAAGGTTGTTTGTTTAATTCTTTGAGCTCTTCCATTTTTATATTTTACTGTTTCTTTGAATTCGATTTCCTTATTTATAGATTCATTCATACCTATTTCAGGTCGAGCCTCTCCATGGACGTCTGCAAATTAAGACAGCAACGTTGCTATGATTTGTGATTGTTATTGTTACTGTATAAGATTGTACAATTTAAAGTGTTTGATTTATACTTTACTCACAAAGTAGTGTAAAAGCTTGGTGTAGCATGCAATGGAAAGTGTGCATCAGCTGCAAACCCTAAAAAAAACTGGACAAAATTATTAAAACAAAAATAGGCTGTCATCAGTTGGTTGGCCACCTGGCACTGGTTGGTCTTCTAGGGGCATGCAAGGGATAGCCGTACAATGGCTCCGCTCCTTTCTTCACACTTCACCAGGACGGCTCCCTTCCCTGAAAGGGCCAACACCACCAATGCTGCTCCCTGACCCACTCCCTTCCCTAGGGCTGCTCCCTGACCCCAACTCCATACTCTCCCCCAAGCCCCACTCCATTCCCTGCCCCTTGACTGCTTCCTTAACTCGTTCCCACTCTAATTCTCATCCTAACAACACAGGTAAATATATCGTGCATTGTGATGTGTTGACTATCTTATAACATGGGCTATCTTATAACGTTTCTGCCGGGATAATAGATATAACTACTAATGTTTGTTACATCCTTCCCTGTTTGTTAAAAGAGCAAAGGCTCTTACAAAAGTCAAATGAGAGTAAAGAGCAAATAAGAAATATTATTAAATTTGAATAGAAAATTTAAAATATGCTCGGTTTATGACTTGTATAAATGCATTGATAGACATGGTCCATAGTAAATGCATAAAAGCATAAACTGATAAACATTATGGTCGATAGCCGCTGGTACTTGAACAATTCTTCATTCTGCTGATGAATTTTTGACCTATTTGCTTTAAAATTGCCTTTTTCACTCGCATTTCTTTATGCTGCATTCCCAATGTATTCAGCAAAAAGCTCTATGAAGCTGGTTGCACCACTTGTAAAATATTTTATAGAAATTTTGCCAGCTCGAGTCGTTGCAACAAGAAAAGCGTGTGAAATATTGTTGCAACATTTCATGGATCAATCTATTTAACCGCTCTTTGACATTCTTCACACGGATATCCTAAACTGGCTTTCAGCCAAGCATAGGTGCAATGTGATGCACTGCTGGTAGGGAACGACAGCCAGCGCATTCCACAAATGCTGCTCCGTTCAAATCTGTCAAGTTTGATTGAAAGGTTCTCTTGAAAAACACATAAGCGTTCAGGCGGCATGATAGCAAAAATTTAAAAATTGCATGGAAAATAAGGCAATGCAATTACAATTATGACTAAAAACAAAATAATTCTTTTATCAAACAGGTATTAAATGCAAAACATTGTAATAATACAACAAAACATGCTTATTTTGGGATTTAATCATAACTTCTTTCCTCCAAAACCATGAAGGATTATCATAGTAACCATTAAATAAAGAAAGCAAATATAATGCACAATGCATAACTTGGCCCTCCTGTCTTTTAAGGACAAAATAAGGACATTTATGGCAATATGGCAACTATGGCAACAGCAATATGGCAATCTATGGCAACCCTAATACATGATCGGACGCGTTCCACTGCTCTTTCTTCTTCCATTTCATAGCTTGCATCTCTAATTCCAATGGAATTTACAATCATTCATGACTTCATCTTCTCTTCATAGTTCATTAAAAAAAGCAATACAAGGATTTGAAGCATTGAATGTGCATCATATCAGACTTTGCCTGAAAAAAACAGAAAACAAAGTAGAAATACTACTCATCAGCATACGTGGGCAGCAAGAAAATTCTGGGGGGGTGCAAGATTTTTTGAAGGTCAAAAAATGGCCTTAAAAATGGTGTGGCGATAAAAACACCATTTTTCGACGTTTCTCATCAAGCACTATCCATTGGCATCAAAAAATTGCGAAAAAAACGAAAAAAATTTTCAAAAATTGAATTCTGGGGGGGGTATTTTGATTTCTGGGGGGGATATTTTGGTTTCTGGGGGTGCATACCCCCAAACCCCCCACGTCCAGGTGTGCTCATCAGCATGTTCAATCATTATAAAGTAAATAAAAAATGAAATAAAGTAGGCAAAAAACAATTAGGGGCATATGTGAAGCAGCTGATAATTTTTTCGGGTACCCAAACCCAACCCGGCCATTTTAGGGAGGCTAGCAGTAGTAAACAACTAAGTTTGACCTAGCAAAAAGAAGTCTTTAAGTAGTGATATATAACCTAAAATTGAGGATTGGTGTAATTGTTTCCCTTGTTGGGGGATAGCCGGCTTTGAGGCTCTATCCCCTCTGCTACGTGTATGACTGTGCTTCCCTCCGTTTACCATCATGTTTTTGCAGTTCACGTGCACCATCATGGCATAAAATCCTAGTGTATATTTAGCTCAGCCTTTGTTACATTATCTGACAGCTATTACCTTCATTTAGTGCAATTTTTTATGCTCTTTCTGAATATGTATGTTATTTCCTGTGAATATTATTTTTGAAGGACATATAATTAAACAACTATCACAATGCATAAGAATAGGCACCTGATTGACATAATGCAAAAAAGAAGAAAAAGTAGTTAAAGAGCTAAAAAGGAATAAACCACCCAGTTTTCTTATAAGAAACTTACTTTCTCATCTTGAGTTTTAGTGATATCACTGTAAATAGGCCAAAAATGCCTATCTTACTACTCTATAACTCCTCTTTGAGCTAAACCATTAAAAATGATATTAGTGAAGCCAAAACGAGGCTAGACAAAGTTTTGGACACATGGATAAGGCAGAACAGAAAAAATGCCATGAAAGTGATTCATTATACTTCTGGCATAGGACACGGTAAATGGAGGATTAAGATTAAAAAAATACCTTAGTATGCATTTTAATCTGACGAAAATTTATGATTCATTACATGAACATTTGATGCTGTTTGTTACTGTTCTTGGTAGTTGTTTGTGACCCATTAAGAACATTTGCACTAGAAATTTTGAGACTTCTTCTGTCTAAAAGTAATTCCATCTCTAATTGCCTGAAGCTGCTTTTCTGAAGTCTGTGTAATTCCTAAAAATGCATATGTTTGCAAGTGCTAGTCAACAAATGATAGGCTAGATGAGATTTAGAAACCAGTAGAAAGATTTATTTTTGTAGAAGATGTCGTTACTAAAAAATGTGGCTTTTAGGAAGGAAAACAGCTTGAGTATTGTCAGTTCCAGTGTTGTATATGGTGTTGTGATCTAATTCTTGTCCTTTTTAGACTTCTTTGTTTGGATGGTTGGCATCTGCATCAGTCAAACAATGTCCACATTTAACCCATACAGTAGCGTATGGAAAGGGATTGAAGCACACACGGGCGTGGGGGGGTATGCACCCCACAGAAGTTGAAATACCCCCCCCAGAAATCAAAATACCTCCCACCAGAAAAATTTTTATTGCTTTTTTAGCAATTTTTGATGCCATTGGATAGTGCTCAATGAGAAACGTCAAAAAATGGTGTTTTTTTGCCATACAACAACTTTTAGGATTATTTTTTAACCTTTAAAATTTTTTCAGCCCCCACCCCAGAAATTTTTAAACACCCCCCCAGAATTTTGGTGCTGCCCACTTATGGATTGAAGTCCCCAATCATGGAACCAGTGATCCTGATTTGTAGTAGGGTGTTTAGGTGTGACAAGCCTATAATACAGGTGTACACTTCATAACATAAGGATATTGATACTAAATATTGAAATGGTGCATTAATAAATAACATGTCTTGAATGTCTATCTAAAATGGATTGACAAGAGCTGGCATGTAAATCAGGTTTGCGCCAGATTAGAAAAAGCGGTAATTTTGTAATGGTTGGACGGGTCATACAAGAGCATGGGGGCTGAGAGAGGGGTATTACTCCCCATGAGTTCTAAAAGACTCCCCATCCCCCTCTTACATCTATGTAAATGTGTAAGAAGTTATGAAGGCTTGTGCGTTTTTTGTATCTGATATGCTTTAAGATCAAAAACCCAGCTATACAGCCATTTTGGCCAGAAAAACATTGCTATATTACCTTTTTGGGTTCAAAAAATTAGCTATATAATCTTTTTGGGCTCAGAAAACTAGATTTATAGCCTTTTGACTTTGAAACATACCATGCAAGCTCAGAAAAGCTAAGTAGTTGTCTATTCTGAGTTTCAAAAACAATATAAGTATTTTCTTAAATCCAAAAGAGACAAAATAGCTAATTTCAGTACAAAGAGGCTATATAGTTATGTTTGTGAGTCTAAAAAGGCAGTTTAGCTAGTATTCTGAGCTCAGAAAGGCTATATAGCTAATTTTCTAAGCCCAAAATGGCTATAAAACCACACCTGGGCACGGGGGTTTGAGGGGTATGCACCCCTGAAACCAAAATACTCCCCAGAAATCAATATTACCCCCTCCAGAATTCAATTTTTGAAATTTTTTTCGTTTTTTTCGCAATTTTTCGATGCCAATGGATAGTGCTTGATGAGAAACGTCGAAAAATGGTGTTGTTATCGCCATACCACCATTTTTAAGGCCATTTTTTGACTTTCAAAAAATCTTGCACCCCCACCCCACCCAGAATTTTCTTGCTGCCTACGTATGTTTATAACTGTTTTTATGAAGCACATAGCTATCTACCAATTTTTGCTTTTTACCCCTGTCTGAAAGTTTGACCCTGCGCACCTATGGGATGGGTGTATACTTGTACTTGCTAAATTTTTCTTGGATGTTCCCAACCACTTTTAGGGGATAGTAGAGATGAAACAAGTTCCAAATTTTTACCCAAAAATGGTAAAGAAAACACCTAAGAATAGTAAATTTTGTCTAAAATCAAGAGGGAATGTATGGGATGTATGGCCAACTTTGGGAAGAAATATGCCTTCATTCTGCAGGCAAGATGCATGGTGAAGCAAATAGCTAGCAAGAGAACTTTTTCATTTAGCTTAAGTACAAACAAAAGCGTTTGAAAATACAATTATTTTTTGGCTAGATTAGCTTGCCACAGCACATGCCGTTAAATTTATTTCTTTGAAAATGATGGACTTTTATGGTTAGTTTATTTAAGTGTTTTATATAATATAGCATACATGTATATAATGACTCAATGTTTTGGTAAAAGGTCCCTGGCCATTTTCAAGGGGGGTCATGCCTAAAAATTTGATCTTTGCCCAAGAATTGAAGGGAGGGGTAGAACATTTTTTCCTTTTTGGTGGATTGGGAATGACTGACTTTGGGTGGGTGTGATTTTACCTCCCCATTCCCTCTTACATCTATGTAAACATGTAAGAAGTTATGAAGGCTTGTGCGCATTTTGTATCTGATATGCTTTAAGATCAAAAATCCACATTCAGTGTCAGCTGACCCAATTAGGAATACCAGCAGAATTTCAACAAATCTTCTTACACCAGCCTTGCAGGGAATGCCTGCATCAGTTAAGAGATCGCCGTAAAAAATCATTGATGGGGCATTTGAATATATTTTGTAGTCATTTGAATGGACTTTAGCTCTAAGCACTTTGTGCCATTCAATCATTGTATTACTTGGTAATAGCCCATATTTTTTGACAAAATCATGTTTGATTGCATGCTTTTGTGTGTTGCAACAGCAAAACTATCTGTTGGAAGCTGTTTGGGTTTAAATGGCTGGAAATTTTGGAATTAGTTTTTGTCTAAATAAGAATCAATTTCATCCATTAATTTTTTTACAAATTTAGCACAAATTTCTGATAATTTAGGGAATACTTTAGTGTCTTGCAACAGAATGGTATTGGAAATTAAAACTTCGCTTTCCTCATATTTTTGTAATGCCTTGCATGCTTCCGGCTCTTCAAATGTGGATTCTTGGCAAATAACAGTTTCATACAATTTTACTTCTTCTACTGCTATAGTCTTGCTAATAACAACGCCATATTGGGCTTGAAGCTTCACCAAAAGAGCTTTGAACAAATTGAGTATGTCTAGGGCAAATTTCATAAATGATACAAAGTTTTTCTCCTTTAATTGGTTGTATATGTTTTCAGCATCCTTCTGTGTGTTTGATGAGAACTCATAGCTTTTGGATATGTCATACAAGTCTGAGAGCAGAAAATTTTATGATTTATTTACTCATTAAACTGCTCAAAATTCTGAGCTTATCCAGCAAATGCTGAATATTTGGCACTTATTCAGTTTAGGAGGTACAGGGTTTTTTTGACTAATTTTTTTTGAATTTTTACAACCCAGAAAACCTATTGTAGATATGTTAAACACGCTGATCACGAATTTTATAATGATTTTTCACAAAAATTCCAAATTAGATAGATATGTATTTTAGTAACAGTTTACCAAAAATGTAAAAGCCTAAAACATAAGTTCAATTTTATTCAATGATTCAACAATCCGCTTTCGGAAATGAAAGCCATCTAATTAGCAGCATCTGGATAAACAGAACAGACATGCTCAACAAAATAATGAAAAGGGTTATCACTGAAACGTTGACGCCACAAAATTCAGACAGGTAGTTATTGAGCATGGTACGGTGGGTGCCAAAACAACATTTGTTCTTTTCTTTTGCTTTTTGCCAGACAGGTTCTACATGATTAGTGGTAGCATGAGTAATGGGATCAACAAAATGCACAGTGTGATTCACTGTGAAATGCTGATATCCCAGGTTGTTGATCGTATTGTAAGCACCCCATAAATCAGAAACCACAGTTGTACCAGGACGAACAAGTTGCTGCAGAATGGGAAGAAGAGTGGCAGCATCGCGGCGTGGAACCATGACCGTAAAGCTATCTTTTGTTTGCACATCAAATCCACCAAAGACCCACTGCTCTCTGACCCTATGACCCCGATTATACTTTCTACGCACAAAGCAAGATTCATCTATTTTGACGGTATGGCCAGGACCACCAAGAGTAATAGGGTTGAGGATGAAATATTCGTGGCAAATATCCCTACAAAACTGCTTCCAGTCAACAACAGTAGCACATCCGCCGATTTATAATTCTCGTTGCAAAAAATCCTGTTTATCGACATCAAAGGCCCAAAAATAGCTAAGCTGAATAATTTGCAAAATGCTCAAATGGCTATTGGAGAAAAATGAGAATTTTCTTATAGAATATTGTCTACGACAAGCACATCCGCGGTACATCTCCAAATAGCGCCATCTTCACAATCTTTACCTTCCAAACGCATATCGTTTCCACCACAATTTCCATCACAAATCATTAATTCTTTAAGCAAACCATGGTTTCGAGCCCAATTAATAGAATCAGCATTAGTTGCAGTCACTCAAAACAAATCTTTCATTCGAAAATCACGCAAATCAGGAAATGCGCGTAAGACGTTAGCCATTTTTTCTAAAAATGTAAAAAGCTGCATTTTATAGTAACGAGGTGTTCGATACACATTTCTTTAACTGCGCTTGTCATTAATTGATATTTTCGTGAAAAATGATTATCAAATTTGTGATCAGCATGTTAAACATGCCTAGACTAGGTCCTCTATGACTGAAAATTCGAAAAACAGACAAAAAACCTGTACCTCCTAAACTGAATAAGTGCCAAATATTTGTGTGTAATCATAGTACATCTCTTGCAAGATGGATGCTATTGCACCTATATGAGCTTTTCTTTTATGGCCTCTGTCATAAAATACATATATTTGATTTATTGAGCTTTCAAACTTTTTAACCCTTGCATTCCACTGTGTTTTTTGAAGTCAAAGGTGTCTGTGCTAGGATGCGGTCCAAGCCAGGTTAAAAAGTTATTAGTCTAAGTCAACAAAGCAAATATTAACATCATTTTGTGCGATTTTTTAAGCTCTTCTTGAATATATTTGTTATTTTCTGATAAAGTGACTTTGTAATGAGTTATAATTAAAACATTGCTTATATATATTCAAGTATGGGCATGAGGTGGACATGCATAAAATATATACTAATCATGTATGTTACTTGACCAAAATATCATTTTAGGACCAGAGAAGCTGATTAAAAAATAGAAGCCCACCAATTTTGTACTAATCATTGACCAAAATTTTTTGGTTATTTGTGTTTTTATGTAATAATCATGAAAATATGCTAATTTTTAGGATGTATAATTTTATTTACTAGCTCAAACGTTTCAAATGATGTAACTAGGGCTAAAATGAGGCTAGACAAAGTTTTGTAGTCATACAGAACATTCAACAAAAAAATCACAAAAAAGTGATCAGCTAGGACGCCATCCTAGTTGCTATCCTAGTTCATGGGAATGTGAGGGTTAAATTTGTCTTGATTCTGCCTTGCTCATTCTGTTGCTAGATGAAGCCAATGTGCAAAGCAGTGGATTGCTATTAAATTGTGTACAATATGCAGTTGTAATTTTACAACTAAGCCTTTGGTAGGACCAATCATTACACATGCACCACCAGAGCCAAAACCAATCAAGTCGTTAATAAAAACTTGAACAAATTTGTGTTCTTTTTCAATTGTCTCAGATTTAATGGATTGCTGTATTATTAAAAGATAAGCTATTGCATCTTCAATTATGTCAAACTCAATAAGTTTATAAAAGTAAAAAACTGGGCACACTTGTGTAAATTACAAATCATTGTTTTGATCTGTCTTGATTTGATTTTAAATAAAGTATAGCATAATGTTTCCTATGTGCATCAGTTGCTGCATACAATATTATTGAAATAGAATATTGTTATCACAGCGTTTTAAGTGATTTTAGGAAAATTTTTTCATTTGCTAATGCAGCATTACATAGCATTAGAAAGTGAAATGACTGAGCAAATATGTTAAAGAGAATTAAATTCCTTTCAAATGATATATCCTCTATTTGACAGTTGCTTCTATGGTAATCTATTAGTTAATAAACATAACTTAGTGTGCAACCACACAAAACCATTAATGAAGCTTAAGTGTCAGATATAGTTTTTTGTGCTAATCTCAAGAACTGCCAGGACAATTTCAAAAAAGTAAAGTTTTTTGAAAGAAAAAATAAAAAATGAAACTATTTTGCCAAAAAAAACTTTCAATTTTTCATAGCTACAGTAAGCCACATAGCAAAAACGGCTGAAATTTGAACATGGCCTCATTTCTCACCAGTTTGTGATACTATGCTGAAAACTGACAAGATAGTTGCGTTTCAACATCCTCTAAAATCTTCATTTTTTGGTTTTTCTTCTAAGCTCGTTCTTCAATCTACGAATGCATTTTTAATTTTTTCCAATATAGCTGTCCCCATAAGTTATGCTTATTACATGCCATAGGCTGTATATTACCAAATGTTTGAGCCCAGTTCAAAAAGCCTGTAAAAAGAGCTTTTGAATGATTACTCACTCACCTGATTTGATAGAGAAATCGCATTTTTCATTTTTGGCCATGTCGGCAGCCATATTGGAAAATTACTGTAGTTTTACACGTTTTCATTCATTATTCTTTGTGGTTTCAATATATTTAAAAATTTTTTCAGTAAATAGCTAGAGAACTTAATGCTCTTTTTTATGAAATATGTGCTAATGTCTGGTTCCTTGTATTTCCTCAGATTAACCCAAAAATCATTGTTGAACCCTGAAAACGCAGTGGTGGCTAGTTTAAATGATTTTCTATGGAAAACATCTTTTATGTTTAACATTCTTGTTGCAATCTTGCTTTCATAAGGGTGTACACCCATATTCATTTGCAAGGCTTTTAAGTACTTTACCATGTTGATGTGCTGGTGCAGTGGTACATTTTAAAATGCTTCAAAAACCATTTTTATCATATTTGCTGCTACAACAAGTTCTGGCTTGACTGCTGTATTTCTGCTTTAACCAAGTTTTCAACTTCAGACTGAAAGCTGCGTTTGCTTTCTTCATAAAGTCTTGCTATGATTTGGTCATGGATAACAATTTTATTACAGCTTTCTTTTTCCTCAGCAATACTTTTTTTCCAGGATTTTTTTTTAAAAGCAGCTAACATCAACTTTGTTATTTAATTTCTTTTTAAGAATTGTATCCACTCTTTTCTAAAAAAATGTTGTTTTCTCATCAGAAATTTCTGATGTTACTTTTTCCATTTTTTCCTAGGTGGTACATCATTAATTTCTTCTATTTCATGAAGCGTCCTTCCAACTTTTTGCCTAATATCGAAAGCATTCTGCGTAACATGATCTGGCAAAGCGCATGGCTCTTGCTCTATATAGGTGTCATGTGCTATAGTCTGAATTTATGCTGTGTTCCGCTCAAATTGTGTATTGGTTGAGCAGGCATCATCTTCTTCATCTGTAATTGAAAATGATAAAGTTACATAGAAAAGACTAAAAAACTTGCATGTATGTTACAGTGTATGATTCTAGAAGACCAGCTGTCTGGGTTTTAAAATGATTGAGATCTTGTATTTTTTTCTATCAAATTCTTTTTCTGCAATTTGTCAAAAGTTATTCAAGATTGAGCAATGGTGATGGAACGGATCCGCAATTTCAAATTATTTGGAACATTTTCAAAACTTCCGGATCACGTCATTTCCACTCAATTTGAGAATTTGAGTACATTTATGAGTATAACTTTATCTGCCAGTATTTGTTATAAGAATAAATACAACAAAGAATCACAATCCATGCTCAAAAATTAGTTCATATTTCATGTTATAACATGCCTACAGTTTGACAGCCGGTCAAAGCTAATGAATTTGCTCACCATTGAATAACTCATTTCAGTGAAGTGAGGTTTTTGCGATACACTCAAGAACCACTGGATGGATGTTCATGAAATAAAGTGTTATAGGTAGACAACTTTAGAATAGAACTATTTTGCCAAAAAAATTATAGCTAGCTTATGTCAACAGTATGCTAGGCTCAAAAAAAGTGCTCAAATTTTGCTTGATCACTACAGTATACAGGTTAAGTTTCATATTTTGGAAAATAGCAAAATAGTCAGATATTTTTGTGCTCTACATTTCACCCTTTTTTGTTTTTCGTGTTTTTGAATAGTTTGTCCTGCAATTTCAATTCAATTTTTTTCCAATATGGCTGCCCCCATAAAGTATGCATTTTACTCACACTTTTTTCCCTATTTCTCAATGTTCAAGCATATTTCAGAAAGCCCAAAAAAACCTTGTTGGAATGATATCTTATTTGTCTGATTTACTAAAGAATTTCAGTTTTTCAATATGGCTGCCAAGAATGCTGTCATACTGTAGCTCTTGGCGTTTTCACCCATTACTCTGTGAGTTTCTGACATATTTCGAAAGTTTTTCCAGTAAAAAGCTAGAAAATTTAATGTTCTTCCTAATGAGCTATGTCTCATGTTCTTTCAGGTAAGTTCAAAAACCTCAAAATTATTCATTGTATAGTGAAAATGACATGGGATCTGGATCCTAAGGGTAGTAAAAATCGAAACTTCTGAATTCAATATACATGTTAATCCTTGCTGCTTTAATCTACCAATCCATAGCTGATTTACTGTTTTGCATAATCTTATTTATCATGCTTGTTTACTTGTGCTCTAGAGGCAAGTCTTTTTTTGAACAATTTCCCTTAATACATGTACAAAGACAATACGTAACATAGGTGCAGAGCATGGCCGATCTGTGGAGAGAAGAAGTTCAACCGGTCTGGGTGTGATAAATTATGTTTTTTGGGACCTAAATGAGCTAAAAGTTATATAAGCTCTAAAATAGTGTTAAAACTACATTATCACATAGTTTCTGGTCAATTTCAACCACTTTTGAGGAAAATTTCGAATTTTCATTTGTTTTTAGCCTTCATTTTGCCTCATTTTCTCCACAAAATTTCTATTTTTTCATTCTGGAGGGTCCCCTCAAAATCCCCGATGTGAATGACTCTTTTTACCTTTGTTGATGTAGTTTAGCCTATTTTTAGGTTTCTGATGACAAAAATATAGAAATTTATCATCAGATACATTTTAATCTCTTTTACCAGCTACAAATTGTCCCAAACAAAACTTTTAAGCTTTGGAAAGGGAAGCCAAACAGAAAATTATTAATTTTGTATGAAACAGCTCTGACATATAAGCCTTAAGTTCATTTCTAGCTAAACTTTTATTGGACAAGCATTGCAAATCACTCGACTGACCAATTTAAGCTAAACTCAATAATGCATGTTAAAAGAGAAGTAGCATGAATTCTGTGCTGAATGCTGGAAAATTTGATGATACTGCCTTGTTTAAAACAATTTTTACTATTGAGACTAAACATTGTACTGACCGCTAATTCTTGCAGGAAGCTCAAAAATTTCACAAAATATTACACATTTTTATAATTTTTTCCCCCTAAATCTTTATAGATATAAAGAGTGGGTTTGAAAAGTCATTGTGCACAAACATTCATACATTGACTTTTAGGGGTACTTCATCCCTAGAAAAATTTTGATCTCCTCTAGAAATTTTTTACCCTCTCCCTCACAGAAGGAGAATTTTCAGAAGTTTCCAAAAGTTTCCTAAGAATTTACAGAAAGGTGCTTTTTTTAGCGTTTTCAGTTATATATTTGCTCAAAGTGTCAAATTTTTGGCACTTCACACCATATGCTCATGTTTTGACTGTATCTTGTTCAAATTCTTCGATTTTTTTTATTTTCCAGAAAATTGTGTTTTTGAACGCATACTCACCACACCTGGGCGTGGTGGGTTTATGGAGTATGCATTCCCAAGAAACTAAAATACCCCTCAGAAACCAAAATACCCCCTGCACAATTCAATTTTGAAATTTTTTTCTGCTTTTTTAGCAATTTTTTGATGCCCTTTATTAGTGCTCAATGAGAAACGTCAAAAAATAGTGTTTTTTCGCCATAAAACCACTTTTAAGACCATTTTTTTGACCTTTGAAAATTTTTACCCCCATTCCAGAATTTTGGTGCTGCCCACCTATGGTCCGGACCCCCAAAATTCATAAAAATAGGACTTTTTTGAATGTTATTTTGTGCTTTTTCGGCCTTTTTAGGCTTAGTCCCCCAAAATTGGTGTTGGTCTACCCAAAATGGGACAACCAGCTATGTGCATGTGTTTCAACAATTTTATTTCAGGGAAAAGGGGGAATGCCAACTTTGTGGTCAGATATCTTGATAGCCATTAGAAGACAGGCAAAAAAGAAGGCATTTTTAGCATTTCTTGATAAGCTCAATCAAATTGTGAAAAAAATTTTGAAAACATTCCAAAAATTTTATATTTTATTGTACACTGATATACACAAGCTTAACTTTTAAAACTGACTGCAGAGCTGATGCCTCATCATCCAAATTGTGAATAACTTATTAACCTTTTGTTCTTATGCTCAGGCATGGTTCTTGAAAGAAGGAAACGAGAAAATGAATAATTTGGTGCAAAGAACAAAAAAATTGACAATTCCGTGTTTTTAAAAAATTTTTAGCACTTCTGAACAGTTTGGGAGTCAACAATTCTATAAAAACTGTCAATTTGGTGCAAAGTGCTGAATAATTGCTGGTTTACTAACTGAAAAGAAGTTCAAAATGCTGTTTTTGGGGACTGTAATACACTTCAAATGTACTTTCCATTTTGTTCTTCAGCAAAAATTTTATGGTTTTTTTACCCTTTTATATTCAATTTTGCAGCATTTTTGAAAAGCACAGATGTAAATGCTTGCATATTACAAAACCACAATGCATCGCAAAGCACCCTAAATTTTCTATATTTTGATCCCTTTAAATTCACTTTGTTAGCTTCTTGATAAAAGCAGTAGGTACACTTTTAAGCTCAGTGGAAAGTACCTTTTTTTCAAAAGTTTAGGTTTTTAGCTGAATTATGCAATCTTCTGAATTTGACACAGTAATTTTATCTGGCGCAATGAAACAAAACTTTTCAGGATTTTTATTTCCATAAGCTCAATTGTGTGGCTTTTTTTGAAGCCGAGTAGTATAAATTATATCTGGCACAAAGTGCCTCAGCTATCTCTATATTTAACCCTTTATTAACGCCCGTCCCATTTTCCTCCACAAAGTTTGCTGCAAAATAACTCAAGAACAATGGAATCTTATAAAGCGTGCAAGTGTTCATTCAAAAGCATTGTCTAAGATCTGCAAGTTTATGTGTATTTTCTTTCATGTTAGTAGTGTGAAATTTGAAATATACTGTATTGAAGTAACCTCACTTTTTGTCCGCCACTTTGGTCGTCCCGGATTCCATAATTTTTTGTTTCTCTGGTCAGGAATTTTCACGAGCTGTGGAGCTCATTTAGGGCTTTCTAACGGTATCTCAATAATTAAAATGCGGCTGATACCCTTTGAGAAATTTAGATCGAAAAATAAAGTCCCATTTTTGGGCGCTGCGCTCATAAGTGACAGCATGAAACGGCAACTCTGTTTTTCTCTTGATGTCTTCATGACCTTTATTACCTTCAGAAATTGCTTGAATTCTCTCTTAGAATTGTACGTACATACATACTACCCAGTGGCGGATCCAGGATTTTCCTAAGGGGAGGGGCGGTGCCCCTAAGGGGGGGGTGGGACCCTTATGTATTTGGGCGGAAAAATTGCCCATGTTTACCCAAATATCGCTCAAAAATAGTTAATATGCGCATTATTTCGGACCAATGGGGGTGGTCGCCCCCCATCCGTCCCTGATACTACCTATGTAAACCAGCTGCTTTACAGTCCAATTAGGTACATAGGTACCTATACCTACCTATATGTACCTTGTATGTATCTGAACTAGAGAATCGCCTTGGAACGACATCAGACTATATAGAGAAGGTCAATCCCAAAAATTTTCCATGCAAAAATGATGGCAAAAATGGGATGTACACTTATTGACGAGCGTCCTGCATGTAAACTTATTAACGAACATCCCAAAAATGGGATATACACTTATTAACGACCGTCCCGAAAATGGGACTTTTTTTCTCACGTCCTACTGTAGCTAGAGTCACGAAAAAAATCAGGGAGACTTTTTGAAGGATGGGGAATTCAAATATGAATGAGATTTTGAATGAACTACCCTACATAAAGTGCCGTTAATAAAGGGTTAAACTTTAGTGGTTCACTTTTGTAATTTCCCAAGAATATGCAGCACATGGAATGAATCTGGCATGAAGCAATGACACATTTCCGGAATTTTTGTCATTTCAAGATAATGTTGGACTTTTGTGGAGACAAAAAGTGAAAACATTCTGCGGAATAGGTATTGATAGTAAAATTGATTGAAGAAATGGTGCTATGCTACTATGCTAAATGCAGAAAATTGAGTACTTTTAAGCTGTGGGGAATCAAAATCTTATATACTTCATATATGAAAATTTTGGAAATCTATTTCAGGGGGAAACCCCCTTCACCCCCTCCTGGAAATGGTCTGGCATGCAGAAACTAAAAATTTTGGGGCTAATCAGCCATTCATGATGGTGGGGGTCATAAATTAGTCCCTGATTTTGGCACACAAATGGCTAAAAAACACCAAAAAATTTACCAATTTTCGATCAAAATCAAGAGGAAACGTATGATTTTTTCCTATTGAGGGGTTGCAAATGCATACATGTAATGATTTAGAATTTAGGGGATAACCATCCTTTTTTAAGGGAGAGGTTAGCTAGCGTAGCAAACCTCTAATTGTCAGCTAGAGATGGTGAATAAAAAAATAACATTTTTTTTGTCCAAATTCAAGGAGGGAGATTATAATTTTTCTTATGGGGGGATGAGGAGGATAGCCTTATTTAGGAATCCCACATTCACCCTGCTATATTTATTGAAGGATGAGAGGGATGGCTGACATGGAGGCTTGAAATAATTCTATATATGGTCATTTGCTTACTGCTTATACTTCTGTTGATCAATGGTGACATAATTGGTACCATCAATAAGTCTTCTGATAACTCAGCATTTGTTTCAGCTCCAAATGTGAAGAATATACCAGTACAATCATTCACATTTCCTGAAATAGGTTTTCCAGGTTTAAAATATTTAAATAAAAACAGATCCGGAAAATCTGTACACCAATTTAAAGACAGGTCTTCTCTTCATCATTTATTGATTTCTCAAATGAGATAATCTTCCATAGTTTTGTATTTACTACATAGATCTTCAAAAGTACTGCATTTGTTGACTGGCGTTTTTCTGCTAAATATGATCATATTGACTATATTTTCTTTGAATACTTGTTGCATAGCATTGGTAATATAAACTTGCTCTTGGTTAGCAAGTTGTCATGCCTTATTGTCAGGAAAGCAGTATCAACCCCACAAATCTGGAGTATTATAGCTGTATATGGTAAATCAGCATGCTTTGTGAAAAACTTCAAACTACATTGTCATTCAATAGAAAACACGTGCATTATTGGATTCTAAATTAACCTTGGGCTTTATTGATGAATCATCAATTGTATAAAACCATTTATTAATTGTTTCAAATTCTATAAGATTAGCATAAAATTCTATTTCTGCTTTCCAGGTCCACCACAAATAATGAGAAAGTTGTATCCGGCTGCTTCTGAAATTTCATTATCCATAGAATAAATAAATTCCAATTCAAAAAATCGAGATTTTCTTGTGTCATCTTTGTAATCTTTGTTGGTTTCCGATGTAATAGGTGAACTTTTTTCCATTTATTCATCTCACGTTGAGAAAGATTCATAGCAGTGCAATATTCTGATTCATGGTCCACCAGCTACTAATTTGTGTTGGTTTGTAAAATTATTTACAACATGTACTTCTTTGTGTGATTTATATGAACTGTATGTTCAAAGTCATTATTTATTCCTAAAACCAAGTTTGGATACTTGACCTTTATGACTTTATAATAGCCTTTGTAAATTGGTTGTAATTTTTTAGATATTCCTTTTTTTAACTTTTAGTTTTTAGTAAGACAGAAATCTTCTTATTGAATTTCAATCTTTGTTGCTTTTAAGTTGTAAATTTTCTCATATTTATCTTAAGAAATTTTAATTTTTCTTTGGACTTGTCCTAAACCTTTAGAAATATGTTGGTTTATTGGTTGTTCATATGATTCTGAATCTATTGAATAAAATAGCTTTTTGTGATCAAAAATAGATTCCAATTGGTAATCCAGTGTCCTTCCATAAACTAATTTAAAAGGGGTATGCTTTACACTTTCATTTATGTGCGTATTACATGCCTATACTGCATAAGGGACATGTGTATCCCAATCATATGGATTTGATTTTGAAAATAAACAAAATCTTGTACTCAGTGTTTGATTTACAGGTTCAATTTGTCCATTCACTATAGGATGATATGCTGTTGTGAAAACTAGTTTTTGAAAATTTCAGTGACTTCTACCTTAATTGGTGATGTGAAATCACTTCCCTTATCAAATTAAAGTATTCTCGGCGATCCATGTCTGCATACAATTTGAGTGACAAAAGGTCTGCAATAGTCTGTGCAGTTATATTGGGAGTAGCAAAAGCTTATATATATTCAGTAAACTAATCTACAAAAGCCACAATGAATCAATTACTGGATTCAGTTATATTTATGGGTCCTATACAATCTACTGCCATCATTTTAAATGGTGCTGTGCATGCTATGGGTTGTAATTTTGCAACTGTTTCCTTTCTGGTTGCTTTATTTTCGCTGCACTTGTCAGACCATATGGATTTACATCTTTATGTAAAGTATTCCAATCGGACCTGGATGTGGGGGTATCCCCCTAGAAATCAAAATACCAATAGATGGTGCTCAATGAGAAATGTCAAAAAATGGTGATTTTTTGCCATACAACCATTTTTATGGCTATTTTTCTGACCTTCAAAAAATCTTGCACCCTCTCAGAATTTTCTGCTGCCCTTGCTTGATTCCAATAATACTTTTGATTAATCAATTTGATTGTATTATGAATCCAAAATGTCTAGCTAATTGATCATCACAATTGTGTTTGCATTATAAATTTTGGCAAAATTTCTGGAATCATTTATAACTTCTGGCAATTTTTCTCACTTTAGTAATGTACTTTATTATCTATTAGAGAATTTCCATTTTTATCCAATAAATTGATTATAGGATGATTCTTTATCTTTGATTTCCAAATCAAAAGTGCCAATAGGTCTTTCCTTCAAAGCTTTGACGTGCTCTTCATTGGCTTCTTGATTTGAATGTAAATTACAGTGTAAAGTTATCTGCATATTACTTTTATCTTCAGAGACATATTCTTTAATTCTTTTTATTATTTCTGGGATAGTCTCTTTCTCATTGTTTTCCTCAAGAAATTCATTTCTATTTATGCCAAAATATGAATTTTTATTTTTTTAGGAAGTTTAGATAATGTATCAGCATTCTGGTTTCTAATACATTATCTTGGTTGCACCAGAATTTTAGTTTCAGCAAGAGCTTATCCCCAATGAGCAATCCTTGGCAATGGATTTTCTTTTTCTAAAATAGATTTGACAGCTGTGTGACTAGTTTCTATGATTACTTCTTGTTGATATAAATATAGGAGGAAATACTTTACAAATTTTACTACAGATAGTGCTTCAGATTTTGTAATCAGATACTTTTTCTAAGCTGGTTTTAAGGTACAAGTAGCATATGCAATCGGACCTCTTTTTTATCATCATGAATTTGGGACAAGTTGGTGACTCTTCCTTGTAGAAATGCATCTGTTTGTAAAATAAATGACTTTATAAAGCCTGGATGTGCTAAAATAGGGATGTCAATTGATATTCCTTCAGAAAAGATAAAAGCTTATTCATGATCCTCTTGCCAAGTAAAGGTAGAAAGCTTTCTCAATTGCTTATCAGGGATTTGGCAATTTTAGAGCAATTTTTAATAAATTTTCTGTAGTATAAAGTTATACCAAATCTCTTATAGTTTTAGGGCATGGCATGTTCCTGTTACGCTCTGTTCAGTTTTCTTTATATAACTTGTTATCACTTCTATGATTTTAGCTAATCTCATTAGCTCAAGTGTGCTTCTTTAACTTCAAGAAAATGGTAACATGTTTAAGTCAAGAAGACAAAAATATGGGATTATTTCATTCAGAAATAAATCTTTAACAGTCTCAGACAGTCAGTTGTGAAGACTAATAAATACAAGAATGAACCTATGATGTATGATGAAATGAAGACCAATCGACAAATATCAAGAATTAGCTAAAAAATATGCTGAACTTGTTGATGACAAAAACAATAATGAAATACAATGAGCAAAGACGCTGAGAATGATTGAACTACAGTTTTTGCAGATGGAAAAACTGAGCTGCAACAAGAACAGTGCGAGTGATTGACTAACTCACTTTTTACAGATGGGATTCCTGAGGTTGATGTTACAAAAAGGCGATGAAAATGAACCTGCTAGTTAACTTTTCAGCAGACGGGATAAACTGAGTGATTTTGAATTTATAATCTGCTTTTTATAGAGTTTTTGAGGCACTGTTTTAATCTGATTTGGTTTAATGGATTGTTTGATCAGGTTCGCTTTGCTTGGGTTTTCTAAATTCTAGTGGGAGTCTCAGTTTACAGTTTCATTAGATTTTACGCGCTTTGTATGCTAAGGTGCAACAAGCAGTTTCCTCTTTTATCTCATACTATTGCCCTTCACGAATTCTATGCATGCTGCTACTGTATTTATTGTCCATATAGCATGCATAGTTTGTCCATACCTGCATGTTAAGATGGATTAGCGTGTACACAGTGCTATAATTTACCTATTCTTAAACACATTAGTCATGCTATTAGATACAAATTGTGTAACTTTTGCCCAGATTATTGGGGTTTATTCTGGGCAGATGTCCAACTGAAGTGGCTTTGGTTCTTTGGTCTTAATCTTTCAATCGCATAAGTAAATTTCATCAGCACCTGATTTAGATCCATTTTGTAAACTATTTTCCCACATTTTTCCTCAACTACTTCCTACATACTACAATAATTAAGAGTGAGTGTATTATAACAGTATCACCGCGATCAAAATATCAATTAAATTAAAATACTGAAAAGGAACACCTACAACATTTTAGACAATTCTCATTATTCAAACATTTTAAGCAATGCACAAAATTGAACTAATCAAACTAACAGTTTTCAATAAATTATGGCAATCAATTTACCGTATTACTTGACACGCCCCTTCTTGTAAAGGTCAGCCGTCCTCGGCTGACGGTTGCCGATCGCTTCTAAGAAAATAGCAATGTTCTTTTTTGGGTGTGTTGACATCAATGTTGGTGTCTTTTACAAGTTCTTCTATGTCCATGGTCTGTTTTGTGATAGGTCTGTAATTTTTCTTGGGTTTCATTGTCCATTCCACTTATTCTTGTTTCTATTGGAAATTCTGGTCGGCTATAATATTTTTTAGTGTGGTTTACATGGACAACCTGGTTGCAGCCTTCTGGAATATCGATTTTTATATCAGGGTAGTTTACATCAGTAATCTTGAATGGCCCAGTGTAAACTGGCAGTAGCTTTCTGGGTATTCCGGACTTATGGTCTCATTTTCCAGCAAAATTAAATCACCAACTTTACACTCTGTGTCTTTTGCTTTTATGTTCCGAGCCTCCTTATACTTTTGTTTTAAAATTTCTATTTGTTCTTGTACCTTATTGAGTGCTTCGGAGAAATGCTTTTGGACTTCCTCCTCATAGGCCTCAAGGTCAATTATATAGATTGATTGAGTGTAATTTAGCACTACATCTATTGGAAGTTTAGGTGTACAACCATATATAAGTAGAAATGGACAAAACCCTGTCGTTTTGTTGTCATGTATATTAGTGGCAAAAACTGCATATGGGAGGTGCTCATCCCAATCAGTTTGGTCCTTTTTGATGTACATTCTTATTCTGGTGAGAAGGGTCTGATTTGCCCTCTCAACCTCGCCATTAGTCATTGGAATATAGGCTATTGTAAAGACTCTACGTGTTGTAAATAGACTTGTTATTTCTTTCATAAGCTCTGATGTAAAATTGGTACCACAATCAGATTGCAAAATCTGTGGGGCTCCGTGTCTGCAAACAATTTTGGTAACAAAGAGTCTAGCAATTGTTTGTGCAGTGATATTTTCTCTGGTGAATGCTTCAATGTATTTGGTATAATAGTCTATAAACACAACAATATACTTATTTCCGTTTTCATTCAGGTTTAGTGGTCCTACACAATCTACGGCAATCCTTTCAAATGGGCCAGAAGATGATATGGGTTGAATACTTGCAGCAATTTTCTGGCATGTAGGTATGTTGTGCTGGCAAGTGTCACAAGTTTTACAATATTCTGTGATTTGCTTAGACATGCCCTTCCAAAAATACTTTTTGGCAGCTAGCCTTTCGGTTTCGTATGCATCAAAATGCCCAACAAGCTCATCATTATGATGAATCTTAATTATTATTGACTTTAAGGTGTTTGGAATCACTACTTGTTTTGTTTCATTATCAACTTTGTAGAGAATTCTGTTTTCAACTGCAAAACCTTCTAATTATTCATTTTGTTTAAAATAGCCTTTTATTTCAGAGTCTCTTTGTTATAAAAACCCAATCCTTTTTTGGGCTTAATAAGTTTCATAGTGTTTCCTTCATTTATTTTCACTACATTTATTCCACAATTTCATTCATTTCCAATTTTAGTCTGTTGTCATCTATATCAAAGTATTTCATTTTGTGTAAATTTAGCAAGCAAGATAAGGAATCTGCATTTTGACTTGTTGCACCTTTATGTGGTATGACTGATTTTTTTATTCCGCCTAATGCAAGCCCCTTTTCTAAGATTGATTTAACTGCTGTATGATTGGTTTCAACAGTGACCTCTTGCTGATATAGATAAGGTCAAAAGTACTCAATGAATTCGGCTACTGCAAGTGTTTCTAACTCTGTTATGGGAAAATTTTTCTTGGCTCCTTTTAGAGTTCGACTTGCATAAGCTATTGGATGTTCTCTATCATCATTTAGTATTTGAGATAGAACAGCTCTAATTCCGCTGTAAGATGCATCTGTTTGTAGTGTAAACGGCCGTGTAAAATTTGGATGTGATAGAATAGGTGATTTTATTAATTTTTCTTTCAATTTCTGAAATGCATCTTCTTGCTCTTCTTTCCAAACAAAAGTTCTGTCCTTTCTAAGTATGCAATTTATGGATTTAGCAATTTTCGAACAATTTTCAATAAATTTTTGATAATAGAAGATATGCTCAAAATGATTTTATCTCTTTAGCGTCTGTTGGACGGGGCATTTCTTTTACAGCCTCAACCTTTTTTGGATCGGGTGAGAGTCCTTGCCCTGAGATTACGTATCCTAGGAATAATGTCTCTTCATCAAAAAATTTACACTGATAGTTTTGACTTAATGTTTGCTTTATTTAACCTTTTGAGAGGCAACTCTAATCTTTTCAATGTCTCCTGATGATCCGGCAATAGATCAAGGTAGACACTCCATAGGAGGCCAGACAGAACAATGTCCATGAGCTGGGAAAAAATGTGGCGCATTACACAATCCAAATGGCAAATAGTTGAACTTGTATAGGCCAACTGATGGGGTGAAGCAGCTATTTTCTCTTTGTCATCTTCATTTATCCCTATAAAGTAATAAGAATTTGCTTGGTCTAAGGTCGTAAAATATCTCATTCCACTTAAAGCGTCCAAAATGTCATCAATTCTTGGCAGTGAGTAAACATTATTCTTTGTAATTTTATTTACGCCTCAAAAATCAATGCACATTCTATGTTTTCCATCTTTTTTGTACCAAAACTACGTTTGTCAACCATGGGGACATACTAGGCCTGATTATTCCTATATTTTCTAATTTCATTACCTTGTCTATTATAAATTCTTTCTCTGCTGCTGAAGTACAATATGGATGCTTATGTGTAGGTGCGCTTTGCTCTGTGTCAATTGCATGCTCTATCATGTCTGTTTTTCCCGAATCCATTTCATCCCTAGCAAACAAATTGGGGAAATGGGCTAGAAGGTTTATGATTTTGTCATGTTGAACATTGGATAACTTTGGCGAGATATGTGTATTTTGGATTATCCATTGTTCAATGTTTTTAATATCCATCATGTTCTGTGTCTTAGTACTTTCATTATTTGTATAGGAATCAAGGTGCATATTTATTATGCCTATTTTTGTGTTAGCATGTAGTCATACCTTATATGGATTTGGATTAAGTATTCAGATAAGTATTGTGCCGTTTTCTTGCATGAGACATACAGAATGAGCCAAAATGAACCTGTACATCCTTGCATGGTTTTGGGGCAAAGATTACTTTGTCATTTGTGAGGTAGTTGATGTGTGTTTTTGCAAAAACAACTTGTGCAATCTTGGCCCTATTATTTCATCTTTGATCAGTATTATTGCACTTCTTTTCTCCAGTGGGCTGTATTGCATTCCTACCATGAGTATAGGGATTTCTCTAAATTTAATAGTGGCTTTTTCCAGATTAAATTCAATTTTCATCGATCTAGATAGGAAATTTGAGCCTAAAAGTAGGTCTGCTGTGCAATTTTCCTGTATGTAAACTAATAATGTTTCTTCTATGTCATGTGTGCTTACTGTGAGTAACGCCAATCCAAGGATAGTGATTTCACTTCCATTGGCTGCTATTAGCCGTACACATGTCTTATATATTTTAAAATTTGGTAATTCTTGTGCTATTTTCAAATCTAGCAACAAATAGACTGCACCTGTGTCTACCATAGCTGTTGCATGCATCATGTAACTATTTAAAATCACAATAATATGAGCAGTTTTCTTAATTTCTGTACTTATAACTGCTATTGATGGTCCCATGTTTTCTGTTATATCTCGTTTCCATGTCATATTTACGCGTCTGCTGTTCGCTTTTGGTTTTAAAAATCTTAGTATGGTTTTGCCTAAATTTTCACGCTGTGGCATTTCATTCGACAAAGGGAGGGTGGAAGTGTGAATTAGGGATGATCATTTTTGCCATCAAGTAAACATAAGCAAAATAACTTATCAGTCCGAAAACAAGAGTTATTAATAGTAAATTGAAGAAAAGTTGAACAGGGCCTTTCAATAACGCATTGAAGTTGGCAGAGAAACTGTTTTGAGTTCCAGGAATGAATTTTTCTATACTATTTTTGGCTCCTTGAACAACAGTCTTGACTCCTACTCCTGCTCCTATCAGTGAGTCACAAATCACACTTGGTTGAAGGGCTAAACCAGAAGTGTAATCCAAAAGTCGATGCAAAGTTTTTTCCAACTTTTTAGCTTTATAGAGATAATTGCTAAAAAGTCCGAAAGTTGGTTCTCCAAATGCTAAATGATCATGAAAAACTGCGGGACTGTTAAACTGGAAAAGGCTAGCATTTACTTTCCATTTTAGCTCTAATGGTATTTCAGAAACATGAATTAAACCGTGTTCTGTAACCCATTTATCTTTACATCAATAAATTCCGATTTTCTTGTGTAAACAATTTACAGTCTCTGAGAAGTGGACCATATCTTCACTCCCTGGGAGGGCAAACAAAACCTCTGCATTGTACTCTACAGATAAGTACTTATAACACGTGTCATTTATTTTATGATCAGTGTGAACCCTTGACACATTAACTTTTTGGCAAGTCCAAATAGTAAGCACCACACCTGGGCGTGGGGGTATGCACCCCCCCAGAAACCAAAATACCCCCAGAAATAAAAATACCCCCCCAGAATTCAATTTTTGAAAATTTTTTTCGTTTTTTTCGCAATTTTTTGATGCCAATGGATAGTGCTTGATGAGAAACGTCGAAAAATGGTGTTTTTATCGCCATACCACCATTTTTAAGGCCATTTTTCGACCTTCAAAAAAGTCTTGCACACCCCCCCCCAGAATTTTCTTGCTGCCCACGTATGGTAAGCACGTCGCCGGTGAATTTGGCGGTGAGATCCCTCCTTTGGAAAAAGGCTCTAGAACTAATGGTAGGGTCCAGGTATAAAAGTTGCCAAATTATATCTAGACTTCATTGAAGTTGATGGCACAATTCTGACCAAACTCTCCGAAAACTTGAGATTTTCTCTTGGAAAATTCGAATTTCAAGATAATTCAGTTTCAAGTTTACAGGGTCAAAATCGTTTTTCCTGATTTTGATATTTTTTGGCGCCTCTACCGAATTATTGGACAGAACGCCTTGCCCTTTGTTGGAGTTAAACCCTACTAAGACTCCTTGCTCTGATATGAATGCGTTTTGTATTTTATGACACTTTCTATATTTTTCCTTTATCAAAAAGGCTGCCAGCAGGTTGTCTACAACAACGTACTTATCGCTAATTAAGGCAGGGAATGTGCCCTGAGAGATAAATAAGCAAATTTCTTGGAAAAGTTCACCATGCAAAATAAAAGTACTTTCTAAGTTTTTACATTTACTGTAGGTGGGGCGACACAAACTCACGTCCCCCAAGTCTGAGACAGCATCAAGTCCGGTCCACCTGGTGACTTTACCCTCTTCTATGATAAAGTTTGTGATGGTATTACCAGACATCTTTTCAACACCATGAAAATTGAATTTCTAGTTTCAGGTCAGTTGTCAAAAATCCACTTTTATCTGATTTTAGATGAATTCCCTCAAATTCTTTATTTTTGTAAAAATTTTTGCACACTTCATAAGAAACTGGCTGACTTCTGGTTTTATCTGAGATTATGCCTTTTGAACCAAAAAATCCGGTGTTTCTGCACACCGTTCTACTGATTTTCATGCATTTAAAAGCAAAAGCACTTGTTCGGTTCAATTCTGGGAACAAAAATTGAGACATTTTGCTTTTCTGGCCTGGGGAGTTTCCCTGCAGGTTAAGTGCATTGGACTGAATGTGGCAAGCTTATGGGTTAGCCACTACAACTTGACCCACAAATCTGGAATTCCCAGCTCTCCCGTGGCACATTTCAAGAAAAGCATTGACAAAGAAATCATAAAAAAACATTCCAAGTGAACTGTTCTGGATTATTTTGCAATTTTTATTGTGCATTCTACCTGTATCTGAATACTCGACCAATTTGAATAATCCATACAGACCGTTTGAAACAGAGAACGTACATAGGCAAAAAACCAAGAAGATTACTTCATAGGCAAAACATGAATGGTTTACACATAATATGCAGGACCAATTTAAAATAATTTGAATAACTGGTTAACGATTAGATAGCAGCATTTGAAGTATTTGTGATTTATATAACTTTAGATAAGTTTTTGAGATCAGATTTCATACAGATTGTCTTAAAGCTTTCAAGTGATGGCTTCCTTGTTGCCCATGAGCACCGCTTTGTCACCAGATTTGGTGAGATAGATAAGCAGGATGCCGTCCTTGTCCAGGCTCGATGTCCTGGACACGACCATTTTCCTCCACCAATGATTTGGCATTGGAGACGTCTGAGAGGGAAAGATAAGGCTTGAGAAGATATTTAATGACAAAGCTTTTGAGTATTTACTTTCCCAGGATTCTAGCCATGTTAGGTATTGTTTAAAAATGAGCATTTCTATTTGGAAGTTATAGGTTTGACTGGTTTCTGGGCTATCTTTAGCCAAAATTTTATAATCATCAACTTTTCTGACAAAAACGTTGCTTTTCTCTGTCATTATCCAAAGATTTTGGCGCTCAGCGCTGAACTCAATCTCAAAAGTAGCATTTTTAAGAAATGAAATTAATGTGCATGAGCAATAGAAATTCACACGGTATGCAGCATAACAGCCTGTCTGTGGATATTTGTTTATATAACCAGCAATAAAGGTGTGGAATAAATGTAAAAGGTTTACAAACACGTGAAAATATGCTTTTAGCTTTAAAGATATGATTAATGAATCCACAAAAGACAAAATTTGGGTCCTCTAAGATTTCAAAAAAGTTCTTAGAAGTTCTGACATTCTAAGTTTTGTCAAATTTTTGTAAATATGTGTATGAATGGCAAAATTCAAACGTAAGCACAAACAATTGCCTGCAAAATACTATGGATAAATGCATAAACAATGTAAATTTCCTAGACAGCATAAAGGACTTCAAAATTAAATTTGTGAGTAAATTATGAGCCAAAAAGGTTAAGAAAATTTTTTGAATTTCTGTAATTAATCCAGAAATGTTTGATACTAGGCAAATTCCAAAATAAACCAAATGTTTATAAAATCCATAGGACAGTCTGAAAAAAACAGAGAAAAAATCTTGCCGGAGAAACATCCCCAGCATATATATATTCATGGCGGGTGTCCGGTTTGTGGTTGATGGACGAGACAAATCCATCATTGCAAATGGCAACATTGGCGCGTTGCGCACCAATAGACAATGGGTGGTGGACGGTGGTTGTATGAGCGTAGTAGGTGGCTTGTGAGGCAGCATTGGCGGCGTAGAATGAGTGACAACAATGCCATGGGCTGCGTCAGCAGCGCCCACGGCAACGGCAAACGTGATGAACGCAATGATGGCTGTGTTGTTGGCAACATTTTGG
Organism: Mermis nigrescens; assembly: GCA_036768485.1. NCBI lineage: Eukaryota > Metazoa > Nematoda > Enoplea > Mermithida > Mermithidae > Mermis > Mermis nigrescens. Next base: position 3,346,840 of record JAVLUZ010000273.1, on the reverse strand, counting down.
GTGGACATTGGCTAAAAAATCAACATTGTTGTCATCAGATGATGAATCAGTGTTCTTAAGGTTGTTAAAAGGGCCGTGTATTTGTGGAAAACCTTCTGCATTTTCCAATTCCACATTTAGATCATTAAACTTGCCTTCAAATGGGCAAATTCTTCCATTGGCATAATGGAACATAGGCTGTTCCAGTTTAAATTTTTGGAATAAGCACTCGTAATTGCTTTGCTGTGAAACCACGTAGTCTGTGTCCAATTCATCGTCCAACAACGTCACTATGGGCGCCTGAAGCGGTTCCACTTGAACCAACGGTGCATTCATGGCCGATTCATTTTCTGTTTCAAAAGGAAAGTTCACAGTATTCATGCACCTAAAATTCATAGCCCTCCGGAGTAAGCCTTCATCCTCTTTGTCAGACTATTGAAAATTTTCACAATTTCTATTTGGTTTGTCATCATTTTGAGTCAAAATATTACTGTTTGTTAGCCTCAAATTTTCAAAAAAATAACATTTTGCCTATGATTTATTTGAGAATCAGAATTTTGGGGCTGGCCGGGTCTGGGCCTTGGGCTTGGGGTCCAAAAGCGGGTCCCATTACTCTGCACTCTTGACTCCCTACCCCTGCTGTCTGTGCTATGTGGATTCAACTTCAAATTATTCGAATAATTACAATAGTTCTGATTATCACAATTTTTTGAGATTGGTCTTCTGAATTCATATTTGCCAAAATTAGTATTTCTTTGATTATTGTTTAAATTAAGATTTGTATTTCTATTCAGGGCTCTATTATTAGCATTATAATTATTTGAATTATAGCAATTACTCAGGGTGGCATTATTATTAATACCACTAAGATTATCAAATTTACCAGCTCGGTTTGAGGTGAGGCGGCGAATCAATGCCAACAAACGGCATTCACTGGTATAGTGGTTACCCATGCGGCAGATTTTGCAATGTCTCTGGCTGCACTCAAGCAAGGACTTTTTTCATTTATCTTTTGAATCATATCTGATTCTGAAGATAAAATTGTGAGATTATAATCAGGTTTGGGTTCGGATTGTGTAGGGTAGTCTTGAATCTACACAAGAAAAACTTGATGTTTGGGTGTATGATGCTCGCCTAATTGCATCTGTTAAGTTTGCGAATTTTGATATTTTAATCCCTCATAAATTTTAAGCAAAAGACTGCAAATGAAAATCGGTTTGATTTTACTTTCCCGGCTGTGTTCTGAAAGTTGGGGGTAAGCTTATCTCGCTAGCTTTTTCAACCTCTCAGAAAATTCCAGGATTGGCTCAGTTTTTCACTGCTTAGCATAGCACACCATACCCTGATAGGTGTCACTATCACAAGCCTCTGAAAATTCCGCTTTAAGTGCTTCTACTACATCGTCAAAGCTAGGGTTGCGAAGTACTTCTAAAATGTTACTTAAAGTGGCTGAACCAGTTCCAATGCAATTTGATTCTGAAAATGCGATTTTATAAGCATTATCCGCATTTGAACCACCTTGAAGAACCATATATTTTTGTAATTTTCTAATCCAGTCATGAGAAGATTTACCAAAAGCTCCAGAAAATGCTTTTGGAGGCCTTTGAGTCATTAATGCACCGAGGCATTGAAAAGGATCTCCCAATGACCTTGATGCATTTGCATCTGCTCTTTGTTGTATCTGCTCTTCTAAATGCGTCGCTTTTCGAATTAATGGTGCTCCAAATTCGTCAAAAGCATTTTTAAAAGTGTCTTCCATTATTTTAGGATCGAACATCATTTTCCTAGTTATTGGTTTTTTTGATTTTTGAATCAAACATTCTTTAACAAAAGGTGCAAAACTTTCGGAAAATTCACTTTTTTGTTCCTCTTCCACTTTACTTTCTTCCCTTAATTCAACTTGTCCCAATGTGCTTGGAGAAAGAGATATGATATTTTTAAAACAGGTTGTTGGTACACCTACTTTGGGGGTACCATGAACTTTAGGGGTACCAGACAAAGTGCGTAAAGGGTCTAAAGATACTTGATGAGCTTTTAAAGTATCTTCAGAGGCTGTAGTGTCTTCTACAAAAAATTCTTCAGATGAGGTTAAAGCGCTTTTTGAGAAAGTTTCTTGTTCTCAGAATCAGAATTTGAATCCGTTTTGACTTTTAAAAATTTCCTTCACTTTTTAATCGATTTTCCCTTCTTGCTATTCTACCCAAAACACACTATACAAGTACAGTAAAAGAGGTAGAATTATAATTTGTAATCTTTAACTTTATTCATTTGACTACATATATGCTTTTTAAACTTTTCTTGTGCCATTTTCACCGGATTAATTATGTTTCACTTGTAAATTAATTATTTCAATCTAAATAATTCCGCTTTTATCCTACACTTATTAAGTTTGCTGCAGCTGCTGGCCAGTCAACAACAGCACAGAAAAAGACAAAAAAAGGGCCGGTTAAAAAAAATACTGTCTAAATATCACAAAAAAGAGTCAGGGGATGTGTTTATCCTCAGTTCTTCTCTGGGCTTTTTCCACGTCAAGCTTTCACTTTTAAGTAGTCCGAATTATATTTTCATGGCTTTTCTGAGTGTTTTATTTTACATCAGAATAAAAAGTACGCAAGGATTTTGAGACATTCAGGGCGCTTAGAGCTGGGCTGGGAGGCAACTTAATCTTCCAAGCTGAAGCTGATTTCCACAGTTACTCAATCTCAAATCTTACATTCCAAATGAATAAAAAGAAAACAGCAATTGTTTAGCTATTTCTTTTTGGGACCTTTCACTGAAATGAAATATGCAAAGTTTTAAACCCTATGTTCCTGAATGATAGAAAAATAATAGCCAAACGGATTTTCAGTCCTCTCACAGGAATTAAATCCAGGACAATAATTCTAAGCCCTACGTTCCTCAATAAGCTGAAAAATTTGTCAGTCTCGTGATTTTTAAACAATCTTTGTTCAATAAATAAATATATTTGAAAAGGCTGATGGAAGAATAAGCATGTTAAGCTTGCAAGAAATAGCATACAATGTCATATTTTCAAAGGAAAAGTTAAAAGCGTAATTTGAATAATCAGAAAAGAATTTCCGAAAGTTAAGGCCATAAGACTTAAGACTTTATCCTACTTCCTCCGCCAAACTATATTATGCTCCGGCAGTTTTCTTTATATAACTTGTTATCACTTCTATGATTTTAGCTAATCTTCATTAGCTCAAGTGTACTTCTTATAACTTCAAGAAAATGAGTAACATGTTTAAGTCAAGAAGACAAAAATATGGGATTATTTTATTCAGAAATAAATCTTTAACAGTCTCAGACAGTTAGTTGTGAAGACTAATAAATACAAGAATGAACCTATGATGTATGATGAAACGAAGACCAATCGACAAATTTCAAGAAATAGCTACAAAATATGCTAAACTTGTTGATGACAAAAACAATAATGGAATACAATGAGCAAAGACGCTGAGAATGATTGAACTACAGTTTTTGCGGATGGAAAAACTGTAGCTGCGACAAGAACAGTGCAGAGTGATTGACTAACTCACTTTTTACAGACGGGATTACTGAGCTTGATGTTACGAAAAGGCGATGAAAACGAAGCTGCTAGTTAACTTTCAGCAGACGGGATAAACTGAGCGGTTTTGAATTTATAATCTGCTTTTTATAGAGTTGTTGAGGCGCTGTTTTAATCTGATTTGGTTTAATCGGATTGTTTGATCAGGTTCGCTTTGCTTGGGTTTTCTTAATTCTAGTGGGAGTCTCAGTTTACATTTTCATTAGATTTTACGCGCTTTGTATGCTACTGTGCAACAAGCGGTTTCCTCTTTTATCTCATACTATTGCCCTTCACGAACTCTATGCTTGCTGCTACTGTATTTATTGTCCATATAGCTTGTGTAGTATGTCCATACCTGCATGTTAAGATGGATTAGTGCGTACACAGTGCTATAATTTACCTATTCTTAAACACATTGGTCATGCTGTTAGGTACAAATTTTGTAACTTTTGCCCAGATTATTGGGGTTTATTCTGGGCAGATGTCCGACTGAAGTGGCTTCGGTTCTTTGGTCTTAATCTTTCAATCGCATAAGTAAATTTCATCAGCACCTGATTTAGATCCGTTTTGTAAACTATTTTCCCACATTTTTCCTCAACTACTTCCTACATACTACAATAATTGAGAGTGAGTGCATTATAACCACACATGGGCGTGGGAGGGGTCTGGACCACACCTGGGTGTGGGGGGTTTGGGGGAGGGGTATGCACCCCTCAGAAACCAAATACCCCCCCCCCAGAAATCAAAATACCTCCCCAGAATTCAATTTTTGAAAAATTTTTTCGTTTTTTTCGCAATTTTTTGATGCCAATGGATAGTGCTTGATGAGAAACGTCAAAAAATGGTGTTTTTATCGCCACACCACCATTTTTAAGGCCATTTTTTGACCTTCAAAAAAATCTTGCACCCCCCTCTCAGAATTTTCTTGCTGCCCACGTATGGTCTGGACCCCCAGAAACCAAAAGACCCCCCCAGAAATCAAAAGACCCCCCCAGAAATCAATTTTTGAAAATTTTTTTTGTTTTTTTCGCAATTTTTTGATGCAAATGGATAGTGCTTGATGAGAAACGTCGAAAAATGGTGTCTTTATTGCCATATCACAATTTTTAAGGCCATTTTTTGACCTTCAAAAAATCTTGGACCCCCCAGAATTTTCTTGCTGCCCACGTATGATTATAACAGTATTAAGAGGATCAAAATATCAATTAAATTAAAATACTGAAAAGGAACACCTGGAATATTTTCAAAAATTCTCATTATTTCAACATTTTGAGCAATGCACAAAATTTAACTAATCAAATTAACAGTTTTTAATAAATTACGGCTATCTTTTTTAAAATCAGGAAGTATACCATTAGCCGAGATTTTATATACTAGATATTTTGCTCCTTCATATGCAAATTTATATTTTGATAAGCACAATTTCAAATAACTATCATTTAATTATTTTCAAGAGAATCTTTATTCTCTCTTTCATTTTCATAGAATTTTTGCAAAGATTAGTATATCATCCTAATGTACCAGACAAATTTACTATTGTAAGCCAGATGACAGTGAATCCATTAGACGTGAAAATGATGTAGGTGCCAAATGATAAAAAAATTGAATTTATGAAGTGCTATGGGGATATAAAAGTTGTTTCTCCCTGTCAGATTCTTTGAGAGAGATCAAAAAATACACATTAGCTTGATCTAAAATTGTAAAATATTTTATCTCATTTAACATATCCAAAACGTCATTGATTAGGAGTAAGGGGTAAACATTTTTCCGAGTGATTATATTAAAACAACGAAAATCAAAACACATTCCGTGTTTTAATTGCTTCTTTTGTTCCCATACAATATTTAGACCAAGGTGAATTACTTGGTTTAATTATACATTTTTCTTCTAAGTTTCTCACCTCATTCATTATTATTTCTTTTTCTTTGGGGGGAGTTCAAAAAGCATACCTCCTTATAGGCTTACTATTTCCAGTATCAATTTCATGTTCTATTATATCTTTTTTCTACTGTTCATTTTATTACTAGGGTGTTTGTGCAGATAGCAGATTAATAGTAGGATTAATTGATCCTTTTGTGCTTTACTTATTGAAGGAAAAATATTGGCATTTTCTCTGTTTAATCCTAAGTTTATTGCTTCATTGTCGGCTGTTCCAACACTAAATTGCTAGGTGTCAGGTGTTTTTCTGTATGCACAATGGTTGGATCCTGTGTGTTCAAGCAAATGGTACATATGTGTGTACCTTCATATAATTGAACTGGAAATTTGTCACTATATAAAAGTTTTCCTAGGATAATACAAGTTTCAGTGATGCATAGTGAATTCACCAGATAGATGATGTCTTTAGAATTAATGTTTCTAGGATGAAAACCAACTGTTTTGCCTTTGGGATAAAGTGCAGGAATTCTTGCTCCAACTATTGCTATTGCTAGTGCGGGAATAGTCATATCGTGTGTCAAAATTGTGGTATTTTGCATTTCTTATGGTTTTAGGTTTATCCTATAGCATGGTATGGAAATTTTTCTGAATTTTATGGTGGAATTTTGCTAATTTAGGTGAATATTCTAAAAACGTGGTAAAAAATTTGAGCCTCAAACTAATTGGACAGTACAAATTTCTTCAATATAAATAACATTTTTTTCATAAATATCTTTATATTAGTCAGGGTGGCAGCAATATCAAAAGAAAAAAGACTACAGCAATATCAAAGACAAATAGTGAATATTTTTAGGTACTAAAATTAGCAATCCCAGAAATTCCACACATTTCTATTTTTACAAAATAGTCATTCTCCAAAACATGCTCATGTTTCATAAATATCATACTGAATATTTTTGTGATTCTCAAAATAGTCTGCTTTACAAAATCCTATATAAGTACTTCTGATTATCACTGTGGCGGTCATTCATTTGTTTTGGTTTATTCAATACAATGCTCATATTTCATACATCCATTTACTTGTCATCCACCACACATGGGCGTGGGGGTTTGGGGGGCGGGGGTATGCACTCCCCAGAAGTTGAAATACCCCCCCCCAGAAATCAAAATACCCCCCCCCCAGAAAAATTTTTTTTGCTTTTTTAGCAATTTTTTGATGCCATTGGATAGAGCTTGATGAGAAACGTCGAAAAATGGTGTTTTTTTGCCATACAACCACTTTTAAGACCATTTTTTGACCTTTAAAAATTTTTTCACCCCCCTAGAATTTTTTTCACCTCCCCAGAATTTCGGTGCTGCCCACCTATGTCATCCACTCATTGTTCAATAAAGAGTAAGTTATTGATTTGTGTTGCGTTTAACCTAATCCGCTCTATAGAGCAATGATTTAAGTAGCAATCTGCTAAGCAGCAAAGTATCAATCTATTTAATCCACAATATAAGCAAAGAGGGTGAAGTAAGTTAAGCTTGAAGATTAAATCTCCAAACCAGAGAAGTAAACGAAGCTTATAATTTTTTTCTGCATTATCCACATTACGGTCAGAAATAGCAAGACTGCTAAAAATTGTTGAAAGTGAAAAAATTATTTTAAATTAAACTTTATTCTAAATTAACGCTTTCCTAATTTTAAATGTGGCAAATCCAAAATCTGATTCTGACTCTAATTTGAAAAAACTTTGAGTCAAGAATTTCTTGATATAATTGAGGGAGCTAAATCAAGTGTAAAGAGCAAAATGGAGTCAAAAAGCTAGAAGGCCCCATTTCAGCACTAATCCTTTTTCATTTTTATGCTTTCAATGCAATTTTCTGGAGCTTTTGGCAAATATTTTACAGAAGGGATCAGAAAAATCCAAAAATTTCTCAATTTTGCAAGTTTTAAGTGCACAAGATGACATATATGGAGTATCTTTCCTGAAATGTAATTCAGCTGGAGATGCTCAGGCCTCCTATAAGCAAGTAAGACTGCAAGGGAATCCCCCAATAACTTATGCAGAAGTCATATATGCTTTAAGAATGTAATTTCAAGATAGGCGCAATTCGGAGGTGCATTGCCAGATAATTTATGACAGAAAGCTAGGAGCTTCTGAAAATGTTTTGGAATGTTTGCAAAATCTGAAAGAAATTGGCACATTCTGCTTATCCAGATTTTGATAATGCTGGATGTGAGAAAATTATAGAACAATGTTTTCTAAGTGTTGTCATCTATTATAAGAGAGGGCCTAAAATATTGCAATTTTCATAATTTAGCCAATGCACTTGAAGCCACACAATATACTGAATTACAATTATTACATGATAATTTTTCAGGCACTCATACAATAATGCCTATTTTCTCTGATTCAGGTACCATGGACAATTGTGATGATAAATTAGGTAATAAGTTGGATCAGTTAATCCGGCTTCAAACATCGCAGCCAATGCTGACAAACAATGAACATTTCTGCACGCATTGTCCAAAAAATAACCACAGCACAGAGCAGTGCCACAAACTACAAAGCCAGCCAGCCCACAGGCAAACACAATATTGACCACCTAGCTGACCAGGTCTAGGTATGACCCATTTTAATCAATACAGATATCATAATAATTATGCTAATGCTTGAAATAATCAAAATTTTGGTCAGAAATCCCAAATTTATGGACAAATTTTGCCTCTTTTATACAAAATCATCGTAATTCAAATCAAAGTCAAAATCAACAATTTCTAGCTAAAGCTAATTAGTGTAATAGCCATACAAACAACAATAATCAAAGTTGTGCTGATGAACATGAAACCTCATTTGATTGTGATAATAGTAATATTGTTAGTCCTAACAAAAGTTATAAGAAGGAAAACCCTATGTATGAATGCCCACATAGTGACGAGCACACCTGAGTGTGGGATGGAGAGTTTTGGGGGTATGCAACCTCTCAAGAAAACAAAATACCATCCCAGAAACCAAAATACCCCCTCCCTCCAATTTCAATTTTTGAAATTGTTTTTTGTTTTTTGCAATTTTTTGATGTCACTAGATAGTGCTCAATGGGAAACATTTAAAAACGTGGTTTTTTTGCCATACCACTGTTTTTAAGGCCATTTTTTACCTTTGAACAATCTTGCATCCCCTTCCCCAGAATTTTGGTGCTGCCCATATATATTGACCAGCTCTCCAATTTTGATAATGATGACAAAAATTTGAATATTAGCATAAATCATGTAGCCAGTTGCAATTGTTTAATACTCTCAGAGCAGCATTGTGTTTCCTGCATCCAAAGGCAAAAAATTCGAGCAAAATTAGGCCAACTGAATTTGGCAACAGGTAAGCCACAGGCAATGCCTGTAGCACAGCCTGAGGTAGCACCTGTGTTCCTTCAGGAAAACCTAATCAGCGCCATCTAATTCACATACAAGGGTCATATGGATGACAAACAAAACAACCTCATGCTACAGGCTTTGATGACAACTGAGGATTTGCAGTAGAAAACAAGTCATCTCAAGCAGAGGATGCTGCTCAATGGCGAACACTGATGTGTGTGCCATAAAAATGTGCAAAGAGCTGGAGGAGAAAGGTTTGTTTCCAATGCTTACAGCATTTTTATCTTTTTTCAGTGATACAATGTTTAATTTATACCATTATTCAGGAAACAAAGCCAGGGAATTACATACAATGTGAAAATTAATAGATCAGATTACTACAGTCATATCATTCTTATTATGTGCTTTATAATAAAAAATGTGTCATCTTAACTATCTTAACTTTGTGCATGTTTAACGCAGTGCAAGTGTCACCACTAAGTGATGTGCGACTTACAGGCTCTCAAGAGGCTGAATTAAGAGATACTTCTATGGATGGCAAAGCACAACACGCCCAATGCTTTGGCCTGAAAGTCACAAATGGAACACAACCTCAGAACAAATGAAGGGAGTCTAAATATTTAATTTACTGCATTAAATAAACCGTATTTGTGCAATGTAAATACTTATGTGTATAGAAAAGATTAGGTTGGAGAAAGAGGAGTGACACAAATAAATATGATCAAATGAATTACGGATTCAAAAGATTAAATATGAGTTACGTAAGAAAATTGAAAAATAGTAGGTGTGTTGCAATTTTTTCATGACTTAAATTGGTATCATATCAAAACTCTAGATCACATTTGGAAGCATGCTTGGCCGGTAACCAGGAAGCCCAGGTTGGAGTCCTGGCTAGCCAAATGTTTTTCGCTATTCATTCAGCACACTGTGTTGAGGTTAGTGCTGGTGGAGCTTTCTCCCTGACTTCCTTGTATCACAGGCATAAAGTTTGTCTCTCGAATTCCGGCTAGATGGTGTAGTTCGGAAGCACGCTTGGCTGGTAACCAGGAAGCCCAGGTCTGAGTCCTGGCTAGCCAAATGTTTTTGCTATTCACTCAGCACACTGTGTTGAGGTTAGTGCTGGTGGAGCTTTCTCCCCGACTTCCTTGTATCACAGGCATAAAGTTTGTTTCTCCAATTATGGCTAGATGGTGTAGTTGGAAGCACGCTTGGCCGGTAACCAGGAAGCACAGGTTTGAGTCCTGGCTAGCCAAATGTTTTTTGCTATTCATTCAGCACACTGTGTTGAGGTTAGCACTGGTGGAGCTTTCTCCCCGACTTCCTTGTATCACAGGCATAAAGTTTGTTTCTCGAATTATGGCTAGATGGTGTAGTTGGAAGCACGCTTGGCCGGTAACCAGGAAGCCCAGGTTTGAGTCCTGGCTAGCCAAATGTTTTTCGCTATTCATTGAGTCCAGGTGACATGCATGCCCCCTCTTGAGGTCAAACATCCTTGTTTGGCTTGCATTGGAATTGTAATAAAGCTGCTGTGTAATATATGTATAAATGGACAAGCTTTATTTTTATACGCCAGGTTCACAACAACTGAATAATTATGCAATAAACTTAATGTAGAAAATGTTCAACGCCCAATAGCTAAGAGCGGATTGGGACTGATACATCAAATCACTAATAACATAAGTATTTATATAATGTAATTTTGCTAAAGATTTATATGGTGAGCTTATTGCATGTACCTAATTTTTCAGATAACCTGGATTTTTAGGTTGAGCTCGGAGATTTTATGATGAGGTTGATGCACAAAAATAAGCACGAAGATGGCCAATATGAGATCAACACAAATAGTAATATGATTTGAGCTTGTGACCTAAGTTTGGAGTTTTTAATGAAATATCAACTTGAATACTAAATTACTAAAAGTCGCTAATTCACGTGATCAAATTAAATAGCTTCTTTACAGAATCAATGTTTGTTTGAAAGCTCATTGTCACTGGAAGAGGCATGGCAGGACAATTTAGGTAGCCTGGAATCATTTTGTAAAATTTGGATGATCAGCTTGTTCCGCTGTCTATTGCCAAACTATTTTCAAATGCATGTGATTCAGTGTGATTTACATGGAAAACTTGTGTGGGTCCATTAAACAATATTTCTATCTGTAAATTTGGATATATGACAAAAATTATCCTATATGGACCATTAAACACCAGTCCTAATTTCTTAGACAATCCACCATTGCATGTTCTAACTAAAGCCATGCAAGCATAGGTGGGCAGCACCAAAATTCTGGGAGGGGAAGGAGTGAAAAAATATTTAAAGGTAAAAAAAATTGATTTAAAAGTGGTTATATGGCGAAAAAACACAATTTTTTGACGTTTCTTGTTGACCACTATCCAATGGCATCAAAAATTGCTAAAAAAAGCAAAAAAAATTTTCTCTGGGGGGGGGGAATTTTGATTTCTGGGGGGGGGGGTGTATTTCGAATTCTGGGGGTGCATACCATACGTGGGCAGCAAAGAAAATTCTGGGGGGGGTATGCAAGATTTTTTTGAAGGTCGAAAAATGGCCTTAAAATGGTGGTATGGCGATAAAAACACCATTTTTTGACGTTTCTCATCAAGCACTATCCATTGGCATCAAAAAATTGCGAAAAAAGACGAAAACAATTTTCAAAAATTGAATTCTGGGGGGTATTTTGATTTCTGGGGGGGGGGTATTTTGGTTTCTGGGGGAGGGTGCATACCCCACCAAACCCACTCCCCACGCCCAGGTGTGGTGCATACCCTCCCAAACCCTCCCCACGCCCATGTTTGCATACAAGATCTTCAACACAATAGCTTACGTTATGGGCATGTATGACATATGATTGCTTATGCTTTGATTGAGAATTTTCAAGTCACTTTTGAATAATATTTAATGCTGCTGCAAAATGATGCTAAACTTCCAAATTAAATGTATACATATCAAACAGATACATTGGTGCATTGTAACACAAAGCAACATCAGGGCCCAGTTGCTACCAACGACTTGTAACTGATAACTAGCTACAAGCTAGTTTTTCCGCCGTCTTTACTAGTCTTGTTTCAACTGGTTGCACTAAAGTTCGCTAGTTACTAGTTACCAGATACTAGTTCCGAGTTTTTTACTAGTGTTGAAAAATCGGGTTGCACCACCTACTCATAAAACTAGTGGTTTTTAACTAGCGATTTTATACTAGTTACAGGTCACGTTGGTAAACAGTCGATTATCTACGTGGTTTTAATACATCAGTTTTAGAATTATGCCGAAAATAATAAATTCGGAAAAATTAAAAGTTTTACTCTTAACGAAAATTGAGGAGAAAAAGGAAATTTTATTCGGAAAGTTCAGTGAATCGTTGATGAAAAACGATCGTTCTCGAGCCTGGGAAGCGGTTTTTGAGTTCGGCAAAAGCATCGGCTACAGCTTTTCATCCGACACTACCTATGCTTACGTTCGCAACACCGTTTGGCCGAATATTCGAAAAGCAAGTATTGCAAAGAGAGATAAGTTACAAAGCACTGGTGAAGGAAAATGAGGACGGCGGTTTGTCAGTAGTCGATGAGAAAGTGATCAGCATAATTGGTTCGGAATCTGCTGCAGTTATCGGATTGTCAATTACGGAATCGATGGATAAAGACGACAAATATTTGTCAGTTGATACTACAAAATATACCCCGGAACCGACCAAAGCCACTTTGAGGTAAGTTGATAAGTGTAATTAACTTTTAATCTAGGTACAGAAAACATACGTTTTCGTGTATGACGTTTTCACAGGTGCTTACAGTTACATAATGCACCACAATTTTTTTGGAATAAAAATGCTTATTACGAATTTTTTGGAATGATTCTTGGTCAAAAATGAAGGGACTTGAACATTTTAGAATTTCGGTTTGAAATTTTACTCATTTTTATGTTGTTAATATTTTGTGATCACCGAATTACGAACGTGTTCATCGAAAACAATCGTTATTGAGCTTATTTTCGGCATTGTTGGAACTTTTTGGAATCTACAACTATTTGTTCTCACCAATCCCCTTCCCCTTTGGAACTTTTTTACCACTCATATCTACTTTTAACTCCATCAAAATTCTGAATCACTAAATACGTATTAAAAATTTATGGTGGCACTGTATTTATTCTAATTAACAGCGCCTCTAATAAACGACGCAGCAAAAACACAATAAATACGGTATCTGGTTTTTGTTCATAATGGAATGTTTTTCTTACAGTGCCTGTTTGAAAAACAAAATGACAAAGAAGCGTAATTATTCAGCAATCAACAATGAATCGGAGGATTGGACGGCGTCCAACGCAGAAGAAAAACGTAATTTGCAAATCGCCAACCTGAAATTATCTAACACCTATTTAGAGAAGAAAATCAAATTGGCAGAAACATTGGAATTTAAGGCTCAACTGGAAATACGTTTGTTGCAAAATCAACTCGGCGACAACAGTTCGCCAAAATGTTTTGAGCCGAAGTGAAACTGCTCCTCCAAGCTACGGATGTAATTCCACAGATATGTCGGAAAATGCGTATCAGTTTTTGTAATAAGCTACGAAAGTTCATGTTTCTTGTTTTAAAACTTGTTTTAAAAAAATATTAAAAATAAAAAATTTTGGAAAATATATAGTACGTTTTTTCTGTTTATTGAAGTTAAATACTTCAGTGTGTTAAATAAAAACCTCGGTTTTACTGATTAAAAGTTTGAACAATAAGATTACGACGCTGAGGAGCATCATTCTGAACATTGACATTATCATCTTGATCATCATTAAATGGCAAATCTTCCTGATTATAATCATCAACTGCTAATAAGATATTGTGAAAAATGCAACATAGCTTTACAATTTCACCAGAAAATTCAGGCTTTAAACGTAAGAACTGTAGGCAGGCAAATCGTCTTTTTAAAATTCCAAAACGAATTCTCGATAATTCGACGGGTGCTTTTGTGAGCCCTATTGTAAGCTTTTTCATTATTAGTCATCTGTGTATCTAGTTTTAAAATCGGCGTAACAAGCCAGTCGTTGTTAGGATATCCAGAATCGCCCAATAACACTGTACCAAGTATGGGTCGCCAGCCTTCCTCAAATTGTCCTGAAATTTATTTTAATGGAAAATAAAATGAAATTAGTACAAAATAATAATTTTGCTCAATTATGTAGCATGAGAATTTGATAAAATACTTTGTGTTGACTGCACTTTATGGGGAAAAAAAGTTATCAGTCCAACAGTAACATTTAAAATGAGTAAGAACTTGATGAAAACATGCCTTATGCAGTGTGACCAAGAAATATTCTGCCGCAGTATTTCATGAAAAATGCCATCAAAAAACGTAGTCATTTAAAACATTATTATAACTTACTTAAAAACAAAACCCGGAAACATGTCCAAAAAATATGCAGACCTGCTTCTGCAAACAAAGCATAGAATTTAAATTATTTATCAGCAAACTTTAGCCCATTATACAAAATAAAAAAACTCGTAAAACGCACCACTTTTTTTAAAATACTTACTTACTCTAAAAGTACCAGGCTGACTTCCATTCACTGTTTTCCCCCAATGGACAGTTCCTGAAATTGGGAAATGGTCAAAAAATGTTTCTGTTGTGGAAAAACGTTCTTTAAAGCCATTATTCTCCAGAAATGCCTTATAACTTTTTTTGCATTTTTTGACGTTTCTAAGCGTGTAGAAACACTTTACAAAATTTGTTTCAGGAAAATACGAGTTTTCAGCAAATTGTGAAGGTACCACACAAAGCCGACGCAAAGAGAAATCCATATGTTCCCATTTTTTTCTCGAATCGGGCCTTAAAATAAAACTCCCGGGCCCGTAGGCCCGGTCGATCACTGTCTATTGAACTAAAAAATCGCATCGTTACAGGGCACTGTTTTTTGTACGGGCGGGACAGAGATTTTAGGCTCCGTACAAAGATTTTTTGGGCTCTTTGTGCATGATACAAAGAAACTTATCGGAACAAAGGTCGAAAATACACAAAAAAACGCTAAAAAAGTGGAATGTACAAAGAAAAATTCCTCTGTACAAAGATATTTTTTTAACTTTTGTCATATACAAAGTAGCTCGTACAAAAAAAAAAACCAGTGATCCTTTGTAGAGTTATTAAAGGAGTGTTTTCTGGGCCACCCTGTATAAGTCTCTTTCATGAACTTGTATCAATCTTACTTGCAACGTTGCTTGTGCGCAAAACACGTGCATCATTAACGCTTCCAGGCCATCGCGAATTAACGTAATAGAATTTATAATCAGGACCGCAAATCATCATGCAATTCAAAGAATGGAAGCCTTTTTGATTAACGTATTGCGGTTCATTGATACTTGGTGATTTGATCGGTACGTGAGTGCCATCAATGCACCCAATGACGCATGGAAAGTTTGCTATTCGATAAAACTTATTCACAATAGTTTCGATATTTTGAGGCCATTTAATTATCTTATCAAAGTAATAATTATTCAGAATCGTTACAACTTTGTGTACTTTTCGCGAAACCGTTGATTTATGCGGCCCATGTGCATCCCCAACAATTTGCATAAAGGATCCAGAGGCCAAATAACGAATACACAATAGCAGCTGCTCTTTCGGTTCCAATGGGAAATTTCTATCGCTATTAGCTGCTAAAAGATGACCGGTTTCTTGAATGATCTCCGTGATTATATATTTTGAAAACCGAAATCTTTCAGAAAAATCGTCCAAATCAAAGTTAACTCGTGGTCTAAGTAGTCTCCTCCTCACGTCAATGTCTTCCACATCACTGTTGTCCGATGAATCCGAAATTGCATGCATTATCACGAAAAATAATATACTAGTTACGCATAAACGGTGCCCTCCGGAATAGTAGAAAAAACCCACTTTTTATTAACAAGTTGGCAGAAAATAACTGGTATAAAATTTTGGTGCAACTTAAGCCGATAAACTAGTCCAAAAAACGCTAGTTTATGAGAACTAGTATACTCATTAAAAAACTACTTGTTAAAACTTTGGTGCAACCGGAATGACTAATATTCTAGTTAAAGATTTACTTGTAAAAAATTTTGGTGCAAGTCTAGTTACTGTTTTCCTTCAAACTTGTAGCTAGTTATGAGTTACAAGTCGTTGGTGCAACTGGGCCCCAGGGGGTAGCTGTGGTACATGGCCAAAGACTAACTGGAAAACTGATAAGTGTTATACCCAGTCATTTCATTCATGCCCATATTAGTCGCAAAAACAGCATAAGGTAAATGAGCAAGAGAATCAGTTTTAAAGTATTAAAAAATTGATGAGGGTTCTTCAAATTCATGACAAATGCGCATTTTTAATTTTTTGAATGAAAAGCATGTTTCAGATTTAATCTTAATTGTAATCTAGTTATTATTTAAGTTCAGACCATACCTGGGCGTGGGGGTTTGGGGGGTATGCACCCTCCCAGAAACCAAAATACCCCCAGAAATCAAAATACCCCCAGAATTCAATTTTTGAAAAATTTTTCCGTCTTTTTCGTAATTTTTGATGCCAATGGATAGTGCTTGATGAGAAACGTCGAAAAATGGTGTTTTTATCGCCACTACCACCATTTTTAGGGCCATTTTTTGACCTTCCAAAAAATCTTGCACCACCCCCCAGAATTTTCTTGCTGCCCACGTATGGTTCAGACTGTATTATAATAATGTTGAGCAAGTTTTATGTTGTACTAGATCAGCAATAGAACAAATATGATAAATGTGCATATTAGATAATAATAACACACTATTTTTATATTGACCTGAGTGATTAATGGTTGCCTGTACCTGCATTGGCGAAAAAGGTCAAATGCATAAGTAACCAAATAATTATAATCGAACCGGAGCTTCAATGTTATTACAGGTTAAACTTGCAGTAACCCATGATCAAATGCATGTGTAATGAAAATGTCACAAGAAAATAACATATTTAGAAAATGTTGAAAGAATCTTGCAAGCAATGATTTGTATTACTTGCTGGTTTGCAGTTAATCACATACATACAT
The DNA here is from genome assembly GCA_036768485.1 of Mermis nigrescens. Classification (NCBI taxonomy): domain Eukaryota; kingdom Metazoa; phylum Nematoda; class Enoplea; order Mermithida; family Mermithidae; genus Mermis; species Mermis nigrescens. The sequence goes on along the minus strand of JAVLUZ010000273.1, from coordinate 3,330,062 downwards.
ATTATGTTAAGGTTACATACCTACATCCTTTTGACCATTAGAAATTAAACAAAAATGTCAAAGCTTACTATATTTTTTGCTTATTTGCAAACTTCCACCACATTCCCTACAAGCTGAAGAGTTTCACATGAAAATGAAGAAAACTGGTCATGTTTTCTTTATAAGTTTTGTTTTGAAAGAAAGATTTTTTTTGCTTTTGAGTTTGATGTTAATCAATTTGCTTATTTTAGTCTTTTTATGTTCCATTTAATGAACGGGTAAAGCAAATTAGCTTTCCGATGTTGCACAACGTCCTGTATTTAAAGTATCATAAAACAGTCCAAATTGTTGCCCGACAGCAGTAGACTAAATTTTTGTGCTTGTTTTATACTCTATCAATGAATATTTGAATGATCTTTCCAGTCCTTTGCATGTACATATATTGCTGCTTTGACTAGTGTTGTAAAAGATAAGGATTTTTTGCAAGATAAAAGATGAGGATAAAGTTTAAATTTTGAAATCTAGAAGATAAAGATTAAGATAAAAAATTAAGAAAGATGAAGATAAAGATAATTTGCAAGATAAAGAAACCAAAAAGATAAGATAAAGATAAAGTGTACATATGTAATTAATGTCACTTGGACCCAGGAGAATGACGTTTGTGAACTGCAATATATGTGAGTGGGTGATGTAAAGCAGCCAACTGAATGCCCTAATTTTTACGCCTGAGATTAAAAGGTAATAGGTATTAAGCACACATAAATATAGGTTTGGGGGTTTACCCTTGGTATCTGTCTGACCCACGTACTACTACTACAACTGACAGACAGCAAGTCACTTCTTTCTTTTCACAAGCATCCAAACCCTGCTCTGTGCCCCTGTACAAAGTAAAGCCGCAACATTTATTGATCTTTTCAAACTTCTCTGTTTCCTAGGCTTGGACTTAGATTAACGTGGGTGCTAGTCGTAGTACTCCCACTTAGATTGGTATCACTCCCGCTTACTTAGGTTGATAGACAGGCATTAGTTTGGGCCGCATGCCATAGGGTTTGAACAATTGTTTTCTTTTCTTTCCTTGTATTACAATAAAACTGGAATGCGTCTAAATGTATCTCATGTCAAACCAGCATTTTGGATTACATGCTAACTTATGAACATACTTTATCTTTTTTACAAGATAAATTCCTATCAAAAAGATAAAGATAAAGATAGCCTGTGATTTTTCCAAAGATAAAGATAAAGGTAAAGATAAAAAATCCTAAAGATAAAGATTAAGATATCTTTATTTTATCTTTATCTTGCTAAAAAGATAAAGATAAAGATATCTTTTACAACACTAGTTTTGACGTAGAACAAAGGAGTTGAATTTGGAATGTGTGGTTGAATGGTGGCTTGCCGCTGTCACGTATACATGACAACTGCTAACTTAAGCAACATCTGTTACTGATTGCCCTAGTAATTGTTCCGTTCTCTTACAAGGAAGAGACAAATTTTTGGCAATGAACTGGTCCTCACACAGTGGCTTATGCGCTCACTTGAGGAGTCAGCATTGATAAAGGCTGTTGGGTTAGTCCAACAGCACCAGTTTTGTTTTTACTAGATGGCTCAATTCAAGATAGTGACTACCATACGTGGGCAGCAAGAAAATTCTGGGGGGGGTGCAAGATTTTTTTGAAGGTCGAAAAATGGCCTTAAAAATGGTGGTATGGCGATAAAAACACCATTTTTCGACGTTTCTCATCAAGCACTATCCATTGGCATCAAAAAATTGCGAAAAAAACGAAAAAAATTTTCAAAAATTGAATTCTGGGGGGGTTATTTTGATTTCTGGGGGGGGTATTTTGGTTTCTGGGGGGGGTGCATACTCTCAAACCCCCCACGCCCGGAGTGTGGTGACTACCACACATGGGCGTGGGGGGTTTGGGGTACGCAACCCCTAGAAGTTAGAATACCCCCCAGAAATCAAAATACACCCCTAGAATTCAAATTTCAAAATTTTTTTTTGCTTTTTCTAACAATTTTTCGGTTCCATTGGATAGTGCTTGATGAGAAATGTCAAAAATTGTGTTTTTTGTAATACAACAACTTTTAAGACCATTTTTACCTTTGAAATTTTTTCACCCCATCCCAGAATTTTGGTGCTGCCCACCTATGAAGACTACCCGAATCTACACCTATGGTTTAGTTAGTCATGTACTATTGAATTGATTATTGATTATTAAGTCCTAGAAATGGAGGCTATATTATATTATGTTATATGACCACCACCAGGCATCCTTTGTTACAACTATGTTTTTCAAGAAAAATTCCACTATTCCATAACTTCACAGGGAATGTATGTCATTTTATAACTACTTCTTCAGGAAATCAAATTTTTACTAGTGTCTTAGCTTCAGATATTTTACAGGAATAAGGTTGAGAACAAATTTCAATTAAATTAACAGTGGTTTCAGAAATCTCTATTTCTAAATCTCCTATTACACATGTAAAGTTACATTGATTGCAGTGCTTTACAAGTTTCACTGATAATTTTGGTTCATAAACAGTAGCAAGAAAAGTTTTCCAGGCTATTATAGGAACCATCCCATCAGAATTTACGAAATTGATTCTTTCAGGCTCATTATAATAACAAAATTTAGTGCTTTTTATTATATTTATGATTTTCACAAAAATCAGAAGTTTCTATAATAGGATCTCTCCAAAGCAAATAAAAGACTCTTGACCATACGTGGGCAGCAAGAAAATTCTGGGGGGTGCAAGATTTTTTTGAAGGTCAAAAAATGGCCTTAAAAACGATGGTATGGTGATAAAAACACCATTTTTCGACGTTTCTCATCAAGCACTACCCATTGGCATCAAAAAATTGCGAAGAAAGCAAAAAAAATTTTCAAAAATTGAATTCTGGGGGGGTATTTTGATTTCTGGGGGGGTATTTTAGTTTCTGGGGAGCTGCATACCCCCCAAAACCCCCCACGCCCAGGTGTGATCTTGACCAAGTGGAAAGAAGACAAATTGTAAGTTTTTCACAAATGAGTTATCAAATAATTGTATTTGTGACATGTAAATATGTTTTGGTTCGGAATCACAGTTAGACAAAAGAACAAATGTTGGGCGTTGAATTGTCTAGAATACTAGAATAATTTTCAGAGTTTAAGAGTTCGCCATTAGAATAGGAAGATTCATCAGCCCAATTTGGACATTCACATTTTATCCCACATTTTCCATTTTTATCTAAATGCGCAAATCAACATGTGACCTCACATGGGCATGGGGGGAGGGGTTTGAGGGTATGAAACCCCAGAAGTTAATATACTCCCTCAAAATTCAAATTTTTAAATTTTTTAGCTTTTTTTGCTATTTTTTGATGCCATTAGATAGTGCTCAATGAGAAACGTCGAAAAAAGTGTTTTTTGCCATACAACCTCTTTTAAGACTTTTTTGACCTTTTGTCACGCCTAATTTTTGTTTTACTAGTTACTTGTCAATTATACTCAAATCTTTTAGCTTGCTTATTTGTATTTAGCATTTCTCTAATCAAGTTCGGCACTATTCGATAATTAAGCAGCTCGGGGAGTTCTTACCTCTGTACTTATAATTTGGAAAACATGACAATTTAAGACTTTCTAATTTTATAGGAAAATAAACATGAAAAGTTACAAATTCCGTATATGTTGTCGAGGGAAACGCGAAAACGTACTCCGGAAAAAGTTTAAACAAAACGCGCGACAGGCAGGTTCAAACTGCGCAGGCAACTAGCCATTAGCGTCAAAACAAGAATTAAACGGAAACGGATTGATAAGGTTTTAAAGGACAGATAACCGATAACTTGTTGACACGGGACGAGAATCGAGAATTAAACAGATTAAAAACAAAAATTCAGACGAGACCATGCTAAGCCAGACAAACGGAGAAAGAGCCCAGACTTTGAGTTGCGCCGCTTATATAGGTCATTGGCGCTTTTGGCGCCTTTTTGATTAATGATTTTTGGCTATTTTCCACTCATCTATTTGCACTTGTTCATCCGATGTTGTTGCATCTTTTTGCATGTTAATGTGCTTGTATGAGCGCTTGTTTACATGTTTAGCGGTAACTTTGGTTTTATGCTTTATCCTTCTGCGACCTTGCTAACCCCTATACTAGAAGCTTATAGAGCAAGTCAGTTGTTGAACCTATCTTTTATGTGTGGCCTAGCAATTTTTACGCTGATTTTTAGGTCAACTTTTGGCGTTTTTTTGTCAGTTTCTTTGGCCACTTTTTGCTTCTGCAATTTGTCATTTTGTCCTTTTTCCGGTCATTAATTTGGAATAAAATCTGGTAAACAAGCTTTTTGACATTTTTGCAATTAATTCAAAGTGTCTTATCTGTCTGACGTTTGTGTGCTCTGTCTTGTTTCAGAACCCAGTTTTATCTGGTTTTTACCATGCTGTACTATAGAAATGCTCTATCTGTCTACAAGTTCGCCTTTTCCAATATACATAATTATGGGACACAAAAGTTATTAATTAGATTATAGCAATTTTGGAAAGATGCGTTATTATAACATCAATATGCTAATTATTATATAATGCTGCGATTTAAACTACCAACGAAGGTTAATCAAATATCATTTTTGTATATAAAAACATTGTTTAAAATAGGAACCAAAATATTCATATTTTACAATAGATATAATAAGTGCTTTAAATCACGGCCTAACCTGACAATCTTCCCTTTAGCTCCAGGCATCCTTGACTGGACCTTGATTTTGACGACTTTGTAAAAAATATTCATGTGTCGGCTGTCTTTCTGGCAGACATTCAATTTGCTGTTTTCTGGGAAGAGGTTGTGATATTGGATGAATTGATTTTTCTTTACTTAGTTCTTTTTCTTTGGACATGTATTCTTTTTCTTTGATTGAAGATTTGGTGTGAAACCGTTTTGTGCAATTTACGTGAATAGTTTGTATTCTTCCATTGTATAGGTCAACTTGAATATTGGGATATTTTACGTTTAAGATTTTATATGGACCTTTGTAAACTTGCTGTAATTTCTTTGGAAATCCACGTTTTATTGTTTCATTTTCTAAAAGAATTAAATCACCAATGTTGTAGTTTACATTCCTGGCTTTTTCATTCCTCTTTTGCTGGTATATTTTTTGAGCATTCTCTATTTGTCACTGAATAACTGTTAAAGCTTAAGTAAAATGATATTTTACTTCATCTTCATAAGACTCTAAATCTATCAAGTAAAATGGTCTTTGATAGTGAAAAGCAGCATCTATAGGAAGCTTTGGAATTCATCCATACATAAGAAAAAATGGACTAAAGCCCGTGGTTTCATTATCATGAATGTTTATTGAAAATATTGCATATGGGAGGTGCTCGTCCCAATCCCCTTCTTGAGTTCCTATATAAAGGTAAATACGTGTAATTAGGGTTTGGTTAGCTCTCTCAACTTCACCATTAGCCATAGGATGATAGGCTGTGGTGAAAATTTGTTGCGTTTTGCATAATTTTGTAATTTCTTGCATTAAATTGACTGTGAAATCATTGCCCAAATCTGATTGAAGAATTTGTGGAGCTCCTTGTTGGCAAACCATCTTTGTCACAAAAAGTTTAGCTATAGTTTCAGCTGTGATATTTTCAGTGGCGAATGCTGCTATATACTTTGTGCTATATACTTTGTGAAATAATCAATGAACACTACAATGTATTTGTTACCATTTTGTGTTAGGTTGAGTGGACCAACACAATCGACGGCAAGGCATTCAAAGGGGCCTGCTGCCATAATAGGTATAATATCTGCGGCTATTTTTAGATGAGTTGGTTTACATTTTTTGCATAATATACAGGATTGACAGTATTCTGTAATTTTGTTCACCATTTTTTTCCAAAAATAATGTTTGGCGATAAGTCTAGTGGTTTTACTGGCTCCAAAGTGGCCAGCAAGTTGGTCGTCGTGATATGCATGTATTATTAAATTTTTTAATATTTTGGGTATAACAATTTGTTTTATTTTTTTATCTAATTTATAGAGAACCTCATCTTCAATCACATAGCCTTCTTTAAGTTTTCTGAATTAAAATATTTTTCTAGTTCTTCATCCGCTTTTTGTAAGTTTGTGATGTCCATTTTCGCATTTTTATTTAATTTTTCTAAATGATTTTGCTCTACTCCAATGGTATTTATTTCAATTGTGTCTTCTTCAACTTGGCTTATTTCATTACTTTGGTTTTTAAATTGATTTACGTCAATGTCAAAGAATTTAGTTTTTTCTTGATTAGGTAGACACGATAATGAGTCTGCATTTTGATTAGTGACTCCTTTACGCGGTACTACTGAGATTTTTACACCTGAGATTGCTAATCCTCAGCGTGCAATTCTAGATGAAGTATTTCACTTTTCAAAAATTCCTTTTACGGCAGTATGATTGGTTTCTACTTTTACTTCATGCTGGTATAAGTATGGTCTAAAATATTTAATAAATTCTATTAAGGCAAGAGTTTCTAGTTCGCTAACTGAATAATTTTTCTCAGCGCATTGTAGGCTTCTGCTTGTATATGCAATGGGATGTTCACTATTTTTCTCATTAAGTTGGGACAAAACAGCTCCTATCCCATTGTAGGAGGCATCTGTTTGCAAAATAAATGGTGCTCTAAAATTTGGATGCGCAAGAATTGGTGCTTCAACTAATTTTTGTTTCAATTTTTTAAATGCATTTTCTTGTTCTTGTTTCCATGTAAATGTATATCCTTTTCTGAGGAGTTTATTGAGTGGTTCTGCTATTTTTGAGCAATTCTGTATATATTTTTGATAGTATGAGACAATCCCAAGAAATGATTTTATTTCTTTTTCTGTGGCCGGTCTTTGCATATTCTGTATGGCTTCAATTTTCTTAGGATCCGGAGATATTCCTTCTTTTGAAATGACATGGCCTAAGAATGGTGTGTCAGGGTGTGAAAATTTACATTTGAGAGTTTTACTTTCATGTTGGCTTCATTTAGTCTATTTAGAAGAATGTCTAGGCAGTTGATCATTTCTTGATGGGTCGGTGCAAAAATCAAGATGTCATCAAGATATACAAGGCAGATATTCCATTGAAGTTCGGAAAGAATGATATCCATCAAACGGGAGATGGAAGCTGGCGCGTTGCATAATCCGAATGGAAGATAGTTGAATTTTTACAACCCTATAGGTGAGTTAAATGCGGTTTTTTCTTTATCTTCCTCTTTTATAGGAATAGAATAATAGGCGTTGGCTTGGTCTAAAGTAGTAAAGTATTTCATTCTGTTTGAGGTGTCTAAGATATCATCTATTCTGAGCAGGGGATATACATTTTTCTTAGTTATTTTGTTTATCCCGCAAAAATCGATGCACATTCTATGTTTTCTATCTTGTTTCTGTACTAAAACTATATTAGTTGATCAGGGCAATGTAGAAGGACGAATTATTCCTTTATCTTCTAGGGCTTGTACTTCAGATATTATAATTTCTTTTTCTGCTGGACTTGTGCGGTAGGGATGCTTATGTATAGGTAAACTTCCCTTGGTTTCTATTGCATGTTTGGTAAGGTCTGTTTCTCCAGTATCCATTTCATCTCTGGCGTAAAGTTTGGGATATTTTGCCAGAATCTCAATTATTTCTTGCTTTTGGGCGTTAGTTAACGATAGGGAAATATTGGCGTTCTGTTCAATCCAGGCCTCAATTTTGTTTGTTTTGCATTTGCTTTTCTTTGCATGTCTTACGGGATTTTTATTGCCCCCTGAGCTCAGTTTTTCTTGTTCAATTTGGCTACTTATTAAATCGCTTCTGTTGCGCATGTTGATTGTACCAAGGCATATGCCTTTATGCAACTGTACTCCGTATGGATTCAGGTTCATTATTTAAACCGGTATTTGGTTACTTTCGTTTATGCTACAAAAATTGAGCATGCCAAAAGTACATTTTCTTTCATGTTTTGGACAGTGGGGTTAAAGAGAACTTCATCTTTAGGCCAGTATTTCTTTGATGTTTTTGCTAATGTGACTAAAACTGAACGGGGTGTGATTTCTTTGTCTTCGTCAAGTACTACTGCGCTTCTATTTTTGGGAGGATTATAAGTCATTCCCATTGAGGGTATGGCAATTTTTTGAATTGTATTGTTGATTTTTGCCAGTTAAATTCAATATTTTTAAATCTAGAAAGAAAATTTGTACCCAAAATAGTTCTGCTGGGCATTTTCTGAATATACACTATCAATGTTTCATGTACATTGTCCACCCTTATTTTTGTAAATCCTAGTCCCAAAACTTGAATTTCTCCACCATTTGCTGCTATTGGTCAAACATTCGTCTGAAATATATGAAAATTGGGTAATTTTTGGGCAATTTTCGAATCTATGAGAGAATAAACTGTACCAGTATCTATCATTGCATTTACTTCAATATGCCCATTTAATAGAACTTATATGTGTGGGGTACGCATTCCATTTTGCTCAATAAGGCAAACAGTACTTGAAGGGCCTGTATCTCTGACGAATTCCTCCAAGTGTTCCAACTTGACAATCTTGGCTTGCGGATCCAGTTATCTGCATTGGTGTTAACTTTAAAAGTCATATAAATTGTTGTGCATTTGTTTCTCAAGTATTTGCTGGCTTCATGCGTATTTTCTTAGGTAGTGTGAAAGGGTATAGGGCGGCTAATTGTTTTCTTCACATTGCGTAAAGAAAAACTAGATAACCTAGCCCACCAAATATTAATACTATTAATAATAGATTAATTAAAAGTTGTATTGGGCCTTTCAACAGTATCCCAAGATTTGTTGAGAAATTATTTTCGGTTTGTGTAATTAATTTTTCGACTGCATTTTCAGCTCCTATGGCAGCAGTTTTTATTCCCATCCCTGCTCCTTCCAATGCTTCACGAATTACACTTGGCTGAAGGGACATGTGTGAGGTATAGTCCAATAGTCGATTTAATGTTTTCTCTAATTTTTGGGTTTTAAGATGATAATTCTTAAATAGTCCAAAAGTCGGTTCTCCGGCTGCGAGCACACCTGGGCGTGGGGGGTTTGGGGTATGCACCCCCTTAGAAACCAAAATACCCCCCAGAAATCAAAATACCCCCCCCCAGAATTCAATTTTTGAAAATTTTTTTCGTGTTTTTCGCAATTTTTTGATGCCAATGGATAGTGCTTGATGAGAAACGTCGAAAAATGGCGTTTTTATCGTCATACCACCATTTTTAAGGCCATTTTTCGACCTTCTAAAAAATCTTGCACCCCCCCCAGAATTTTCTTGCTGCCCACGTATGGCTGCGAGATGATCGTGAAAAACTGCTGGAGACTTAAATTGGAAAAATGTACAATTTTCTCTTCAATTTAATTCCAGTGGAACTTCTGAAACGTGCGCCAAGCCATTTTTGGTTACCCAAAATTTTCCATGACGATATATTTCCACTTTTTTATGATCACAAATGACTGTTTCTGAAGAATGAACTAAATCTCTACTTCCAGGAAGTCAAACCATATGTTGCCTTCATATTCTACTGTTAAGTACTTAAAACAAGTATTATTGATTTTATGGTCAGAGTAAACCTTACTTACATTTATTTGTTTACATTGCCATATTGTTAATGTGTCTCCCAAAAAGGAAGCAACAATATCTGTCCGTTGGAACAAAGCTCGAGCTCCTACAGTTGGGTCGAGATACAAAAGTTGCCAAATAATATCAATGTTTCTTCGATATTGATGACATAATTTGATCCAAACTCGTCTGAAATTTGAAACTTCTTCTTGTAAAAGTCGAATTTCAAGATAATTCAATTTCAAATTTATTGGATCGGGTTTAAGATTATTTTGTGCAATTTGTGATTTGTTAACTGATTCATTTTGAAATTCAATTTTTATTCTTGAGGGTGCCATTACTTGATGGTTTAGGGCTGCTCCTAATTCGTAATTGGGGTCGAATCCCACCAAGATTCCTTGCTCCGTACTATAGTAATGTTGCAGTTCAGTGCATTTTTTGTATTTTTCTTTCAGCGTAAATTCAGCTTGTAATTTGTCTACAATTATGAATTTGTTGCTCAATAAACCTTCAGATTTTCCTTGGGGGCTGAATGGACAGATTTCTTTAAAGGTCTTCAAAAAATACCTAATATAGATACTTTCTAGATTTTTACATTTTCCATAGGTGGGTTGGCATAAAGATACATCCCCCAGATCTGAAATATTAGACCTGCCATCCCAACTTGCAACCTGTCCTTCTTCTATTACCAAATTCACAATGCCAAAACAAGTTTTATAACAACAGTAAGAAAACTGAAGTTTTAGCTCTTGTTTTGTTGTCCAAAATCCTTCTTGATTTTTACTCAAATTTTCCTTTTGGAATTCCTTATTTTTGTAGGAAAGTTTACAATCATCATACAAAATCGGTTCTAGTTTCTTATTATCAGAGACGATCCATTTCCCAAAAAAGAACCCCATGTAAGTGCAAACGGTCCTGGTTATTTTTGTACATTTTATCACAAATGTGGTCTTAGGTTCAGTTCTTGGCACAAAAATTGGAACGTTTACTTTTTCTGAGGTTTGTAGATCTCCCCCAAGAAAAGAACATTTTACAGTCTCCGGAATATCAAAAGAGTGCCCGCTACAACTAGTCCCACAAATTTGAAAATTTGCATTGGTCTCCGCCTCATTGGTGAGTTGCAGAAGTAAAATGGTTATATACAAAATTTTACATTTAAATATTTGCGCGGTTACAACATAAAACAAACAAATTTTAAATGAACAAACTATTGCACAAAATATTGACAAATTAGCAAAATTAAATAAATAATCAATTGTAAAGTACACACACACTAAATAAAACACATATGATAAACAGATTTTGAATAAGCAAAATACTGTACAAAATATTGTTGAACGGGGAAAGTTAAATAAACAAATTGCAAAGTACCTACACATTAAATAAAACACATATAATATTTTATATAATTTAATTAGTGTTTTTGGGTTTTTAAGAGTTTTTGAATTTTTCTGAATTAAATTTTTGTTTTTATACTTTTTTGTAAACATTTTAATTTTTTTATCTTTTTTTGAATTTAAATTTTTAAATATTTTTATCTTTTCATTTTTTTCTTTCTCACTTCAACGACCACCCATTAATCATCTTTGGCGCTGATGCGCATATCGATCCATTCCGCCAAGTGCTTTTGGCGTTCATCGACATCTTTGATGTCACAAATTTCCAAGAGTAGTGGGTTGATCTTAAACTCTTCAGCAGCTTTAGGGCTGGCTGGGGAATTGGCCAACGGTGGGCTGGCATGCAAGCCGCACTCGTCACTTTGTTTGTTGAAGCGGGGAATCAGTCTGGGCCATCTGAATGGGTTGGTGGCCGGGTCAATGATTTCTCCAATTTTCTCGACCTCTTAATTATCGAGGAAAATGGCATCCTCGCCGTTGTTGTTGGAATCAGTATTGTTGTCGTGATAATGATGCACTGGGGTTGCCTCAATGATTCCTGTTTATCAGTGACTGCATTAATTTTAGGATATTCTATTTTAGGGTGGCCTCTATATCCCTTAATTCCAGGCGAGTCTATTTGATCCAAAAATTGAGAAAAATATAACTTTTCTTGCTTAAATTTTTTATATTTTGCCAAGACTCTATATTTATTATTCATTCGCAATTTTATAGACAAAGCAATAAAAAGGCACAAGGTCACAAAAGTATAAAATAAACTCACAAAATTTTTATATAAGGTAAGTAGAAATTTAAAAATTAGATACAAATTATTTTTAAAACAGATGATTGAATTCATGAATAAAACATTAAAATAAATGAAACTACTTAGATTTTTAAATTTATGCAACTTTTTGCATGCATAATTATAATCTTCATTTTGATATTTGATAAAATTCTCACCTCGGGCGGGCGTCCACGGGCGATAGCAATAACGCGGATTCTGTGCATTTGGAAGGTGGGCCGGTTGATGACTAGGACCCAGTTGGTCCTCATTTTCTCTTGTCCCCTGTTGTGGATACTTTGCGGCGTCAAATTCACTTTCACTTTTGAACAAAATTGGCAAAAATGGCAATAAGACGATGTCCAGTGAAGCAGGTGAGGTTTGCTGGTTAACACTGATATAAGAAACATGTTGTTGGCCGTGGCGCGGGCAGAGATGGCATGTACATCTCAGCCAATGACGATGCGGCAGGATGAAATACGGGCAGCGCCAACAACGGCTTGATGCTGCTTCATTGTCTGCAATTTGCAGATCATTAATTTTTTTGAAATTCAAATTATTTTTTGACATTGCATGTTTCTCTCATTATATACTGCATTTTGTTTAAATGTGGGGTCCCCGGGAATATCCTTACCATCGTTTGATGTTTCAGATGTTGAATCAACAATTTTGGACCATCAAATTAGCGTAGGAAAACATCCGGCTAGGTGACAATTTAGCCATGCGAGATGCTGTTTGTAGCACTATTTGCGTTCCACGATAGGGTTGTTGCTGATGTCTGATTTGTTCAAAGCGTCGGCAATTTCTTCATTTGATCCACCAAAGTGGATGCCATCATCCGATTGTACATCTGCCTTGGATGGTGAGGTCAGTGTGTCTGAGGAAGAGGGGGAATAGATGATATTCACGTATCCTTTAGGGTTGGTCCATGAAAGTAACCCCTCATCTTCAATATCAGAAGCTTCTGAATTGCTTCTTGCCTCATTTTTCTGAAATTCTGCCTGAGAAATCGTATTATTTGTTTTTTCCTTGAATTTTCCACACTAATGAACATTTTTCCCTTAATTTCCATAAATTTGTCCAAAATGTGGTTGGGGCACCGGGCTTTGTGCTTGAGAAGAAGAAGCAGAACTTTGTCCCCTCTGTTCTTTATGTCTATCTTCCATATTTACATACGTATTTCCATGATAGTAATTATAACTCCAATTATTTTGATAATTGCCATAACTATGTTCATTTTGGTTATTTGTATACTGGCAATTATTTTGACTATTCCTATAATTATAATTATTTTGATTATTTCCATTATTTGCATGGCCTCTGAAACTGCCATAATTATTTAAATTTCTATTATAATTACCATTATTGTTGTAATTTCTTCGAAAGTTATTGTTTCTATTTCAATTGCTAATATTTAGGAAATAGTCTGCATCATTATTGAACAAATTATTACTCTGTCTGCCGCGATTGGGACAATCAACTGCAAAATGCGGGCCTCCGCACCCAAAACAGTAAGTGTGTGGTGATGTTTGTCCACGCAGAGATCGGCATCGTGAAGTCGGATGGTTGTGCAAATTTGGACAATTTCTGCACCAGTATCGCCGACCGGTGGTATTGTTGTTTGAGGTTCTTGTTTTATTTTTTTCCATTGCTACTGAAGGTAAAATACTCAAATTAAGTTCATTTTTATAATCGGATTGGGTTGGGAATTCTTGGATACCTTCCCAAAAGACTTGGCTTTCTGTAAATGTCGCCCTTCTTATTGCTTCTTCTAAAGTTCCAAATTCTTGATATTTTAGTCCCTCATATATTTTTGGCAGAATTCCCCGTACGAAAATTGGTATTACAATAGAATCTTGATTTTCAGATGTTAATGGGGGATATGCAGATTTGGCCAATTTTTTTGAAGCCTTTCTGCAAATTCAAGGGCAGTCTCATTTCTCCTTTGTCTGGCGTCATATATCATCCCTTGATAAATATCACTGTCCATACCTTCTGAAAATTCATTTTCAAGTTCTTCTTTAGTTTCATTATATGTGGGGGTCCTTAAACGTCCCAAAATGCTGTTTAATTTTGCAAGAGCGGTCCCAGCAAAATTTGATTTTAAAACGTGATTTTATAGTTATCATTGGCATTTAAAACTCCTTGCAAAAGCATGTATTTTTCGAATTTTTTAATCCGTTCTTGAAATGATTCACCAAAAGCACCTGAAAATGGTCTAGGTGGTTTTTGGTTAAGTAAAACTCCCAAGCAATTAAACAGATTGGTTGCAGGAAAATTAGCTCCGGAAAATTGAGCTCTGCCATTCTCAACCATCGCTTTTAATTCATTAATTTTTTTGGTTAACGGATTGCCAAAATCAATAAAGGCCGCTCTAAAAGCGTCAGCCATTGTTTGGGGGTCATTAGCCATTTTTCTAGTTATAAGTCTTCCTAATCTTTGAGATAAAAATTCTCTACGATTTTCGGAGTTTATTTTGGGAAATAGAGAATGCTGACCAAAAAGAGATGAACTTTGAGAAATTTCTGATTCAGTTAAATCTAAAGCATTTTTATAACTTTTTCCAGCAATAGATGAGCCTTGATAATGTTCTAATGCCTCTTGATATGCTTTTGAAGAAACATCAGTTGAGATAGGAGTACTGTGGAGTCAGACACTTGGGACTTCTAAAGTTGTGAAAGATTCCTGCAAAAGTTTTTCTAATGTATTTAATTTGTCAAAAGAATTATCCAAAATTTCTTTTATTTCCTTTACCGTTTCATCTATATTTGTTGGCTCCACCTCAGATGAATTTTGAGAAGAATCCGTTTCAATACTTAAAAAAAAATTCGCTTTCCGCTCCCAGGGGGTTATTTTTCCCAAGATCAATTTCAGAGTAAAACAAATAACGTATCAGTTCACAACAAATAATTCATGTATATAATGTTAAATTTTTTGCATCCAATTTACTTCAATCCATTTCAAATTATCTTATCGATCAATTAATAAATTAATTTATCTTAGATGTTATAAAGTACTAAAATCGGTGGCCATCCAATTAGAGTAGAAGATAAATTAGGCAGTACTGCGATTGGTCTATTTCTGGTACAAAACAGACAACAAAAAAAGGATAAACCAAAACGTACGAATTTCTATATTTTTAAATTTTCAAATTCCTTCCACTCAGAAAAATAAATTTCTGTATTTCCAAATTCTTCTTAAAAATATCGATTCACTATATTTCCGATTCAGATTAAATTCACGCTGCAGCGAAGTGATTGAAACTGATCAAGAGAAAATTCCTGAGATCAACCAATATTCCAGGCCGAAGGGGTCCGCAAATATTTTCTTCAAAAATATTAAAAAGATGCAAAACGCAATCCCACTCCTGTCACCAAATTTGTCACACCTAATTTTCATTTTACTAGTTACTTGTCAATTATACTTGAATCTTTTAGCTTGCTTATTTGTATTTAGCTTTTCTCTAATTAACTTTGGCACAATTCAATAATTAAGCAGCTCGGGGAGTCCTACCTCTGTACTTATAATCTGGAAAACGACAACTTTCTAATTTTATTGGAAAATAAGCATGAAAACTTATAAATTCTGTTTATGTCGTCAAGGGAAAAGCAAAAACGTACTCAGGAAAAAGTTTAAAGAAAAGGCGCAACAGGCGGGTTCAAACTGCGCAGGCAACTAGCCGTTAGCGTCAAAAAAAGAATTAAATGGAAACGGATTGATAAGGTTTTGAAGGACAGATAACTGATAACTTGTCGACACGGGATGAGAATTAAATAGATTAAAAATGAAAATTCAGACAAGACCACGCCAAGCCAGACAAATGGAGAAAGAGCCAAGACTTTGAGTTGCGCGCGCGCAGCTTATATAGGTCATTGGCGCTTTTGGCGCCTTTTTGATTGATGATTTTTGGCTATTTTCCACTCATCTATTCACACTTGTTCATCCGATGTTGTTGCATCTTTTTGCATATTAATGTGCTTGTATGAGCGCTTGTTTACACATTAAGCAGTAACTTTGGTTTTATGCTTTATCCTTCTGTGACCTTGCTAACCCCTATAAAAGAAGCTTATAGAGCAAGTCAGTTGTTGAACCTATCTTTTGTGTTTGGCCTAGCAATTTTTATGCTGATTTTTAGGTCAACTTTTGGCGTTTTTTGTCACTTTATTTGGCCACTTTTTGCTTCTGCAATTTGTCATTTCGTCCTTTTTCTAGTCATTAATTTGGAATAAAATCTGGTAAACAAGCTTTTTGACATTTTTGCAATTAATTCAAAGTGTCTTATCCACACCTGGGCGTGGGGGGTTTGGGGGTATGCACCCCCCAGAAACCAAAATACCCCTCCAGAAATCAAAATACCCCCCCCCAGAATTCAATTTTTGAAAATTTTTTTCGTTTTTTCCGCAATTTTTGATGCCAATGGATAGTGCTTGATGAGAAACGTCGAAAAATGGTGTTTTTATCGCCATACCACCATTTTTAAGGCCATTTTTCGACCTTCAAAAAAATCTTGCACCCCCCCCAGAATTTTCTTGCTGCCCACGTATGGACTCTTATCTGTCTGACGTTTGTCTGCTCTGTCTCGTTTTAAAAACCAGTTTTATCTGGTTTGTACCATGCTGTACTATAAAAATGCTCTATCTGTCTACAAGTTCGCCTTTTCCAATATACATAATTATGGGACACAAAAGTTATTAATTAGATTATAGCAATTTTGGAACAATGCGTTATTATAACATGAATATGCTAATTATTATATAATGCTGTGATTTAAACTACCAACGAAGGTTAATCAAATAACATTTTTGTATATAAAAACATTGTTTAAAATAGGAATCAAAATATTCATATTTTACAATAGATATAATAAGTGCTTCAAATCATGGCCTAACGTGACACTTTGAAAATTTTTCTCCCCCCAGAATCTCGGTGCTGCCCACCTATGCATGTGACTCTTAGATAACAAAAATGTCCATTAGTTCTCTTTTGAATTTACACATGTTTGAGAATGTTTAAATGATAATTTTTAAAAGTATGACATTTAGGATTGCAAACTTGTTTTTCCAAGTAGTATAGAGACACCTCCCATGCATGCATTTTGCAGGACTTTTATTTTGTAACATGTAAAAAAGGTGGTCTATCCTTTGTACACACAGGTCCCACTTTTCTGCAGCCTAATTAAGGGTCTGGAAGGCATAATTTATATACAACAGGCGGTAAAACAGGTCAAGCATGTCTGTGCGGATCTTAACTTGCACTGGGATGTCATATTTCTTGAATAGGTGACAACACAAATAGGTTCAATATTATACTAGTTTGTCATAAGAATGGTTGAGTAGTTAAGCGAAGCTCTCTGGTCCCAATGTTATAAGATTGGCAATGGTTAAGGATAGGAGGCTGGTTCCACCTATAGTCTGTCCCCAATCTTATAACATACACTGTTATACACACCTGGGCATGGGGGGTTTGGGGGTATGCACCCTCCAGAAAACAAAATACCCCCCCAGAAATCAAAATACCCCCCCAGAATTCAATTTTTGAAAATTTTTTTCGTTTTCTTCGCAATTTTTTGATGCCAATGGATAGTGCTTGATGAGAAACGTCGAAAAATAGTGTTTTTATCGCCATACCACCATTTTTAAGGCCATTTTTCGACCTTCAAAAAAATCTTGCACCCCCCAGAATTTTCTCGCTGCCCACGTATGCTGTTATAGCATCATAGTCTGTCCCCAATGTTATAACATATACATTGTTATAGCAATAGAGGTTGGCCCAAGAGTCTGTCCCCAGTTTATAACATAGGCAAGGGTCAAGGAATGGCAATGCTGTAGGATAGTTGAGGGGTGGTGGCCCAGTGTCAAGCCTTCATTTTAAATAGGATCATTCTGAGACTAAACCTGAACTAAGTATAAACTAGGATTTAACCAAGGATAAACCTGAACTAAGGTGTAGACTAAGCTCAAGGGTAAAATAGGATTTACCTAGATTAAACCTGGACTAAGTTGTAAACTTAGCCAAGTTAGTGTAAACTAGGCCTATGGTGTATATGACTTCCTGGTCCACTATTATTACCCATAGATTCTCAGCAGGGAGAGGGGAAGGGGGAGTCCCTCCCTAACGCGGCTGAATATGCTTGATGTGTTGAGCGTGTTGCATGTTTCCTCTAACACATCAAGCATGCATAGACATGTTCAGACATGTTCTGACTGTGCCTTGAAAGTCAATAAATATGAATTTTTTCTACCAAAGTTTACAAATATGAACTTTTTCTTACAAAGCTCATGAAAATTTTCTCACAAAGTTTAAAAATTTCCTTACAAATACTCTTTGAAGAACTATAGCAAATATTGTTAAATCTTCTGCAGATCTTGGTGTCAGAGGGCTTATTATAGGCTCCCACCGGCAGGTGCCAGTGATCTTTTTGATAGTATTTCTAATCTTTTGCGGCATAAGAAGCATAAGCTGCACCTTTGTACTGTATTTAATAAATTGTTTACACATCAAAAGAGGCTAGCAGAGCATGAGAATTCTGCTACATTAATGATCTAGGTTTAAGTGTCCTCCTGTGCCTCTTGTTTCAAATTTAGGAGAAATTTAGTTAATGACTTTGAGATAAAACACATTACACATAAATAGTACGTATTGTGACCAAACATTTGAATCAAATGACAATTTATTTTCTTACGCGCATCTGAAGACATGCTTGAAAGAAGACCTAATCATTCAGTCAATTGGTAGAGCTGGGTCAGCTGCACTAATTCCTGAGGGTAAGCTTCTTTCAGAGGATTTGTCTGACTACCCTGGGCATATCAGGGAGGAAATCAGGAGGTATTAGCAACTCATTCAAAATACCAAAACTGTGAGCAATGTGATTGATTGTGCATATAACTATAGATGGGGAATGGGTAATTACTCAGATATGCTTACAGTTATTCTCCAAAATTAAAAAGAGCTTTTTGAGTTGATGCAGCGATTAGCTGTTTCCTTGAAAATTGTGAAATTGGAGCTAGCAAATATTGTTTTGCATGTCAAAACAACTTTGCACTTCTAGGAACCCCCATTTTAATAACAAATGGCTATAACCAACATCAAATTTTTTTGATGTGTCAATAAATTTTGTATGTGGTTGCACAGATAAAGCATTCCTACTAGAAGTAATCAATCAGCAACATACTCTACACATTAATCCAGACCATAATAGACATAGTTTTAAAGGTAATCTCCACTTCTTTCACTGTTTGGCACATCTTTTTGGAAATTTTGAACCAGATAATGTTTATCAAGTTTTTGTTCAAAACTGTGAAAAGAAAAATTATCAATCAACTGTTTCAAATTTTTGTGAACAACAACCTGATCAGCTTGTCACACAAGTACTATCTCATCTTGAAAAAATTCAACAAAAACAGAGCGTCATACTTTCATCTAAATTTCAGCCTATTTCTCAAATTCTTGATGATAAAATAACAATAAGTGAAAGCTACATAAAAGAGCAAAAAAGCGGATATTAGACACAAAAAATGGCTCCTTAATAAACTAATTATCCTAAAGACTAGGCTGTTCAAATACTGCACTCAACATACATATCTTGGCTTCAACTGGGGCGAATACAATATCAAATTAATTAAAAGGAACTTGTTTCCTGCATTAATTCAAATAATCCAAAGTGATCCAGAAAATAATAAAAGGCCAAAAGCTATCTTACAAAATGGATTCTAACTGTTTGTCAACAATCATTCTCAAATTTCTCGTTATTAGCACATATGTAGTACCTGGCTTTAGCTTTGATACATTTAAGAGAGCATACAAAGCATCACTGACTATAGCTAAATTTCCCTATGAATATCTAGACTCACTTGCAAAATTATTTTATGCACAATTATCACCGCTGGCTGTGCTCTATAATTCCCTGAAAGAGGAATGCATTAGCGCTGAGGATTATGTGCAGTGTCTAAAATACTAGCACAAGTATAATATTACAACCTTGAAGGATTATCCCATATTTTACAACACACACAATGCAGTTCCTTTTTTTGAAGCATGCACTACCGTGGCCACTTTGATTGGGCCAGATTTTGAATCAATATTTTTAGGGAAGCAATGTCATTAACCAGTGTCACTGAGCACTACATTTTCGAAAGCATTCCTGAAAACAAATTCTCACTATTTTTGGAAAATTCTAAACAAATTTATTATACTTCAAAACCTAGTATGCTTGGTGGCTTATCTATGTTAATGACTTGACTAGCAATAAAAGATCAAACATCTATAAGGAATAACCTGGCCAAAGCTGTAAAAGCTATAATTGGCCTTGATTTTAATGCTTTATACCTCTGTGCACAGTCTACAGACACACTTACTGGTTATCATGATTATTGGTTTATAGAGGGAAGGAATAAATTTCATAAGGTTAGTGCTTAAAAATCAATATATGTAGAATATTTTTTGTATGAGAGTCAGAGGATAGAATATCACATTCAGCATTGTGTTAATGATAAGAAAACACTGTAGGACCACACATGGGCGTAGGGGGGTCTGGACCCCCCAGAAATCAAAAGACCCCCCAGAATTCAATTTTTGAAAATTTTTTTTGTTTTTTTCGCAATTTTTTGATGACAATGGATAGTGCTTGATGAGAAACATTGAAAAATGGTGTTTTTATCGCCATACCACCATTTTTAAGGCCATTTTTTTGACCTTCAAAAAATCTTGGACCCCCCAGAATTTTCTTGCTGCCCACGTATGTGTAGGACCCGTCTGCTTACTTGTTGACGGATTTTACTAGATACACATACAGTGTGTGAATTTTATGGTTATTATGACTGCCACAACTGCCTGGCAGGTCAAAGAAATAAAAAAAGGATCCTGAAGAAGTGCATTCATGGATTCAAAAAAGAAGCCTACATAACATTATCAGGCTATAATTTGGTTCTATTATAGGAGTATGAGTGGTACTCTGTCAGAGGAAAGTATTTTAAAACTCAATCAATAAGGAAATTATATGCAAAAACTTGAGTTAGTAAAAATGTAATGACCTAAGTAATTTTAGATGGTTAAGTTTTTAGATTAGCAAAAGTAAATATTTACATCATGAAGATTTGAAACTCCAATATGCCAATTTTCTGTCAATTACAAAGCATGCGAAGATGAAAGAATATGTGGAGAATGGTATGCTGAAAAATCTCCAACAAAACCTAAGTAGCAGTTATTTTTGGAAAAAAAATTATTTTTTCCTCAGAAATTATTAGGTTCTTAATCAACAAGGACTTGTACTAGAGAAAATTTTTGAGGTTATACAGTATGACAAATCTAGACCTTTTGAGAATTTTAGAGACACATTCACCAAACATAGACAAGGTGATGTAGATCCAAAATTGGTTATGATTGCCAATACTTTCAAAGAATTAGGCAATACAGGATATGGCAAAACCTTAAGTAATAAGGAGCAATATGTGGATGTGCTTTATGCTGATTACAAGAAAGCAGCTGAAGCGAGCTTGAGCCCATATGTGAAAAAGGCAAAATTTCTCACAACCAACTGTTATGAAGTGTGCAAGCTCAAGCAGGAAATTGTTTTAGACTCACCTATAGTTGTTGGATTTCCCTATAGTTGTTGGAAAAATGTTAGATTTCTTTGATGATGTGCTTTTTGCATATTTTGACATTTTGGATTACCAGTGAAGCTGCAAGGTGAATTTGAAAAAGTTTATAGAAAGTGGTTTGTAACATTAAAGGCCACTAAACAAGCTTCTGGACTGTTAAAAGAGGCTTTTTAAGAACCAGCCATGTGCTGTTTAGCTGCAAAAACATATATAGCTTTTGATGACCTAAGCAAAGATATGAAAATCAGCAGTAAAGGATTGATGAAAAAAGTGATCCGGTTGTCCTTTGATCAGTTAAAATATGTGCTGGATACTCATGAAGCACAAAGAGGTAGAAGTATAGGATTCAGGAAGCAACCCAATAATCACATGTAGACAGATGTCCAATGAAAGCAAGGACTGCCGTACCTATACATTAAAACAAAAGTACTCTCAGATAGTATATTGACAATCCCACTAGATATATGAAACCATTGTACTGGTTTCCAATTGTAAATTTTTAGTGTTTTTCTTATTTCTAGTGAGAGCAACAGGGCCCTAATATCCCTCTGAACCAGGCACCTGGTTAGGAGTTCTGAAGCTATGATTTGATATATGTATCTGAAAATATGACTCACCATTGTGCCAACCTCCTTGCTGTGTGAATTGGACATTGACCAAAAAAAAAATTGTAAAGTTTTGAAACATTTTGTTGTAAACTTTGGAACATTTTTTCTAAAGTTGGAACATTTTTTGTAAAGTTTGGAACATTTTTGAAAAATTTGGAACATTTTTTGTAAAGTTTGGAACATGTTTCAGATGCTATGACATAAGAAATTTGTAAAATTTTAAACATTTTTTTGTAAAGTTTAGGACATTTTTCTGTAAAATTTAACATTTTTTGTAAAGTTTGGAACATTTTTTGTAAAGTTTGGAACATTGTTTGTGAAATTGGTTATAAATATTAGTACAAGGGTCCACTGAAGTTATAAACAATGGATAGTATCAAAAAAACAATAGACCAATGTAAAAAGTCCAGCCGCATTTACAGGAAAAAATAATTCACAGCAAGTATCAAGGAAATCACCAAAACTAATCAACTCCTTCTCAAAAAAATCAGATAACTTATCAGTTACATAAACCTATTCAAAAATTGTTTCAGCATCAAGCAACCATTGTAGCTGGGCCAAATATATTGTGCAATGCAGATTTGTTAGATGTGAGAGTTTTAGAATAAGAATTGCAAAAATTGCTATATTTAAATGGTTGTTGATGTGTTCTCACAGCAAGGCCTATGGAATGACAAATAAAAGTGCAAAAACCGCATTACAAGCCTTCAAAAAGATTCTGCAACAGGCTGTTCCACAATCTATAAAAGGTGATTGTGGCAATGAGTTTAAAGGCTAGTTCAATAGCTTACTAAAGTCAAATTCAATAAATCATATACTAATAAGCAGCCCTGAAATTAAAGCTTAGTTTGTAGAATATTTTCATATAAAATTTTGAGATAAATAGATGAAGTTCATGATCTATTATTCCAATCAGAACTGAACTAGAGTATACCAAAATATTATTGAAAGTTATAACAATACCGCACATAGAAGTCCTAATTACCAATATACCCTATAACAATGTGGACTCTGAAAATATTGGGGAATTATAAGCATTTGTGTCAAGAAAGGAAAAGGAATGTGATGTTGAGCAGCCATTGAATATTAGTGAAATAGTGTGGATACCAACTTTGTAGAATAGCTTCACAAAAGCAAGTAAACATACAGGGGCGGATTTAGGGAGAGGGGCCGCCCCCCATTGGCCCAAAATAATGTGCAACATTAGGCATTTTTGAGCAATTTTTGGGTTAAAATGGCTAATTTTTCCGCCCAAGGCAGGGTTTGGCCCACCTTTAGAGTTACCGCCCCCTCCTCTTAGGAAAATCCTAGATCCGCCACTGTAAACATACATACACTGATGAGTTATTTCAAATTAAGGAGGTATCAAGCAGCTGTCCTAAAACATATAAATTAGAGGATCTCTTGAGTGAACTAATAATAGGCTCTTACTTTGCAAAAGATTTACAAGCATACGTGGGCAGCAAAAAAATTCAGGGGGAGGGTGCAAGATTTTTTGAAGGTCAAAAAATGGTCTCAAAAATGGTGGTATGGCAATAAAAACACCATTTTTTGACGTTTCTCATCAAGCACTATCCATTGGCATCAAAAAATTGCGAAAAAAACAAAAAAAATTTCAAAAATTGAATTCTGAGGGAGGCATATTTTGATTTCTTAAGGAAGGGGGTACTTTGGTTTCTGGGGGGTGCATACCCTACCAAACCCTTCACTACGCCCAGGTATGGCTACAAGTGGCTGAGTCTAATGCAGAGCAACACAAACAAATAGATAAAGCTATAAATAAGGACAAAGGCATGTGTGAAGTATGTTTTGAAACTGACCTAAGAAATTTGGGACAATTTTGTCAATAGCAGAATCAAAATTCTATGAATAACCAAAGCAATTATGCATCATCCTTTTGCTTGTATTGTATTGTTTCTGGTCCAAAAAACAGTTGAAACAACATTTGTTAAGCAACTTATCAAAATATAGAGAAAGAATAATTGATACAAAAATTAATAAAATCTACTGGTCTTATAGCGAAGAACAGCCTCTGTCCTACAAGTTTACCCGACTTTAATAGGTTAAAAGAAGAAGTGCCTGCACCACAATTATTATTCCTAGATAATCTGATGTATGAAAGTAGAGGAAATGTGCAAATTATGGAATTGTTCACTTAGGGCTGTCAGTCATCATTGGAACAAAAGTGTTATAAAAACTGCACAAAATCTATTTTATGATGGTCTTTGTACTTCTCGCATCAATTCTGATTATATTGTTTTGTACAAAAACCTAGCAGATCAACTGCAATTGCATATATTATTGCATCATTTATACCCTAGTAATCCTGAATATTATCTAGAAGCACAGGTTGATGCCACCACCACACCACACGGGTTCCTGTTCATTGACTTAACACAAAATGCAGACAATTTGCTCATGTTGAAAACTGATATTTCGGGCAAGCGCCATACAGTTTGTGTGCGCCAAAGTCTATGAAAATGCAGTGCAATCTATCTAAAAGCTATAAAAATAACTCCTTAGGGCCATATGACAGAACGCAGAATAGTGCTATTCCTGGATAAAACAGTGGTAAAAGAGGGCGCAATAAAATATTTTAATATAACTGAAAGCGGAATAAACAGTGATTTTCCAGGAATAAAGTTGGTATGACAGAATGCAGAATAGCGCCGTCTCAGGTGCTAACCTTGGCATAAAATGGTGGAATAAAAATAAACGGTCATATGGACAGACGGCAGGATAAGTTATCTCAGGGATAAAAACACTCGCTTTTATTCTATGATTTTATACCTGGTCATAGCAGGTGTAAGACAGTGGAATAGAAGTGAAAATCGTTTCTGATGCAATTTCAAAAGAAGTAAATGTGTTTAAAAAATTTTTAATTGGATAGGTAATTGATTCCTTTTTATGTAGAAAGGTTTGTAATATATTTATAATATATAATAGAAATGTTTATATCTTGTTTGTAATACAATCAAAACTGATATAGAAAATTTTCTAGTTGTGCGTTTGCCCCATGAGTGCGACTTGTTTTGTTGAGCTCTTGGCAAAAAAAATTTTTTTTGATGTTTTGATCATGCAATACAGAACACCTCTAGTGAAGTGATTTAAAAAAATTAGTGCAGTAGTTGGTGTGTATTTGCAAGATCTGCAAATGAGCACCTACTTACACAAAAAAAATTAGCTCTTCAGGCGCAAGCTATCATAATTTTTTTGATCTTCATGTAAATGTTTCATTTTTGATTTCCGTAGAAGCAATGAAGCCACATTTATTGAATCAAATTATAAAGAGTTTATTTTGTAATTGGCAGTCCCATTAACTCTATGCAGCAATGGATACTTTGCCTGTGTGCGCACATGTACATAAATACTACACGTTTGTTTTACATTGTATATTTTCAAACAATTTGTACGTGACTACAGTATGCAGAATGTGTTGGACATCCAATTTATACACAAAACCTATGGAATGCATAACTTAATCTTGGGATTGATACAGTTATCCCAGGAACAGCTATTCCTTGCATGTTTTG
This sequence comes from Mermis nigrescens, assembly GCA_036768485.1. Taxonomy (NCBI): domain Eukaryota; kingdom Metazoa; phylum Nematoda; class Enoplea; order Mermithida; family Mermithidae; genus Mermis; species Mermis nigrescens. Next base: position 3,304,646 of record JAVLUZ010000273.1, on the reverse strand, counting down.
CGTTCTGTCATACCAAATTTTCTTATTCCTAGGATAGCTTATTCCGTCCCTTAAGCCAGGAATGGCTATCACAAGAATGAGTTTAATTACAAGAATAGCTAGCGATTCACAGAATAGGACTTATCTCAAGAATAAATTTTTCTGCGTTCTGTCATACAGCCATTAGAGACTAAAATGGAACATTAGATGCTTACATTTGCTAAGTATTGCAAGAAAACCATACGTGGGCAGCAAGACAATTCTGGGGGGTGCAAGATTTTTTTGAAGGTCGAAAAATGGCCTTAAAAATGGTGGTATGGCGATAAAAACACCATTTTTCGACGTTTCTCATCAAGCACTATCCATTGGCATCAAAAAATTGCTGAAAAAACGAAAAAAATTCTCAAAAATTGATTTCTGGGGGTGGGGGGTATTTTGATTTCTGGGGGGGGGTATTTTGGTTTCTGGGGGGTGCATACCTTCCAAACCCCCACGCCCAGGTGTGAAGAAAACCCCAACACAATGCACTTATAAATAATGCAAGCAAAGACCAACTTTTATGCATTTGCGATTGCACAAACAATTTTCTATATGGCAACATTCCTTTCACTGATAAGGATATACAAAAACTAAAAAGATATCAAAACAAAGTACAACATTTAGCTAAAAATATGTGCTCAAATACAAGACTCAAAAAAGAATTCATTATTTAAAACAGTGGCTTTTTACCCTTTTACTGACTCTAATTCTATTAGTTATAGGTAGTTTATTAGCAGAAGCAATGATAGATAAGAAATCTTCAAGCATGCAGAGAAAATGGTTCTAGTGCCAGCAGATATTGCTGAGCAGAGTAAACCTATGGATTATGCATTAAATGCCCTAGAAATGGGGATGTACAAGATTTTAAGTGACAAGCATACACCATCGGGCTCAAAAACAATAAAATATAACTAAATTTTAAGCAAGTTCAGCCGAGCACAGGAACAGAGTAAGAAACTGTTTGAACTGACTATTCTAGGTCCACACAAATCCCTTGGAAGCAAAGAAATTATAGATGGTATACCAAAAACCTCACAGCCAAAGGCAAAACTGCTATTACAGCATATCAATGACAATCCCAGTATAAATATAGAACCATGGTTTAAGATTGTCATTGTGAAATGTATGTGTCATTTGCATAACTTGTGTTAAACAGAATTTAAAGGAGTAAAAAATTGATTAAGTAGGTTGAAAAATCATAGTTCACATTTTCCTGAAACTCTAGGTTGTTATGTGCTTGAGTAGTGTTAGATTCTATTATATTCTCATTAGTATTGTGATCATTATTTGATTTGTCAGAAAGTTTAAAATGAAACAATGAATTTTTGGACCTCGTTATGACTATCTTATTAAGCATTGTGATTTGGGCTTATCTAATTTTATTATCTGAACTTTCCTTTAATCTCATGATTTTACCATGTTTCCAAAAATCTAATGAAGGAAAAACAACATCCTTGACTAAAAGTACTCCATTTATTTTGGGTTTCTGAATCTCATTCTAATCTTGGGTGTTTGTGAATAATTTACATTCTTTCATGTAAGATTACTAAATATTCGGCGTGCTATGCATACCAAAACACATTCGATGTTTTTAGAGTTTTCCTCTAATATTGTAATAAATTTTGAGCAGAATTAAGTTAAAGATTAAATTTAAAATCATCATGATCATTTTCTTGTAAAGGAGACCCTAGATATGTATACAGTACAAAATAATTGATAGGTCTTATAGGTGTTATGCATTCTAGTTCTTCTGAGATATAAGTTAATGGTCTAGAATTTAAAACAGCTGCAATCTTGCTTTTGAAAGTTATTAAGTTTTCTAAATGCAAAATTTGTCTTACTAGAATTATTTTTATTCATTGTTTCATTGATCTTATTAGCCGTTCTCAAAACTCACCTTGTCAGGGTGCATATTGTGGTATGAGCAACCAAGTAATTTTATAGATGAAAAATAATTTTCTAATTTCATGGAAAGCTTTTTGAGCTAATTTAAATTGTGGAGCGTTATCCTACACAATTCTGTCAGGTTTTCCATGTATCAAAATAGATTGACTGATGCAGTTTTAAAAAGTTTGGGCTGATAAATAAATGGTATATTCTAAATGAATAGAGTGTGTAACAAAACACATAGATGAGCATTTTCATTGTTAGTTTTATTAGTTGAAGGATTGAGATAACCTAACCAATATACTGAAAAAGTCTCAAATGTTTAACTCTTTTTTTGGGATATAGTGGCATTTATGGTAATAGGTAGGGGGTTGTTTTATATTTCTTACATGTGAAGCATAACTTTAAGATTCGTTTTACCTCAGTCCTACCTTCAATTATCCAATACTTTTGTCATATTTGTGATAAAGTGTAATTTACACTAAAATGCATTCCTCTTTTATGAGTAGAGGACTTAGGTGAGCAGCACCAAAATTCTGGAGGGGGAGATGAAAAAATTTCTGGGGGAGAAGTTGGGTGAAAAAATTTTAAAAGGTCAAAAAATGGTCTCAAAAGTGGTCTTACTGCAAAAAAAACACCATTTTTTGACATTTCTCATCAAGCACTCACTATCCACTGGCATCAAAAAATTGCTGAAAAAGGAAAAAAATTTTTCTGGGGGTGGGTTATTTTGATTTCTGGGGGTATTTCAACTTCTGAGGGGTGCATACCCCTAAGCCCCTCACGCCCATGTGTGTTAGAGGATAATCTATTCAGTTAATCTGTTTTCTAGGTAAAAGTATAGAAAATTTAGCTCTTTCTGGAATTTCTACAATTTTCAGCCTTGCATAACATCTGAAAATTCTCTTTTTATCATAATTTACTCCTAAGTATCCACAACTTCAAATTAACCACTCTGTTTTGATAACTCATTATGGAATTCTATTTGAGCTCGTTTTATCAAACAGTTTTCAGTGACTTTTACTTCTTTAGCCCCAATGGGACTTTGACAATTATTTAAGTAAAAAAATATGCAAGTCATTGGAAATATAATTATCTTAATATTCCAGGGTCAATTTATTCCAAAATTTAATTTTTTAAATAGCACAAGACATATGTATACTGTTATTCTTATTTGCTTTCGAGAACAAAGATATTTTGCTTGAATCAAGAAAAGATATAGTTTGTACTTCTTCACAATCATCAAAAAATGATGTTGAAGGAGATTCAATTTCATTTTCTTACCTAAGAGTTATTAGAACAGAAGTTCTTGGCTAATTTTTTATTTCTCCATAGAGCCACATTGGTCCATACCACCACAAATTTGATGCTTTTAAATCAGGAACTCTTGCTCCTTGAGAAGCAATGTTAGCAGAGTTCTCATCTCGAGAAATATGTTTTAAAGTCACATCCTATTCCTGAGAAGATTTATTCTGTTTTCAAAAAAATGCCAAGTGGTTTTTTGCTGTTAACACAATCTCACACACATGGGCGTGGGAGGGGGGGTATGCAACCCCCCAGAAGTCGAAATACCCCCCCCCCTCCAGAAATCAAAATACCCCTCCCCCCAGAAAATTTTTTTTTTGCTTTTTAGTAATTTTTTGATGCCATTGGATAGTGCTTGATGAGAAACGTCAAAAAATGGTGTTTTTTGCCATACAACCACTTTTAAGACCATTTTTGACTTCTAAAAATTTTTCCACCCCATCCACAAATTTTTTACCCCTCCCAGAATTTTGGTGCTGCCCACCTATGATGATGAGTCAATGAGCAACGTTTTTGTACTATTAGCAGTTTTAATTGATTTTCAACAAAGATGTGACATTTTGAACCTATGTGAGCTGCAAGCAATGAGTTCTAATTAAGGCAAAGTTATTTATTTTATAGGCACCAATCTTGTTTCAGAAAAAATTAAATTAACATAAACATTCAATAAACTTTTAACTCTCAAATAAGCGCAAGCTGCCAAAGCAGACTTGGATGCATTGACAAAACAGATTAAATGACATTTAACATTGTGATTTTGATAGTCAGCTATTTATCTGCATATTGTTATGGTCGGTGAAGTTTCCCAACAGGTTCATCCAAAGATAATTTTGTTTTCCAAAGCTTTTGTAAATAGAGTTTTCCGAGTAACAAAATGGGTGACAGAAACCCAAGGATCAAACATCCTAGCAACAATTTCCAGAATATTACGATTTGTTATAATAGTTTGTTCTGTTTTTCTTACTAATAAAATTAAAAATTAATGACAGTCCAACACCTTTTCCCATGTAACACCTAATACTTTAGTTTAAGCTAATTTTGTCAAACTTTTTTTGTTTAAATGAGTATTAAGCTTAAGCTGTTTTTGTCTGATCTTTTTTGTTTAAATGAGTTATAAATTTGAGTGATTTAGAACTCCATTCCTGTAGATTCACACTCACTTATTAAAATATTTCCTTAGATTCAGAATATAATTTTTTAGATCCTTTAAGAGAATTGACTTCTATGATATTATTATCGATGTAAATATTTTCTAATTATTTTTTACTAGTCTCAGTGGTGACTTTACTCGACTGATATTTTATGCAAGCATTTAATAAGAATAGATTTAAAATTTCACCAAAAGGCATTCTGTAAAAGTTGTACATTTCCATGTCATTTTCAATTGCTGAATTAGTAGTATCTGTAAACAATAAAACCCTATAGTCTGTTGCACATGACTTCTTGCATAAATTCTGAATATTTTCAAAGACAGACCGCCAAGGGTTACAATGATTATGTATCAGATCAATGCTATAATTGCAATCTGTCAGCTAATTGACAGATATAATTTTTAAATTTATGACCAAAATTGTGTGAAACAGACTATGGTTTCATCTCCATCAGTGTCCTGCAAAGCTGTTTGCAAAAATGCTTTTCTACATCAGCAGTTTAAATTATTGGAGAAAGTCGGAATCTCGATAGGACACCATATCAATCTGGCATCATAATTGGACCCTTGCAAAGACATTCATTTAGTGATGCGTTAGTTGTCTTAGCTTTTACTGACGCATCATAAACTATCCAAACTTCAGTGGTATCTTTAAATGGAGTTATAACTGAATGATGAGAGAGATGTTTTAAATTATTAGTTTCATGTGTAACTTTTTCTATGATTCCCTTTTTTAGTTGATCTTCCATAATATTGTTATATCTTATAAGTAAATCAACTTCTTGTTCAAATCTGAATGTCAAAGAATTTAACCTTCTAATGATAAACCATAATTATCAGGAAGCTTTATTTCAATGTTTTTTCATGGCTATTCTACTTCATAACATACAGTTTCAAATTTCTGAGTCTCAATAAAATTTTTAAGAGCACGATTGTTGTCAGTTTCATACAGAGTGTTTGTAGATTCCAAAATATAGTTTCTAGATTCTAAAATGATTCAAGATCATTCGGAATGTTCTCATTACCTACGTTATTCAGTTGGAGTACTAATGAAATAGTTCCATCTCCTACAGATTAAAAAAATACTTCTGCAAAATTCCATTTTATTCGAACTATTCTCAATATGGAAAGTTTGGTTTTTTCCAGGAAGCAAATAATTAATTTTTGAGTGAATCCAAAATAATCCAGAGGGTAATTCCAGCATGCATATTAGGATTATTAACAAATTCCCAAAAGTAATCAGCACCTATGAGTATATCAGGCTTAATATTAGAAGAACATATTTCTAAAAGTTAGAAATATTCTCAAATGGCAGTTTAGAAGTGGCCAAATTCCTGTCTTCATTATCTGAAGCAGCCAGTACCATCATGTTTGTTAAGTATGGTATAGAAGAGGTATAAATAGTTTTAAATGTGTTGTCTCATGAAGAATGTCCAGAGCAACTGAATAACTTTTTACTCACAGTGACACTTTTGAAACAAAGGTGTTAATTCATATCAATTCTCAGTATCTTGATTTTAATCCTAGTATTGCTTTAAAGTTATTGGTAACAATATATATTATTGGCTACCAGAATTAAAAAATACAAAAGTATCTACAACCGTCTAATAACATATTCCAGTGGAAAAACTATTTTGCATTTAGATGATGACATGCTCTAACACATTCCCTGCCCCTATTAATGTGTCTTCTAAACCTAAACCAGCTCCACAAGGAGCATCATAAACAACATTTGGCTGTAAAGACATTTCTGTTGTGTAATTCATTAGCCAACTTATCATAAACAACATTTGCCTGTAAAGACATTTCTGTTGTGTAATTCATTAGCCAACTTAGAAGTAAATCAATTTCATTTGAACAGTACACATACTGCTTGTGAGCATTCAAACCAATAAAATCGGTATCAACTTGAGCATTAAAAAGTGCAGGGGTGTCAAAAGCAAATATTCTATCTTGATATTTCCAGCTAAGCTCAGCAGGGTACCTCAAAACATGTAATGCGCCCCTGTTACTGAACCAAGTTTCATTTTGTTTAAAAATTCCAAAAGAACAATGTAAACATTAAATTTTATTGCTGAATGGAAGTAAATCACCTGTTCCAGGGGATACAAACCACAATCTCCCATTTTACATGACTGATAGGTCCTTATAACACATACTATTAACTTTGTAATTATAATAAATATGCTCCGGAGTAACATTTTTACATTTCCAGATAGTTGAAGCCTCAAAAAAAATCAGCAACAATATATAATGCTGTAACAAGGCACAAGCATCCAGAGTTGCATCAAGCAGTAAAAATTGCTATACTACATGGAGCCAGATATGTCAAAAATTCAGAATTTCATTTTGCATCAATTTGAACTCAAAATAATTAAATTGTTAATTCACAGGATCAAATACAGAATGTATGATTTGATTAGAACGTTTCACTTTAAACTTTAAATATTCTAGCAATTTTCAGGACACATGTTTATCGTTTTCTGCATATCCAAAAACTGAATAATAAGTCCCTGTGCTGTTTTCAGAGCAAAATTTAATTGACAAAATTCTGTGAACTCACCACTTGACTGTAAATAAGCTTGCAATTCATCAATTATGACATAATTTGTGCTGATCAATGCAGTATAATTACCCTCAACACTAATTTGATACATCTTCTTAATTTTAGTTGCATCCTAAATGACCATACCATCATTAATGGCACAGTGGCCACTCCAGGCCTTACATCCATATGTGGGCAGCAAGAAAATTCTGGACATGTTTGCAAGATTTTTTGAAGGTCAAAAATGGCTCTATACATGGCGGTATGGCATGAAAAACACCATTTTTTGATGTTTCGCATCAAGCACTATCCATTAGCATAAAAAATTGCGAAAAAAACAAAAATTTTAAAAATTGAATTCTGCGGGATATGTTGATTTTTGAAGGAGTATTTCTGGTTTTTTGGGAAGGGGAGCATACCCCCTAACTTCCCATGCCCAGGTGTGCTTACATCCACCAAGATCTCCTACATCACTAGTAATTCATTCATCATTCCAAGTACTTAAAGCTCCTTCAACTATTACAAAAGTTGAGACAGACTGACAAGCAAAGGTGGGCAGCACCAAAATTCTGGGGGAGGGGTGAAAATTTTTAAAAGGTCAATAAATAGTCTTAAAAACGGTTGTATGATTAAACAAACAAAATTTTTTGACGTTTCTCATTGAGCACTATCCAATAGCATCAAAAATTGCTGAAAGAGCAACAAAACATTTTAAAAATTGAATTCTGGGGGGGTCATATTCCAACATCTAGGGAGGGGATGTATACCCCCTAAACCCTCCATGCCCATGTTTACTGACAAGTATCATGACAGCACCATCAAAACTTATGGTCTAAGGAATTATTGGTTTTTCAAATACCATGTTCATTTAAAAAAAGTTCCAAATTTTTGAATAATTTTCTGTCATACACATTTTGACATTTCAAAAAAACAGTGTGTGAAATTTAGTCAAAAACTATGTTCTTTGAGCCAAAAGAACATTTGTGCATATTTTCCGAGTTCTTAGTATACATTTGTGAGCTTTCACGTAAAGTGGTCTAAACCAAGGAATGTTAACAGACACATTAGCTCTCTGTGGTATATGAAGAACATCTTCCGGAATAGCACAGTGTACTTTTTGTGGTATGTCTACAGGTTGACCGTTTTTTGCTGTGCTACAAATCTGATAGTCTGCATTTATTAATGACAGAAACAAAGATGAGCAAAACATTAGTGGAACATAGAAAATCATGTAATCACTTAGAATCTACTGCTTTGCCTTCTGAAAAAATTTTGTAATAAAAAATAATGGCAATAACAAATACAATTTCCATTTGAGGACATTTTACTTATGCACTCTTTTTGATCAAAGCATGTTTCTGCCGAGCACCCTACTTCTCCCTCTTTTTCAACCCGCACCTTGTTGGTGCTTTGCCTATGGAATGGGCACTCCCTACAAATGCAGAATGGCACATATTTGAGCAGGCTATTTGGCTCCTTGGTTTCCAAATCATGCACAACATTGTTTGTAATCAGAAAACTTTCTTCAAGTCTAGCCTGGACATTCAAAATAAACACCAAAATTGGGATCATCAAGGAGTTTAAATTATTCTAAACTGTCGTTTATAGTAATGTCATTATCAGAATCAGAGCCTAAATTGTTTCAAGCAGAAAATGCGCCAAAACTACTTGGCAAAAAGACCATGATTGAAGCCATCAATTTATTTATCATGCTGTTTTTACTTGTTCTGACTGAATAATCAGACTTTCGAAAAACAGGAATTTGCAGCAAAAACATCATAATTAGACTGCCCAAAATTATCAGCATTGACAAAATTAGAATCCTTAACAAAAACACTTACATTATGCTTCTCAGAACAATCAACATTAATTAAAATAGAACCTGCAGCAAAAACATCATTTTTAACATGCTTCTCAAAACTATCAGCATTAGCCAAGTTAATGCACAGCAAAAAACTTTCAACATCATGATTCTCAGAGGTATCAACAATAATTTCATGATCTTTATTATTACCATTTTTGACACTCGACTCAAATGGAATAGTTTCTATAGCAGAAATGTGATGACTCTACAGTGACATATAAGTAAATTTCTAATTATTACTACAATGAGAAACAGAATCAATTGCATTAAAATGCACCTTAGATACCATAACTTCTGAATTTCTTCTATTAAAATTATATTCTATATGCTCATCATCAGTATCAATGCTTTGCAAAACATTTTCAACAAAAAAAGTGCTAGTATTTCTGTTTGATTCTGTACAATTAAAATTTTGTTTTATTATATTTCTTGAAGTCGGATTTACATTTCTGGACTGATTATTTTGAATGAAATTGCAATTACCTGTTGTCACTGGCTAGTTTGACCAACAAAATTCGGCCACATACTCAGGGATTCTACAGATAGAAAAGACATTGTTGTAAAAAATGGCTAGTATGGCCAGCCCTGCCACAGGTATGACAAGTTATCAGTATCACTGATCAACGCTCCTGTGGGTGCCAGGATTGACCGGGCAAATGACAATTGTGCGCCAAATGTCCAGGGTGGTCGCAATTGTTGCATCGGGGCAGTGACCAAGGACTACTCTTCACACCTGGGCGTGGGGGGAGGGGGTTAGGGGGTATGCACCTCCCCACAAGGAACAATTTTTTTGTTTTTTTTACAATTTTTTGATGTTGATGGATAGTGCTCAATGAGAAACGTTGAAATATTGTGTTTTTTTTGCAACATCACTATTTTCAAGGCCATTTTTTGACCTTCAAAAAATCTTGCACCCCCTCCTCAGAATTTTGGTACTGCCCACGTATGCTACTCCTGCCTTCAACAACAGCAAGTAAATTGTGAATCCCCTTGCATAAATTGGCTATGTTAGACATTGTTAGAGAATTGTTATTATTAGTCTGAACAGAAGAGACATATTCCGGCTTGTTTGACATTGAATCATCACTAAGTACTTGTGATTCAAAAATATCTGGCAGCCTTAAGAACTTAATCTAAATTAGCAAAACCACGATATTTTATCGCATCATGAATACTCCAATTTACACTCCTATTGAAAGTAGGCTTAATAATACAATTTCTGACTTCAGCCTGCAACTGAGATTATGCAGAATGTGCTAAGCATTTAAGCTTATTAAAATATTCAATAACACTTTTGCAGTGCTTTTGTTTAATGTCAAATGTCATTAGCTGAAGGAGATCGGAATTGAATTCTTCAGAAAACAGACTCCTCAATTATTTCACTAAAAATGGAAACCCTTATTATCACTCTTAATTAGTTTTAATTCTCCAAGAGACAGATAGTGCTCCAATCAAATTAAACTCCGAAAACACAATTTTAAATTCATCATCCACATTATTGAGACATTGCAACATCATATAATCAATCAAACAATCCATTCACTCTGAAAAAGATTCACCAAAACCTCCAGAAAAGGGACTAGCAGGCCTTATAAGCATAAAATGACCTAAACAGGTCCAAGGATTATGCAAAACATCCAAGCTTCCATGTGATTTATATTTTCTTCAATTTTTGTTCATATTTCATCTAAGCAATTTGATAATGGTGTGAGTCCATCAGTAAATGTGCACATAGCAATATTCTCGAGGGCAACTGTATTGTTAGTCAAACTTCTTGTTTTAACACCAATTTCCTCTGATTTTTCGAATTCAGTACAAAGAAATCATCACGTCGTTTTCACCATACAATGAATAATTTTGAGGTTTTTGAACTTCCATGAAAGAACTAGAAAGATTTTGAACATGAGACATAGTTCATTAGGAAGAACATACAATTTTCTAGCTATTTACTGAAAAAAATTTCTGAAATATGTCAGAAACTCAAAGAATAATAGCTGAAAACATCAAAAGCTACAGTATGACAGCCTTCTTGGCGGCCATATTGGAAAACTGGAATTCTTTAGTAAATCAGACAAATAGGATATCATTCGAATGAGCTTTTTTGGGCTTTCTAAAATGGGCTTAAACATTGAAAAATATGGGAAAGAGCGCAAGTAAAATGCACACCTTATGGGGCCAGCCATATTGAAAAAAATTAAATTGGAATTGCAGGACGAACTATTCAAAAACATGAAAAACAAAAAGGGGTGAAATTAAGAGCACAAAAATATCTAACTATCTTGCTATTTTTCGAAATATGAAACTTAACCTGTATACTGTAGCGACCAAGCAAAGTTTGAGCACTTTTTCAAGCCTAGCATACTGTAGACATAAACTAGCTATACTTTTCTCGGCAAAATAGTATTATTTTGAAATTGTCTATCTAAAACACTTTATTTCATGAAAATCCGTTCAGTGGTTCTTGAGTTCATCTCAAAAATCCTCACTTCACTGAAATGACTTATTCAGTGGTGAGCAGGTTCATCAGCTTTTACCGACTGTCAAAGTGTAGGCATGTTATAACATGAAACATGGACTAATTTTTGAGCAAGCTGAATGAATTGTGATCATTTATTGTATTTATTCTCATAACAAACACCAGTGGATCAAAAGTAATACTCATAAATGTACTCAAATTCTCAAATTGTGTGAAAATGACGTGATAAAACAGGGCATGAAGCAACTTGAAGTGTATCAAAATTATATTGATCAATTATGAAAAACAAACAAAAAGTTTTGGAGTTTAAACTCATGCAAAAAAAATTTTGTGCACTCAACAGAAGATAAACAACTCAAAATGCACAAGAAAATCAGAGTAAAACTTATTACTTGCAATGAAACAAAAATCAACTTTTGAACTGACTACAAATGGGCAAGAACAATGAATGGATTAAGAAACAGATTTTAGCTGTGGCTGAATCAAGAGATACTCTTATGGATGGCAAAAGACAACACATGCAATACTTTGGCCTGAAAGCTGGAAATGGAGCACAAGCTCAGAACAATTAAAGGCAGAATATCCAATTTACCCCAATAACTAAATTGTACATGTGCAACATTAAGTATTTATACAAGAAAAACGTTATTTGCAAAGTATATACTTATGTGTATAAAGAAACTAAGTTAGGCATAAGAGTGACAAAAATAAATTAGATCAAAAGAATTGAGGATTCAAGAGATTGAATATGAGTTTCATGATGAAATGGAAAAACAGTAGTTGTGTTGAAATTCCTTTGTAGTTAAATCAGTATCATATCAAAAGTTTGAATCACATTGCATCCAGGTAACACAGCACAGTATCAGGTCTGTGAGGCGGGAAAAAGTGGGCATGCTTTAGAAATTCCACATAAAATTCCTAGTAAAGCTCCAGGAAAAATTGGAGAAGTATTCAGAAATGAATGTTACAGGTTTCATAGCAAAGTAATCCGCAAAATGCTATTGCAACCCATTGTTTGCTATGTTCAAAATAATCTGTACAAATATTTACCTTCTTGGGTCTAAAGGCATTGCATGCAACCAATTATTTCTTGAAAGAAAAAATTTTACAAAATTTGTGCAAAAAGGTGATTTTTGACAAAAACCTGTAGAAAAATTACTTCAAGGCTTTTAAAACCAGGTTTTATGGTCAACAAATAATACACTCCATGTTGATTTTAAGTTGTTGCAGTGACTATTGTTAAATGGTTACAAATTTCCTGATTGAAAGTGGCTCCATTGCATCATGGGATGGGCTATCCCCCATTAGTGGTTTTGGTGATGTAGGTACTTGCAAGCCAATGAATGGATTGTGTGTTACCTCAGATGGAATAATCCTGTAGAACCAGACTGCTTTTGCGAATCACTGTCCTGTAGTAGCAAAAGGACAATATCCAGCAACAATTAGTGATTTGTACGTTGTTGTTGATGAATTACAAGGAGCATTAAGAATTAAGAATGCCTTCACACAGTGTAAAGACAATAAATGTGCTCTAAATACATATTAAGGGCCAGTAACTTCAATTCATGATTATTTTTCCAAAAAGAGTAAAATGACTTTATATGATCCTGTAAATGAAAAACTCAATTTTTTATATGTGGACAGAACTTTATTGGCATGGGCAAAGATATCTCAACCTAATATGCCATATACTCGGATTTCATGCCACATTGGGCACTCAAGCTCTGCTTCAATGCAACAATCAGATTGCTGAATTTTTAGGCGATGCTCTAACAGTATGGCCATGTAAACTCGTGCATGGTACACAAATATATTATGATTATACAGTGAACAAAATATGCTACAAACCTTTGTCAGTGCAAGTTGAAAACAGCTTGATGTTTGTAATGCCAGGCAGCAATGACCTTACTAGTTTTAGTCCTATGGTAGACTGTTATAATAAGATGGTCCATAGTTTTAAGCACTATAAGACATGGAAAACAAAAACAGGTCTTGGGCATGTAAGCAAATTGCTGCTAGAAGTGATTCAGAAAGTTCATTATGACGTTTTTTAATTTTACAGTCCATCCATTTTTTATAATAGGCTTTTACAAGCGCCTTTAAACTTTCAATTTTTTAAGCATTTTGTGTGCAAACCTGCACAACTACAACAATTTTTAAATAATCTGGTAAATTGGACAACTGCTATGAATTTTCAGTTAGATTTATTATACCAAACACTCTCTTGAGCTTGTCCAAATTGCAGGAATAGACTACATTGCTTATTTCATGCTGCTTTGATATAAAGCAAGACAAAGGCAAGTAATAGTAGTCAGAAATAATTTGTACAATCTTGGAGAAGCTTTACTCTTGCTTATGCAAAGAAATAAGCACAGCCTAAATGGAAATAAAAATAAAAACAACAACACCTCCACGTGGTCCGGTAAAAAGGAACAATAGGCTGAAAGAGAGATTTCTTATGCCCTTGAATGATCAAGTATTGAAATAAACGTCTTAGAAGCTCCTGATAATGTATCTAATGTCTCAAACTCTGTGCACATAACACTGTTTATACCAGTTTTAATTAACAATCAGATAGAAGCAAATGCATTAATTGACATGGGTGCAGCATTGTTATTATTAAGTTTTACAGTTGCATACCAACTACATGACCTGTAGCTCCTGGCAACAATTGCAAAACCAGTTGCTGTGGATTGAGAACCAATTAATCTGCTTTGTGAATTGTATGTACATCACAATTAAAACCTAGGATGTAAGAGACCATATTTGTTTTAATTCATAGAGATGGTAATAGTCCAGTTTTACTCAGATCAAATTTTCTTTTGTGACTCAAAAACTACTATTCTAATAACAAAAAGCAAGTTTGATTTAAAGAACAAAACATTCCCTGTACCGGTTTACTTAACAATTCACCACTCAAAAGAGGCGTAATAACTTTGCTTGAAAAGTGCGAACTGAAACCAAAAACGCTTACATCACTTAAAATGCCAGTTCCAATGCAGTAGAGAAATGTAAAATGCATTAAATTTGAGCCTAAACCAGGGCATGAGCGTGCAAATGTATACTATGCTTCTGCTATATGTGAAGTATTGAACAGGAAATATTGGTTCAAATCTTATTTTAAATAAACACACTGTTACCTAATACAAATGGGAAAAGATTGGTAGTATAATATGCTTTATCGATGATAAAGTCAAAGAAATCACTGAATCAAAACTTAAACCAATACAGCTAGACTTCAGGGCCACCATGGAAATAAATAAATGTCATTTATATTGCATTAAAAATTCATAGAACTTAAGCTCAGTGACAGCCAAAAATCATTGCAAATTATACATTAATTCTCCATTGGAATATATATTCTGCACCTAAGGGGTGAATGCTTGAACAAGCACCTTTTTTTAGGAATTTACATTAAACTTTTAAAAACTTTCAAAAATTGCCAATTCTAGAGACTTCAAATTTTTGTAGGTGTATTGACTCCCCCAAACCTTAAAGATCATGTATGGCTCTATCCATACAGACCATAAAATTTGGTATTGTTGAAGCATATACTTTTCTAACAGCAAATTAATCGACAAAGATGCCAAGAACAAAAATTTTAGAGTTAATTAGGATCTTCATTACATGCTCACCTCAGGTATTGTGGAAGATCAGATCTTTCCACATATTTATTTAATTCTCCAAAGGCTGATGAAAAATTAACAGTGAATCATTTTGTTAAGAGCTTTAAATTTTATTGCACACTTATTCTGAAAATAAGTAAGAATCCTTTCAACTTTTTAAGCATTTTTCTATATTCTTTCAATTGAGTCACTTCAGACATTGAAAAAACCTTTAAAATCGAAGTAAAGTTTAAATGCTTACTTTTGTTGATTGAACCTGTTTATAAGGAGCAGGATTACATATCCTGGCAGCAGGATTTCTTAAACAAAGAGCATCAAAATAAATTTGTTGTGGTGAATTATGACAATGTGCTCAAACATTCCATAGTTGTCAAGAGTAGTCCGTAAAACAGTTTCCAACAATGATTTCAATGCTAGAGAAGAAGAATTATAATTATCTAAATTAAGATCAATAAACCTCATTAAATTGCCTTGCTGAATCACTATTATTTCAATATGGAACATGACTTTTTTATTATTGAGCTAAGAAATAATTGGGAACCACTCATTTGCTTTACTTAAAATATTACATTGATTACCTTCATAATTAGATATATTGATGTTTTATTATTTATTTTATTTACATTACTCTAGATGCTAAATCATACTACTCAATTACAAGGAAACATTACTACTAATCAAGTATTTGGTGCAATTGTGTCAATACTATTAAATTACAGAAGCATGCATCAACAAACTGGTACTACTGCCCTAACTGGCGCCTAATATGACCCAGTCTTCTGGATGCACAGAACTATTTAAGGATCTTGAAGGTACCTGAGTGTCAGTATAGCAAATAAATGTAATGTACAAATTGAAAGCAACATTGGATTGAAGGAAAGCCAAATTACTTTCCTTTGCCACATTTGCATCAAGATATGTAAAAAACTTGATAATAATAGTGACAATTGATTTAGAAATCAGTGATGGTGATCAGACAGTCCTTATTTATTCCTTCTAAATGGTAGTGCAAAATTTTGTACAATTATTACTCATGCTTTTAGTTGCAACCTCCACACATGCAGCTCAATTGTAAACATCTCTGTATATTGTAATAATGTCCTTCTAACTTGGAACCAAAGAGCTAGGAAGAAATGTGGACCGGGCTACAACAAACACTTTGCTAACATCTCAAGCTTTCGTAAAAAAGCTATAGTTAATGCAGAATTAGCAATGATCGTAATTATATTTTGGCAAAAATAAGGATTTAGCAATACTCTTTCCTTACTTCCTTGTTCTGATCCATATGAAGGTTAAAGCTGAAGTACCCTGCATGATACACCTGTTGATTAACCTAATTCTCATGCCTTAAATCAGCGGCAAAGATTATTGGGATTAACATAAAAGCAGTCACTTATCCGCTTATGTTTTGCCACCATTTGTGGGCAGCTAGAAAATTCTGAAGAGGGTTAAAAATTTTTCAATGGTCAAAAAATGGCCTTAAAGGTGGTGGTATGGAAAAACACCATTTTTCAGTGTTTCTCATTGAGCACTATCTATTGGCATAAAAAAATTGCGAAAAAAACAAAAAAAATTATAAAAATTTCGAATTCTTGGGGGTGCATACCCCTACGCCCAGGTGTGCTCGCCACTACTCCATTCCATTCCAAGAATACCTTCATCATTTTAGAAGTGTATGTCCCATCCACCTCAAAAGAGATGATTCAAATTTATACAAACAATACTCAACAAGTTTAAGATTAATAGTAACTAATCGTAGCACAAACAAAATAGAAAGAATTTTACAGCTACATCTTTGTATCTTCAACTTTATTCAAAACACAACTTCATTATGCATGGATCCCAGATTATAAAACACAGAGAACCTTGTTAGGTCATTGGCTTTCATAACAACATATGAAAGACAATGATATAATGAAGGATTACACTGAACAACATGTGGTAACTTTTTTTTCTAAATCCATAGTTTTAGGGTGATTCTAAGGCAGCTTTGTGCGCTCATTTCAAATCTGCCTTTTGATTTATTCTAGCATATAAGGATTTTTAGATACAATTAAAAATTGTTTAATCAAATGACCATTAAACATTGTATGACAAGTATAAGCAATACAACCAAGAATGATCCTTTAAACTTTCTCGACTTTGATTTTTGTTTGTACTTAGCATCTGGAGCATCTCTAATCAGTCCCCAGCAATAGTCAGCCAACATATTTGGATTCCATTTGCCTTGGTAATATTTTTCTATAAGTGAAATGTCTCATTGAGAGTGCTCACAATGTTCATCACTTACTGCTCCAAGATTACGTGGGAAGAAGCCCAAATGCGAGTTCAAGAAATGCATTTATAAGGACATATTTCAGATGAATCAGGTGGATCATGCATATGACCTGCAGCCGATCCATTCTCCTCATCTTTGTTACAATTGTATAATTTATTGACTTTAATTTGCCGAATGATATGATTTAAGACAGAGTTTTAGACAATTTTTCATTTATGGCTGCTCAACTTCAATTTTCCAGCTGTGATTCCTATTTTTGATATTCTATGTTAGTACACAAAGATATGTAGGCAGCAATGATTATAAATTTTCCTTTTGCATGTGAACACTCATTCAAACATGGAAATGAGTTTGCACAGAAATTTTTAAAAACTAGACATATTAGTGTTAAATAAAAACTCAGATTTGTTTTGTAATAAGGGTAATGAAATTTTCAAATTGTCAAGTAACCCTGTACATTGATCATTATTGTGTATTGGGAAAATACTGCAAATTATTTAAACTACGTTAATGTAAAATTGGCACATAATTTATTGTGGTAAGCTTCTGCTTTATTATAAACAGGTAAGAATTATCAATGCATACTCGTATTTTATGTACCATAGCTTAGCTGATATGATTGAACAAATATAAGGTAACATTTAGCAAATCATAGACAAAAAGGCTTTGAAATAGGGATTAAGAGAAGATTCCCAGACCAAGTTTAAAGTGGTCTAAGCGATTTAAAAGCCAGACAGAGTGCTGGTAACCAAAAACTGAATCCAGTCTAAATCCGCTGTTTATACACAAATTCAACAAAATAATATATAAATTAGCAAATGAGCTGTGCTGAAAGATATGAAACTTTTAGCACCTAACTATGGGTAAAATCTAATTAACATTGCAATATGAACACCAGTGAATTAGATACAGAAAACACCAAGACTAAAAGAGACATAAAAAGTATGGCGGAAGTGTAAGATATAAAGAGGTTAATGAGGCAATGTTTATATCAGAGCAATGCATATAAAACAAGCAAATTCCACACACAATATATTAAACAGTAAAGTAAGCAAAGTGACTTTCCTCCAACCAAATAGGATTAAGCTTTATTTTAATCCCTTTTACTATTCAGACTGGGTGACTGCAGAAAACTATAAAACTCAGATTAAGTCAACAAGATGGCTTAGTTTTTACTGTTGTTTTTGAACACTCAGCGTCAACCAATTTTCAACTCAATCTTCTACTTTCAACATCCATTATTGTCAAATTTATTGCTTAGTCTATTTGGTTTTGACTCATCAAATCTGTCACTTCCTATTCAAAGTCAGTTGCGCTAGATTGTCACGAGTTTCAGTTGTTTTATTTTCTTTTGATTTGTCATACTCATCAAATTTTAAAACGTGAGTTTTTGGTGTATTATATTAAATAATACAACTCAAAATTTCTAGCTTCTTGATTTTGTTATGTACACACATAAGTACATCAATATTTGAGGTATAAAGTGTGAAGTAGATAAGGGTGCTAAGATTATCAAAGTTTGTTAAGGAAATATTAATAATAATCTCATAAGGAGTGAAATCAAGAAGGGTCCAAGCATGGTCGTCACATGATGTGAAGTAGATAAGCGTGACTGAATTTTAATTATGTTGACCCCTGCTTGGAGAATTCAGCTCGGAGTGACCAAAAAATAATAAAATAAACAGAGTAACCATTGAGTAAATTAATTTATACTCTGGAAAAAGCCGACTTAGTAAATATTCAAGTCTGGAGAAAGCCATTTCATTGCATATTTGGAGACATCCCAAAAATTTTCATAATTTTACTGACTTTTTCATTGTGATTTCGAGTCAGTCAAGGTACCTCATTTTTCTTTTCTATTGTAATTGTCCAACCAACAATTTCAAAACCCCCATAGAGCATTTCCATCAAATCTTATGTACTTCCTGATAGGGTAACAGTTTAAAAAAATAAAAAGGGAAAAAGTGTCAAAGCTTAAACAAATTCTAATTTTAAACCATATGCAGTACATGTATTGTGTGTTTCACTAGGGTTATTATCAGGATAGATTTTTTTAAGACTTAAAAATTGGGAAAACTATAAAAAGTCGGAATGGATTCAAATTCTGATTCTGAAAGCAAAAAGGCTATTCAAAAAAGCGCTTCAGACTCTTCTGACTAATTTTCTGATTGAGAAGCCTCGAAAGCCTTAGAAAATACGCTAAAGACTCATCAAACATTTTTGGATACTTTGCATACTTCAGTTTGAGTACCTAGGTATCAAAGTACCCCGCAGCAAGTGCGCAGTCTATTTTATTTAGAAATATTATATCTCTTGCTCCAAGTATGTCAGGACAAATTGAATTAGAGAATGGAACTGAATTGACACAGGGGCAAGAAAATAAATTTTCTGAAAGCTTTGCACCTTACATTAAATAATTTTTGATTCAAAAGTCACAAAAGCGGTAACTAGAAAAAGACATTTGATCCTAAATTGACCCTCTGTTTGCCATCTTCTATGCTGGCAGCATAATGAATTGCTTTTGTGGCATTTTTTTCTTTTCTATCTTATCCATGTGTCCAAAAAAATTTGTCTGGCCTCGTTGTGGCATCAGTTACATCGTTTTTATTGGTTTAGCTTGAAGAGGCATTAAGCGGTAGTAAGAAATAGGCATTTTTTGCCTATTTACAATGATACCACAATAACTCAAGATGGGAAAATAAAGTTCTAATGAGAAAATTTAGTGGTTTTTCCTTTCCAGCTTTTTAAATGTATCCCCTGGATGTGTTTAACACACCAGAAATCTACTTTTCCTTGTTTTTTGCATAATGTCTAACAAGTGCCTATTCTTATGCATTGAGATAGTTATCTAATTATACCTCTTTTAAACATGATTTTCACAGAAAATATCATACATATTCAGAAAGTGCATGAAAAATTGCGCTAAATTAAAGTTATAGCTGTCAGAGGATGTTAAGAAGCCATAGCTTAATATGCACTAGGAGTTTATGCCATAATGGTGCACTTTGACTGCAAAAACATGATGGTAAATGGAAGATTAAAGGAACAAGCTCTTAAAAGTGCCTTGGACAAGTTTTGCACTCCACTGGTCCAAAATGTGACACATTTGGAGCAAATAATTCAACTGTGTGCTGATCCAAATGTATCAGGTCTGAGAAGAGACCCCTTGCAACATCTGGGTGCACCTCCTAAGCCATTTTCTGGAGCTTTTGATGAATCTTTTCATGGATGGATTGAAAAATTTCAAAAACATATGGTCCTCCAAGGCGTTTCAAATGCAGATGATGCATATAAAATTGCGTTTTCAGAATCTAACTGCGCCGGAACGGCCATAGCAATTATTAACAATATTTTAGAAACACTTCATGGACCTACCTTTGATGACATAGTAGATGCGCTTAAAACTAAGTTCTTGGAGGGTCGTGATAGCAATATTTATCAGGGCATGGTGTATGATGCAAAGCAATGGAAAACTTAGTCCATCCTGGAATTCTCTGAAAGATTAAAAAAGCTTGCAAGATTGGCTTATCCCCAACTTTCAGAACAGAGCCATAAGAGTATAATTAAACCCATTTTTATTTGTGATCTTTTACTGAGAGTTTATGAGGGGCTAAAATATCAGGAGTGTAAAACCTTAGTCAACACTATTAAGCTGGCAATGTACACCAAGAGCCAAGTATTTAGAGAACAGATTCAAGATCATCCCACTCAGCCCAAACCAAAATCAGATTATAATTTAACAATCTTACTTTCAGAGACAACTATGGAGCAAAAACTTGAAGAAATTAAGAAAATTTTGGAGCACAACATGCGTCGGTGCAAAATCTGCTGATGGACCAATCACACAGCCAAAACGTGCTATTTCAGACAGTTGGCAAGACATTGTTGCCAAAATAGGACCAAATGTTGGTCTTATGGCGGTTTTCACCCACTGTTTATGTGTCCACAAAATTGCAGCAGTAATTACCATAATTTTAGTAATAATGATAATTATAGCAATAATTATGGCTGCTTGAACAGTAGTGTAAATCATAATTTAAATAATAGTATTAGAAGCGATGAACAGCACAGGAGCACATCAAATAATATAAATAATTGTAAATATTATAATCACTCAAACAATGCAAGACAGAGTTTGTATAATGTAAATAACAGATAAAGAGAACCTAGAATGCAGAGTCTGGGGCCTAACTCATGTCCGCAAAGCCCAGGATCCCAACCAAGTCAGCTCCAAAACATTGTTTTCCCAGGAAAACAATGGAGAAACGTTCATTTTTTGGATAATTCTAGGCCAAAAAATAATATTTTGATCAAAAATTGTGGTGCAATAAGCCAGAATCAAATGAATTCTGAAGTTACAGACAGAGGATAAAGGCCTGCTCCAAAGAATCATAAAACCTGGTTATGTAAATCCATTGAGTTTTCCTGTCCAACTAGAAATTTGATCGCCCGTGGTGCTGCCTTTTGAGTTGCCTGAACACGACATAAACTGGCAGAATGACAACCCTACTGCCGACATCCATTTCCTATTTGGAGCGAACAATGACTCAAATTCAGACACTGATAGCTGAGTTGAAGATGACTCCAATACCAACTATACGGCCTTAAAAGCGGCTAATTGGAAACATTGTTGTGTTCAATGGGCAGCAGAACGTGAGGTTTTGTTACATCAACAGTCGACTAATTTATTGGGAATGGGGTGGCTTCCGTGACCCAGTTGATGAATTGCAGCTTATAGGAATAGAGCCCTTAGACCCCTGCAACAATTTATCTTCAAGTTCCAATAACAACAACTGTGTTTCAGCCACAATCAGCCAACTTTAACAAAACCATTGCCAACACAGTCAACAAAATCCCTACCACTATTTTCCACCATGTTTATGCATGCAGAGCTCAGAACGCGATACAAACTGATACCTGGAGGGATCTAGCCTAGCAAAAGCATTGGCCAGCCCGATGCCAGCCACTATGGAAAAGATCAAAGATTTGCTAGATTCATTGGATCCTAGACCATCCTACATGCGCTTGGAACGTTATTCGGGTGAGAACTTTTATAATTTTCTGAATGATAATTTTATGCAAAACCTGATGTGCATAAAATATTTGACAAGAGAAATATTCAAGTATTTTTTCTTAAAAATATTCCCATGTCTTGGTTCTTTGTCTCAGATGTTTCTGATGCTGAGAGCCAGAAAATGTCAAAAGGTGAGGACAATGTTTTTGCCAACAATGAAGACGTTGGAAAGGTTGACCATGATGCCAAAAACGCCAGCAAGAAATAGGGAGGACAGCGGACCGCTCTAACAAAAATTTGATTGCAATCCGCAAACTATTTAAATTATGCAAATCATTTTGTATTTATCTACAGTTTTTTGACGTAACTCCTTCCGCAAATTATTCAAGCTCCTCTAAATTATGCAAACTGTGTTGTTTCTATC
Organism: Mermis nigrescens; assembly: GCA_036768485.1. Classification (NCBI taxonomy): domain Eukaryota; kingdom Metazoa; phylum Nematoda; class Enoplea; order Mermithida; family Mermithidae; genus Mermis; species Mermis nigrescens. The sequence continues at coordinate 3,282,059 of JAVLUZ010000273.1, read as the reverse complement.
TGAGAAAATTTTTAAAGTATGTCTGCTTGTGATTTACTTAAATTAATTTAGTCTATGTAGATTGCATAATACCTATCCATAACTTTTTGACCTATCTAAAATTTTGTGTGTGAAGCCAAATTATCTAAATTTGTCATCAAAAATATTGCCTAAACATCGCAACCCAGTAAAACTATCTAAAATATGCCTTGTTATATCAATCTTTGAATATACTATAAAATGTGCTGTGGGTAATCGAGTTTTCCAGATTTGTGTCATAAGCAGGAATGGCCATGCAGTGAATATACCTCAATCCATTAAATGTGTTCTACCTGGGGGCTCAATCTCTAAACCCGAAAAACAAAATGCTACAATTTTTGTCCCCAGAAGTCAACCTATAAATATTTTTGCTTTAAAGTGCATGGAAATTACTCAAACTGTCTGCACAAATACTGTTTTTTGGTTCTAAAGGCATAGTTTTGGATAAACGCAAGAGTTTGTTACTTTCTTACAACACTTGCAAAAATTCTTATGAAAATAAGGAATTTGAAGGCATTCAATGAAATAAAATTGCTGATGGTTCTTGGACTACTGGACTAAGACTTGAAATTCACTTTAGTTGGTGCTGCAGGGATGTCTGCTTTGCAGTTACCAATTTTCTGATTGAAGGAGGACAAGTAGCTAGCTGGAATTGACAAGATGCTATTTCAGACTTAGGAGATATAAGTTTTTGTTGCCCCACCAATGGAAAATGTCAAAATCTTGAAAGCACTATTATTTAGCAGGATGAAGTTTTTTAAGAGGTTTGCTATTATGTCACCTGGGGCACATACTCCTCACTCATAAGCGACAATTACGTCATCCTAGGCAACCTGCAAGCTGCATTTAAAATAAAAGAGAGGTATGTAAAATGCGGAAAAATACACAATGCATATAATTCACAGCAAGGAGTAGTGAGGAGGGTTTAGGACCAAGGGACAAGGGTCCAGTTTGAGCACAAACTAGAAACACCAAAATCTATTAAAATTTAAAAAAATGGACACTGATCTCATGAATTTGAAGCTGAATTATCTTGGAATACTGCTTCTCCAAGAAGAAATTTCAAATTTTCGAATAATTTGGCTTGAACTTTGCCATCAATTTCAATAAAATCTTGACATAATTTGGCAACTTGTATCTGGACCCCACTTTAGGGGCAGGGGCATTCTTCCAGAAAAGGGATTTGATTGCGGATTTTACTGGAGATGTTTTGACTTTGTAAGGCTGTAAAAAAGTAAACATCACAAAAATTTATGCAGACCACAAATTTAATGATACAAGTAATAAGTACCTACCTATGGATTATAGTACTTTGCCAGCAGAAAAATAAATTATAATAGATGAGGAACAAAACTAAAAAATAATGGGATAATCAGACCCAGCATTTCACCTTGGTCTACAAATATAGTGTTGGGTCGGAAAAAGGATAAGAAACAGAATGTGCATCAATTTTTGAGGCATGAATAGCATTACAAAAAGAACGTCTATTCACTCCTAAGGATTGATGATATTCTAGATACCTTAAGCAGCATGAAATATTTTACAACCTTAGATCAAGCAAACACATATTATTGAATTAAAACAAAGGAAGAAGATAAGAAAAAATGGCATTTAATCTTACCTGGGTGTGAGGGGTTTTGCACCCCTCAGAAACCAAAATACCCCCCCAGAATTCATTTTTTTGACATTTTTTTGTCTTTTTCGCATTTTTTGATGCCGATGGATAGTGCTTGATGAGAAACGTCGAAAAATTGTGTTTTCATCGCCATACCACCATTTTTAAGGCCTTCTTTTAACCTTAAAAAATCTTGCACATCCCAGAATTTTCTTGCTGCCCACGTATGCATTTAATACACCAATAGGTCTATACAAATTTAATTACATACCTTTTGGACTTTGTAATGCACTAGCTTCTTTATCTCGACTTATGGATATCATATTATCAGGTCTTCAGTGGTGTCAGTGCCTTGTTTACCTAGATGATATTCTTATCTTCGCATCAGATCATCAGAAAATGATGAGGCATCTAAAAATACTTCTTGGGAGATTAAGTGATGCAAATATGAAGTTAAAACTGTCAAAATGTAAATTCTCACATGAAAAAACAATATTTTTCGAGATATGTGATCTCAGAGCTAGGAATTTCACCGGACCAAAAAATTAGAGGCAATAAAAAGAAATGTCTGAATCAACGAGTGTCAAAGAAATAAAATCATTTTTGGGCATTATCAAAAATTGCTCAAAAACCTTTGGACTGCTAACTCGGTTGTTCAGAATAGATGGGAGTTTCACTTGGTAGTGGGAACAAGAAAATTATTTTCAAGCATTGAAAGGAAACTTAATAAATTCAACCATTTTGTCACACCCTGATTTTACATGGCTATTTATATTGTGAACAGATGCATCATACATCGGGATTGAAGGTGTTCTTTCTCAGTTGCAAAGCGATGGCCGAGAACACCCTATAGCCTACATGAGTTGTACATTAAAACCTGCTGAGAAAAATTATTTGGTTACAGAGCTAAAAAACTAGCAGTAGTTGAATTCGTCAAGTAATTCCGACCATATCTGTATAAGCTAGAAGTCACTGTTGAAACAGACCACACAACAGTAAAATCCATTCCAGAAAAATCAAAACCCTCAGCACGTATTGCAAGATGGGGACTCACACTCGCTGGAATAAAAATTACAGTGGTGCCACATAAAGGTGTAACAAATCAAAATGCAGACAAACTGTCCCATTTGCTAAATTTGCGTGAAATAAAATACTTCAATATCAACAACAACAGCTTAAAAATTGATGAATAAAATAAATGCAATCTGAGTAAATAAGAACCGAATTCTCAAACTTGCTGGACCTGAGATGGGAATTGGTTCCTTGCAGCAAGAATATTCAGAACTACAGAAAATTTTTGAACAAAATGAATGTACAGAAGGTTATGTAATAGAGAATGAAATCTTATACAAAGTTGATGAAAAGGCAAAACAAATAGAGATCCCTACCTCACTAAAATTATTAATAATAAAGAGCCACCATGATAATGAACTTGTCAGACACTTTGGTGCACAAAAACTGAGGCAGACTCATTGCCAAAAACTATTTCTGGAAAGGTATGTCAAAGCAAATTGTAGAACATTGTAACACTTGTCAGCGTAACAAGCCTGCGAGTCAAAGAATTGTGGCAGGCATTCAACCAATTTTGTCCTCCAATCCTTTCGGAAGAATCGCAGTGGACTGTGTAGGACCCATAAATCTAACAGAAAACGAAAATAATTAAATAGTTTTTTTGATTGATTACTTCACTAAATATATTGAGGCATTTGCTACAGAAAACATCACTGCCCAAACAATAGCCAGACTGTTTGTTACAAAAATTGTGTGTAGACATGGAGCCCCACTAATTCTGCAGTCTGATTGACCCAATAGCCAATGGAGAGGTCAAAGGAGCAAATCAGACCCATATCATTAGAATGAGAATGAAAGTACATAGAGAAAAATCAAACCAATTGGGATGAGCATCTACCATACACTGTTTTTGCTATTAACACACACAACAATGAAACAAGATGGTTCAGCCCCTTTTACTCATGTACAGACAAACACCTAATTCGCCCATAGATGATGTTTTAATCTATGTTCAACCTCTCTACCTCATCAATCTTGAAACTCATGAGGATCAAGTCAAAAACCGTTTTTTCAGAGGCACTTACTAAGGTACAAAAGCAAATTGAAATCTCACAACAAAGATAGAAATAAGCACAAAATATAGAAGCAAAAGACATTGAGTGCAAAGCAGGTTATTTAATCCTACTAGGAAATGAAGCTATCAGTTGTGGCATACACACCTGGGCGTGGAAGGGGGTTTGGGGGTATGCACCCCCAAAAACCAAAATACCCCCCAGAAATCAAAATACCTCCCCCAGAATTCAATTTTTGAAAATTTTTTTCGTTTTTTTCGCAATTTTTTGATGCCAATGAATAGTGCTTGATGAGAAACGTCGAAAAATGGTGTTTTCATCGCCATACCACCATTTTTAAGGCCATTTCTTGACCTTCAAAAAAATCTTGCACCCCCCCCAGAATTTTCTTGCTGCCCACGTATGGTGGCGTACCAGAAAAAGCTGCAGCCAGTTTACACTGGACCAAATCATATTATTGATGTAAATTACCTCAATATCAAATTGACATTGCAGGTAACTGCCACCAGGTGGTTCACGTAAATTGCATTAAAAAGTACAACAGTGATCTGAAATCACACCAAGAATCAAAGGAGTCGAAAACAAAGATGTCCAAGGGGATCAACGACCTATAAAAAAGAAATTAATTATGGATGCTGAAGAACTCACAAAAAAACACAGATTTTGATGATTAATTCCCAAACATTGAACATCCTTACTTCCTTAAAAGTCATCTCAGTCACCATCAGCCAAGGATGGCTAATCTTAAGAAGGGCGTGTCAAGTAACACTGTACATCGATAATCATTGTATATTAAAATAACTCATTGTCATAGTTTTATATTAATTTTTATAATTATTTAAACTACATTAATGTAAAATTAGTGCATACTTTATTGTGGTAAGTTTCCACTTTGTTATAAACAAGTAAGAATTGTTCATGCACACTTGTATTTTATGTATCATAGTTTAGCTGAGATGATTAAGCAAATATAAGGTAACATTATGCAAATGATAGACAAAGAGGCTTCTAAATAAGGATTGAGAAAAGATTGTGAGACCAACTTTAAAGTTGATCTAAGCAATTTAAAAGCCAGACAGAACGGCTGGTAGCCAAAAACTGAACCCAGTCTAAATCCGCTGTTTATACACAAATTCTAGAAAACAATATATAAATCAGCAAATGAGCTGTGCAGAGAGATAAAACTTTTAGCACGTAACTATGCATAAAATCTATGAAGATTGCAATATGCACGCCAATGAAATAGATACAAAAAGCGGCAAGACTAAAAGAGACATAGAAAGTATGGCAGAGGCGGGAGGTTAAAAGAGGTCAAAAGGACAATGTTTATATCACAGTAATGCATATAAAACACAAGCAAACTCCACACAAAATATATTAAAAAGTAAAGTAAGCAGAGTGACTTCCCTCTGACCAAATATGATTAAGCTTTAGTTTAATCCATTTTACTCACCAGACTGTGTGACTGCAGAAAACTATAAAAGTCGGATTAAATTAAAGATGGCTCAGTTTTTACAATTGTTTTCAAACGCTCAGTGTCTTTACCAATTTTCAACTCAATCTTGTACTTGTGACATCCATTATTGTCAAATTTATCCCTTAGCCTATTTGGTTTTGGCTCTACAAATCTGCTTGTTCCTACTAGAAGTCAGTCACTCTAGATTCTCGCTAGTTTCAATTGTTTTATTTTCTTTTGATTCATCATACTTGTCAAATTTGAAAATGTGAGTTTTTGGTATATGATGTTAAATAATATAACTCCAAATTTCTAGCTTCTCGATTTTGTTAGGTACACACATAAGTACATGGATATTTGAGGTATAAAGTGTGAAGTAGAAAAAGCACGCCAAGAATATCTATGTTTGCTAAGGAATATTGATAATCATCTTCTAAGGTGTGAAATTAAGGTCTAAGAGTGGTTGTGACAAAATAATCACTCAATTTATTTTGCAAACAATAAATGTGGTGCAAAGTTACCAAAAATTTATTGGTTGAAGTATGCTAGATCTGTTCTTATAGTCATTTAAATGCACTTCAAGAATGTCAAACTTTGTCCTTTTGGGGACCCTTGTGAACAATATTCGTATTCCCAAAATTTTGGGCAAAATCTAGTCCCTCCTTGTTTTTTCATTTGTATAACTAAGTTCAATAGAATACATATTTTGCATAAAATTTAATTATGCAGATATGTCTAGAAATTGACTAGCTGAAAAAATTTATTTCAAATCAGAAAAACCAGCTGCTCTTTATGCATCAAATTGCGTTTGTCTGCACAATTCTGTCTTCTTGCACAGAGAAAATTGAAATTGTCTGACAAAGACCTCCATTTTGCTTGATATTTTACCAAACAACTAGGCACTGGAGGTCAGAAAATTTGTACAGTTTTGGTAAACAAAATCTAAGGAAACTCATTTGGCACTCCCTTTCAATTATCAATGTTCGCATGCACTATTATGCTATGCTATGAAAAAAACTCAGTGTGCTTCTGCCCAATAGTCTATTATAAGTAGCACAAAATCTATTTTGATGCGCAAATCTACTTCTATGGCACAATATAAGGATTTTATACCACTATGAGTCAATGAATTTCATTTTTCAAAAATTTTTTGTAAAATCTTACTAACAATGGCCGAAAATCCTTAGAAAATATATATCAATTTGTGATCTTGCCATCTGTTTTAGACCAAGAGGTGTTGGCCCTTCCAATCTCTTAAAATTTGCTATTTCACAAAAGCGAAATTAAAGTCATCCAGAGTCCATACAGACAGCTTTACAAGGGCTCTTTGCAAAGAACATTACATGAAATTTAAGGAACAAATAGTCTGTTTCACATAACTTCTTGCATAATCCTTAGAAACTATCACTGACAATACTCTGACAGATTGCTATCATAGCATTAATCTTAAATATAATATTCATAATATGTCAGCCAATTGTTGATAAAAACTCTTAAAACTAATGCACAATGTTCAGTGAAACAAACTATAATGATAAAACAACATCAAATGAACTCATTATTTGATGCAATGTGTGAGCCACATTTTCAAGTAAATCTCCATGGGATATTGTTCATTTGACTCTGATATCAGAAAAGGCACAAAATCAATAGTTTTTTAAGCAGAAGTCCTTTCCTTTGCAGATACTTTTCAACAAGTCTGGCAGCAGTGCCTTCAAAAGCATTTTTTTGCACTCAATTACTGTTTTCACTGAGCCATTCTTCCAAAGACGTTACATTGCAGGCTGCAATTTAAACAATCATGATTTGAGCTATCACTTCTGATAATGAAAAATTTATTTTTCACACAATCAAATAAACAATGATACAGCTTTAAAACTATGAGGTGCTAAGATAAAAAGAATTAAGCGCTAGAGTAGATATATTAATTTAGCAAGATTGTCCGGACCATACTAGCATATGCTTAGGGATCTGGTGAGGGTCTGGGACTCTCCAAGAAAATTAACTACTCCCCTCAAATTGATTGGCTCTCAGAATTTAATTTTTGTTGCTAGTCGCTTGTGAACGTTGTTTTCACCATAAATGACTATTTTTGGTGTTTTTTGTTGATTACTCATGATATACTGTACATATCTTAATAAAACATGCTTCAAAAAATGCAAAATTAAATTTTCTTCCTGATGATATAATAGTTGTTATAAACAATAGACAAGTACTTGCGCTACAGTAATCTAAATAAAATTACCTATGAAAACATTGAAGATGTGCCTGTCTTGGAAAACTTACAATTAGATTAACGCAAAAACCACTGATCATAAATTCAAAAAGTAAAGTTTTTTAGGTAGAAAAATACGGCGCACAAATATTTAGTAAAAAATATTTTATAAAAACTAAAGTTACAGAATGTTATTTGCGAAAAACTGCCTATTTTGCCACAGGTTCCCATTTGTTAGGTATTGACGTTACATTTTGGCACTTTGGCAAAATAGTTGCGTTTTTTGATTTTAAAGTTGACATCTTTTTTTCTTTTTCCATAAAACTCTCCCAGTAAGGCTGCAATCTCTTTATAAAATCATAGGTTACTGCAGCTTCCATTTCAAGACCAAATCTGATTCACGTGTTCATCAACTTAGCATATTAAGCTATCTTAAGGGCTTAGTGGTTCTCCACCTACCAAAATATTTTGAAGAAATAAACAAAATTTCGCCGGCCCTAGTTGATTATGGCATGTTGATCATGGAAATGAAATCCATTTTTTGATTGGTGTAATATTTATTGTTTTATTCTCAGCCTCCTTAATCCTTCAAGAAAAACTCGCACTTAAGTATCAAGAGGCTGCTGCCGGAATCATTAGTTTATGTTTACGGGGTCAGTTGACATCGAAGACTAGACTCAAAATGTTTTCCACCTTTTCTAGGAGGTCTAAAACCATTCAAAAATTGAGCTTGCATGTCAAAAATTTAGTGTTTCTTAGTAGGAAAATGTACGCTACACACATTGACGGTGATTAACACTTTGTTTATAAAATTCTTACTTATGCTTTACTAGGCATATCATGATCCAAAATATGTTACCTATTTCTGTTGAAACTTTATTTTCTACATTCAGTACAACACTTTAGCAATTTATGAAGTTGCTTCTGACAATAAAAACTCAATAATGCATCAAGATGGCGCGAAGCGTCAGAAAATTCTGAAGTTTTACCCCTCTAAGACGCATTTTCCCATTATAAAATTGTCCTTATCCAGCGCGGACTAAACATTAATAGCACAATTATGTTTGGGGTCCAACAAAGCTTTCTCTTTCCAGACTGGAACTTTCCGTTCACTATTATTTTTCTCTTGAATCTATTTTATGGCTTGGTTTTTTAATCACAACTTCCTTAGAATGTTTCTCTGTAGATAGACTTGGGATACATCTATAGGTAGGCAGGGCAGCAACAAAATTTTAGGAGTGGTTTAAGATTTTTTAAAGGTAAAAGATGATCTCATTGGTGGTGGTATGTCGAAAAACACCTTTTTTCAACGTTTCACATCGACCACTATCTATTGGCATCAAAAAATCACAAAAAAACAGAAAAATTTCAAAAAATTGAATTATAAGGGTATTCGGCCTTATGGGGGTGGCACTGGCATACCCTAAACCCCCTATGCCTACGTGTGTATACATCCTTTCCCTCGAAAAACGCATATACATGCATCAGAGGAATTCAAGGAGAGTGAAATTTTAAGTGCCTGTTTTTAGCTGAAAATTGCATATCCTTCAAAAATGTAATTTTGCTGCGTTTCTGGCAAAGTTCTGTCATTTAATTCAGGGCTTACAGCAGGAACCTTCCTAAAAATAAAGGAATAACCTCCCCAAATCTTCACAACATCATAAATGCTCAACATTTTAAAAATATTGAATCAAAAATCTTCATTCGATTGTTGAAGAGAATTGTAATTGTGCTTGTATTTCCGTGCAGTCCTTAATCATTGTTGCTGATGCTTAAAATTTTTATGATTAATTTTTTTCAGGCCCAACTCAACGAATTAATAATGTGCTAGTTACTTGGCCACTGAATCCATAGATGACTGATTATGAGATTGATCTGGAAATTTCCAGCGATTTGCATTATTTAATTACAAGCAAGCAGGTAAGAATTTATCAAGGAAACATGCTTTCCTTGATCATTCGATTTGTAAAAAAAATTTCCGTCTCGAAAAACACGTGGAAAATTGATAAAATATGCTCTTTCTGAAACTTCCATTGAAAAATTTACAATTAAATAAATTGAAGGTGAGGCTTTTATCCAAGATTGGGCCAGGGGGTTATAGGGTGGGCGGATTTAACATAAATTGGTAATTATCTTGGAAAATTTGTCAGGATAGCTCGGGCCAAAAATATGGGTAATGCTTAACATCTCTGGTGAAAAGCGTCAAAAATTTGAAGATTCTAGGTCAAAGACGTGCAATTTTTGCGTTGTTACCTAAACTTTCAAAATTTTTTGCCGAGGGGGCCAGCCACCTCCAGTTGGGGTTTTTTCACAAAAGTCAGCTATGATTTTCTTCTGAACTAACTTGTTTTCGATAAGACACGAAGAGCTTATTGGCATGGCATAGGTGAGGTAGCTTAAATACCATAGCATCCTGATTGACGGGCTGAAGGTATGTTTTTACAGATAGCATTCTATAGGAAATGTTGAAAATGATTTTAGCAAGCAGGAAGGAGGAATTATTTCAAAAAAATAAATGAATTAAACAAAATGTAGTCAAAAAATTAATAATTGGCTAGAAGCGCCCAAATCTGATACTTTTGGGTAAACAGATAGCTAAAAGCGCTTTAAACAGCACCTTTTTGACGATGTTCTAAAAATTAGAAAATCGCAAATTCTGGAGGGGATAAAAAAATTTCTGGAGGTTGAAAACGTTACTGAGAAGAGCAGAACCCATTCATGTAATGGCTCTAAATTTGCTTGGGGTTCGGCCATTTTTTTTGGGAGAAGTAAATGACCTATTTTTGGCCGAAAAAACGCCTAAAAATTGTCAGAAAATTCAATTTATTTTCAAAAATCGGGGGATGGGGTCAAAAATTTTCTGGCTTCTGGAGGGACATCCGACTTTTGGTGAATGGATCCCCCTATCCCCCATGTAACATGTATAGTGAAACCCCATAGAGTGCAGAATGGTCGAGGTTTGTGCTATTCAGGCCCATATCCAGAATTTTATTTGGGGGGCCCGAATATTCTTAGAGCCAGATATCTAGAAAAACTCTAGAAAATAGGCAAAAATAAAGGCAATTTTGGGCAGATCTCGGCGATTGCGCTTAATAGAGAAAAACAATACAGATATTGAATAAGTGGGCGTGAAGCGCCAAAAAAATTGACATTTTCTGCATGTCAAGTTATAATTTGAGCGGTTTTGAGCAGGCTAGAAGACAGAAAACATATATAATCGATAAAAATAGCGTAAAGCGCTATAAAAATTCCATGTTTCCCGTGTCATAAGTCAAATTTGTGCTGTTTTTAGTCGGCTATAAGGCAAAAACTATAGCTAATCAATGAAATGAGCACACAGCGTCGGAAGAAAATGACATGCTCTCTATGTCTTACTCAAATTTGAGCAATTTCGAGCTGTTTAGAAGACAAAACTTTGCATAAACGATAAATCTGACACAGAGCGATGGAAAATTTCGAGTTTACTAGCTGGAAAGTATGCTAAAAACCTGTTTGCTTTGTTGATTTTTACATGTATATTGCTTTGAATAATTTGACTTTATATAGTTATCTTTTGTAGAGTGATAGTCAGTCCGCTTGGTTTGTTTGATGCAATTGAGTTACAAGATCAATGTCAAATACTTGTCCTAATTAGGTAATTTTTCCTTTTTAGCAAACTTATTTTCAGTATGCTAGTAGCGTTCAAAGCTGTCTGAGTGTTCTTATTTCTGAAATTCTAATGTAACCTATAAAAATATTTTCAATTAATAATATAATTTTAATCCGTTCTGTCAGTTTGCAGCAAACTTGGAAGAAACGCATGGCTAAATTTGTTTCTTGACTCTTCTTAATTGGTTTTTGCCAATTTATGCGATAAAATACAAAAATTTACCAATCCGGATATAAAATTTTGGTAGTTTTACAGCTTTCAGGTAGAATTTTTGGTCTTTCTCTACAATGATATCACAATGATATCAGAACTTTCAGTGCCTCGCCTTTTGTTTCTCAAAATTGTTTGACGGTACCCATTTTTCCAGAATCTGGGGTAGTGGTAATCACACATGGGCATGGGGGATTTGGGGATATGCACCCTCAGAAGTTGGAATATCCCCCAGAAATCAAAATATCCCCCAAAAATTCAATTTTTAAATTTTTTTGCTTTTTTAGCAATTTCTTGATCCCATTGGATAGAGCACAATGAGAAACATCGAAAAATGGTGTTTTTTCGCCATTTAACTAGTTTTAAGACCATTTTTTGACCTCTGAAAATTTTTTCACCCTCCCCCTAGCTAGAATCTCTGTGCTGCCCACCTATGGTGGTAATACCCCCTTACCTCCTGTGCCCATGTGTAGGTTTCTTGTTTTTTTTTAAATGGCATCTCTTGTTTTTTAAAATCCCATGACTTCACTAATTGTTCAAAATCTTAGGTGTAGGCATGCACGTTTACGATGGCTCAAAATTTTGGTAGGGGGTTCTTATCCATTTTCCAGGGGGAAGCAATTTCCGATTTGTATTCAAAAATGACAAAAATCACTTAAAATCAGTGAAATTGCAAGTTTTTACCAAAGATCGGGCGGAGATACATATAACTTTTTCTATTGTGGGAAACGGCCATTTTTGCTGGGGATGCTGAATTTTTGTTCGGTTTTTTGACAAGCCTGCTTGCATGCAACATTTATTTTTTAACAACCTTTTCCTCATTTTTTTCATTTATCAAAAATTTTATTTTCTACTTTACCAATTTTGTATGCTACTCATCCAGATCTTAGAAAAGAATTCTTCATTCTTCTAGAAATTTTTTCACACTCTCTTAGAATTTGTGGTTTTCCGAAAAATTCATAGAAAATGTCCTGTTTTAAGCGTTTTTATTGATGTCCAGGCCATAAGTGTCAAATTTTCGAAGTTTTGCGTTTTTTTTTTGACTACCTATTCTTTGTTCAATTTAATCAATTTTTCTCGAATTTTTTGAAGTTTTTATTTTGTAAAAAACAGTATTGTCAGAAACACCTAAAGTGGCGTTTTTGGCGCATGCTCATCGTTTTTTAGCCTAAAAAAGGGGCATTAGGAAAAGTTTTTTGTCTTGCTCATTCTTAATTTTCCATGCCTTGCATGCCTGCCTGTATGTTAATTTAAAAAAAACATCTTTGACCCTATAATAAGTTTAGCTCTCTCTGAATTTTTTAAAACTTGATGTCTGGAATTTCTAGAATTTCGAGCATTTTTTTTGTGATAAATTCCTGATGTATATTCTACCTATCATACTTGATCATGGTCAAACTGAGTTTCCTAGAGAAGGGCTCAAGTAAATAATTAAGTTTTGCTTTCAAATGTCCAATTTTGGTGCCTCTCCATGAATTTTTGTGATCAAGCTTGCTCAGAAACACTTAACAATAAAAGCAATGGAATGATCAGTAACATCAGTATGTAAAATAATGGAAAAGTGACTGGATGGAGAAATTGCACGTTTAAAGTGTTCAAAAAATAAGTATTTGCAGATACTTGATTTACAGTTATGTAATTTGAAGCTTTTTCATGGTTCGAACAGCAGGCTTTAGCCCAAAATGGCCTGAGAGGGGTGTGCCGTCTAAAAGTCTTGTTAGGACCAGGAGATGTCTCATACCCCCAGCAGGTCCGTATCCAGGATCCGGCCAAGAAGGGGGCGGGCGGACTAAAAGTAAATTATAAAAATTCACAAAAATTTCATAGGGATAGCTCGTGAAAACTGAAATTTCCTATGTTATTTGCTATCCATCAAGCTAATAAAATTCTAGGTTTAGAAAAATTCTTTTCTTTTAGTAGGCTGTAAAAATGTTGGTTTACGGTTGTGCTCACACTTGGGCCTGGGGGCTTGAGGGGTATGCACTCCTCCCAAGAAACCTAAATACCCCCCACCCAAAATTTGACAATTTTTTTGGCAAATAAATGCAATTTTCTCATCTTTGTGTGCATTATCCTACCTTTACATACCAAAAGTTAGCTACGATTAAGGGTAGGGCAGCCATTATCCCTTTCTTAGTTATGGCCCTGCCCCCCACCCCCACCTGTATGCAGAATAATACTTTGGTTGCCTCCGTGTTCATTGAAAACTGATAATTTAAATTGGCTTTTTTACCTAATTTACAGTGCTCTAGAATGGTCAATCTGTTCAACAGTCAGAGCTTAATTCGGATTATTTAACATGAAGAAGTGATGCGGATTACAAAATAATGAGCCAAAATATTGGTCAGGAATGCCCTGTATTTTATATTAAATAGGCCACTGAGCTTAATGTTTAATGGAGAAAAACTTTCAATGCAGCAACTTATTAATACTCATTGATGTGCTGTAAACATATAATCTTGTCTCTTGTGCGTATTACAAGAGTTGTTTGAGACTAAAACTTATGCTCTTAATTGGCTATCTTATATAAAAAATAATTTTTACACACTAGAAATTTATAGGGTAAAATTAAATTTTTATCAATTCTTAGTGTCCTCAGTACTTCCAAGTGAACGTCAGAAAATTTCAAATATTATTAGCTGACTACCCTATGCAGGCAGAACCACATTTTTTGGGGCCAGTACAAATGTTGTTATTGGTCAAAAAGGACAAAATATTTATCTCAAAGAATTTTGAAAAAGAAAACTTCACAGAAAATAGTAAGAACCTTCCAAATTCTGCTTGGTCACATTTGTGCGCCTACATATGATGTTTAAATGACTCAAATGTGTTTAAATCGCTCCTGCTTTTTTACTCATTGCATTTCTGTATTTCATGGAATGACTCTTTTGTTTGTCATTTTTTGTAATATGTGCCTATTTATTTAGGAGTTTATCATTTATTTAATGGTTAAACTTGTGGCGTTTATTTTACTGGTGCATAATTGCATATTTTGTTTATTTTAATACCTTTCTATACTTTCTTTCTGACTTTTTTTTTCGAATTTGTAGATTCACTGAGTAGGTAAACAAAATTATAAGTAATGAAATTGAAGCACTGCATTTTCAGAAACCAAATGTTTTCAACGGCCAACATAACACATGAAAATTGATTAGCAGCTTATTTAAGCAAATAATACCCTTCTGACATTTCCCATCAATCATGCATAGCATTGCACAAATTATGAAAAATTTTTAGAAGCATGTTAGTGTGAGGGAGCTTAGTGATGAATAAGTGCCTAGCCTGTTCTAGTATCTAAAAATGGAAATCGCTGATCTGCCCTGTATTTGTTAACTTATGAGCTCATTAATGATCCTAATGCAAAATTCAGAACATTTCAAGCATTTAAATTCAAATAGTTAATATCCAGTAAATACAAAAAATATTTCTAGAACTAAAATATGACTTTGAAGCCCTAAAAAAGTCAACAGTTTCTTTGTCTCAGCAGTATTGTTGGGCCGATGGGGGCACGCCTTTCTTCAAATTCTTCTCTTGGGTCATTTGTCAGTCATACATGTGGTGGCTCAAAATGTTAGGCCAGTGTCCCCGCCATTTTTAAGAGGGAATCATGATCTCCGAATTTTTTTCCAATGTTGTGGAGGGGTCATAAATTTTCCGGCTTTAGGGAGATTGGGGCAACAAACTTACATTGGGCGGGATACTCCATCACATAAATGCCCCCATTCCGTCTTTGCCCTGGTGACTTGTATAAGGACTATTGTCCTGCTCCGTGTTGTTCACTTACGCGCACTTTGTAAATCAGCTTTTAAATGTCCAATAGTACATGCTTATATCAAGGATTTCATTTTTGAAGGAGTCGCTAATTTTTTCAATGTTAAAATTATGGCTAAAAATATTGCCATTCACACTGAATAGCCAAAAAAATTGTCATTTAAACTATAAGATCAATTTTGAAGTAAAAAATTAATGACTTTGAATGGAGTGCCAGGCCAACTATTCTTGACTATTTACTACATCTAGTTTATGTACCTTGACTATTTTCCTTCTGGGCAATCTTCCTTATAAAATTATGTCTTTTTTGTCAGTGCTGGGCGGCCCTTTTACCTCTTGGATATAGGCTGTGTACTTGTGTATTATACACTCATGTTCATTGGTGGATCCCTAATTTTGAAAGTAAAGGAGGCTGATGGTACACAAACATTTTCCAAAGTATCCAAAAATATGTTGAAGAATGCGTTTTTTGCTGTTTTACATAATGCTAATACTTTTACTCAGAATGATTTTGGGATGCATGCATTTTAAAAAAAAAGTTCCACTTGGCCATTGTGCATCAATAAAAGTGCTACAATTTTTTAGACTCTAGCTTGAATCCGGAAAATTGGTGAATTTAGATTAAAAAATATTTAGATTCTTGATTTACTTAATTTTTTTTGTATTTCTTCTCTGTGGATGCACAAAAATATGGCCTCTAGGCCGCCGAGAAAGCGATTGAATGTAATGAACATTTATTTTTGGACGGAAAAATTTTAAGCATTCAGATAGATTATCAAAAGTCAGTCCGAGTACGAACATTTCCATACTCCATCTCGTTAACTATATACATTAGTGCCTATCATAGGTTGGCAGCACCCAAATTCTGGGGGGAGGTGAAAATTTTTTTCAAAGGTCAGAAAATGGTCTTAAAAGTGGTTGTATGGCAAAAAAACACCATTTTTTGACATTTCTTATAGAGCACTATCCAATGGCATTAAAAAAATTGCTAAAAAATATTTTTTTAACTTGAATGCTGGGGGGATTTCTACTTCTAGGGGTGCATACCCTCCCAAACCCACGCCCCGCCCCTGCTCATATGTATTGCATTGAGGCCCTCTTTATTTTCAAAGGAATTTTTATCAAAACAAAATGAAGTTTCACGAATTACGATTGTATTTCCCCTTTTCTAGCATTCATGCGTATGTGTGTACTGATGTAGCATGATACTTTTTATTTTTTTATCTGGTACAATGCTTATCTTTTTATGTCCTAGTAAATGAACTAGCATTAGACTTTGTGTCGTAGAAAATGATGCAGGGGAATCAGAATATATTATGCATTGAAAGCGCTCATTTATTGATTGGTCCTTTATTTAGCAGGTCCACGTTGGCATAACCTATGCTGTGCGGTTTATGTCTGCATTTACTTGCTATACCTACATGCCATAGGCGATGCAATACACGCACTAACTAAATAGAATGACTGGCCCGTCTTCAAAAGGCTGATAACATTGATTAGTTTATCATGGAAAGCAATACATTGATTGCAATCAATAAAGTATATGTATGTAAGTAGTGTGTGTTCAAAGATAGGTCAATGACAAAAGAATGCTGACTTTTTGTGACTAAGGATTTGGTACATCTATACACATGGATTTCGGATTTTTATTTTTGTGGGCTAAAAACTACAAATGCAACAGAATCGGCTCATATTTGCATACATATGCATCCTAGATTTTCCACAACTCCCCATTGACTACATACAACACGCAATGACAAATGATCGTCCATCATAGTGTAGTAGGCATGCTGAATGACTCATATGTACAATCAAGCAGTTGCCACATTGCCATACATGGGCAGCGGCCAAATTCTGGCAAAAATCCCAGAAATTAAATCCTAGGTTAGCAGCACTAAAGTTCTGGGGGTGCAAGAATTTTTAAAGGTCCATGTAAAAATGGTGGTATGGGGAAAAACGCCAGTTTTCAAAGGCTCATACGCGATCATCACTTTGCTATATGCCATGCATCTGTTGCATATCTATGTAGGTACAAGTCTGTCATACATATGTACATACACAATGTAGGAACTTAAGCATCCTTTTTCGAAAATCGATTTTCGCATTGGCCATGCTTTTAACAAAGCAGTGGCATTAAGACGGATACTTTTGAAGCAGAATGTGTATTTATTTGAGATTTTGCATTTTACATGCTGTTTGCATCACACTATATGTAGGTACATAGCAGCATTATGTAGGTATATGTGCAAAATCGATTAGATTATTTAATTTGTACAATGCAGCAAAGCAAATCACATATGAATAACAATATAAAGCACAATGTACATGTTTTCAAAATATCTTCTAATTTAAGTGCGTCCTTTTTGCTTTGAGGATTAATTTTCACAATTGTCAATTAGAGCAGTACACAGCATATTAGTACATCACTATAAAAAGTGTTCATTAGATACATGAATTATATATAAGATGATATGATGTATACGTATACCATGAGTTTCAATACGCATCAAAAATTATTTTCTCGCTATATTTATTTTCCTGCCCCCACCCTTTCAAAGTGAGACTCTTTCTCTATGACATTAGCGCAAAAACAAGCTTCGAGTCATTTCTACATTTTCAGAAAATTCAATCAGCTCAGCTAAAAAGCGAATGACTTTCCTAAAAATTGATGAACATTCTCTAAGCATAAGTAATGAAATAGCAAAAACAAGGAGGAAATGGACAAATATCTTTTTAAAAGCAAAGGGGACCTTCTGCTTTTTTCCTCAGGTGAAGTGGAAATGGATTATGCATAATGGGATGCTTTCAAAGTATGATGAGAAGCCAACTCATCTTGTTAATTGTTATTTGTTACACAGATACAGTATTTGTGTATCAGGAGCAATTTGCCAATCACTCTATCCAGGGGCGGATTTAAGGGGGGGGGCAGGAGGGGACAGCCGGCCCCTCCATCGGTCAAAAATATTTGGCAAGATAAAGAATGGTATGCAATTTGCAATGATTTTCAACCATCAGTGACCATAATTTCAGTAATTTTTATGGTGCTACCCGCCGGATGATACTTACTAATGACATTTATTTACTTTCTTGGCGATCTGGAAACCATTTCGTGTTCATGTAGGTTTCAAAACAATTTTAACAGTAGAAACAGCTATTTTTGCATAGTTTTCTTCTTCGATGTTTCACATCAAATACTATTAATACACGAAATCAAGCAGTAAATCATGCTTCTAGACGTCTATCCGCCTTAATTTCACAAATTTTCCGGTGCTTCGCGCCAGACTTTTGTTAAAGTCACGATAATTTAAAGATTTTCCTGCACAAAATTATCTAAAATTTTAAAATTTTAAAGAAAATTCGTCAAAAGTGATTTTACGTAAAAGTATACAATGTAAAACACCAGAAGATGCTATTTCGCGTGATAAAGGCAATTTTTTGGACATGTTTTTGACTGTTTTTGAAAAAGTTGGCATACCACAGCTCTCATATCCTCATGAAATGAGCGTAATCTCTTGAATATCCTCTGGAAAAAATTATCTCAATCTCATATGCAATTGTAAGCTTCAATCTGCATTCCCAGCTTTATGCAGTCATTTGAAAGCACAGCCAAAATGCGTTTTTAGCACACTTTCTAGCTTTTAAACTCAACATTTTCTGGCGCTTTGCACTGGATTCTTTATGTTCTCTCTTTTTCTTTCTTTAGAAGCCCAGATTTTATTTTAAAAGAGTGAATGTGTCGAAAGTTTTTGGCGTTTTGTGCCAATTTATTATTTTCTGCATTGTTTTTCTTTCAAAACTGCAAAATTAAATGCAGAGAAAAGAATTTTAAAATGTTTTGGAGTCAGGCTTCAATTTGAAATTGAGAAGTTAGCATACCAATAGGTTAAGAGACAGATTTTTGATATCCAAATTTAAAATCGAGCAAGAAAATTTTTTAATTTTTTAAATTTTTCACCTCACCATGGCATATATCTAGTGATGTAAAAGATCATCTGGATCTGATCTTTTTATCCAGATTCAGATCCAGATCCAGATCATCTGGATCTGGATCTGGTTATCTGTTTCTGATCTGTATCTGGATCTGCCAGAAAATCAGAACCCGATCTTTATCTGGATCTGGATCTGTTTAGTCAAATTATATCTGGTTAAACAGATCAAAAAGTTATTTTTGCACGATGGTATTCTTTCTGTTTTACGATTTACTGTAGGTAGGTCATCTAATTAGTTGTAGCCTTACATGCACGGATTGTGTCTCAACAGCCCCACCAGTCCCAACAGTTCCACCATCCCAACAGCCCCACAAAAAATCCCAACAGCCCCACCAGTCACAACAGCCCCACCAGTCACAACAGCTCCACCGTCCCAACAGTCCACCAATCCCAGCAGCCCCACCATCCCAACAGCCCCACCAAAAATCCCAACAGCCCCATCCATCCCAACAACCCCACCAGTCCCAACAGCCCCACCGTCCCAACAGCCCCACCAATAATCCCAACAGCCCCACTAATCCCAACAGCCCCACCAATCCTAACAGCCCCACCAATCCCAACAGTACTGCAAATCCCAACAGTCCCACCGTCCTACCAACCCCACCGTTCCAACAGCCCCACCATAGGTGGACAGCACCAAAATTCTGGGGGGGGGTTAAAAAATTTCTGGAGGGGGTGAAAAATTTTAAAGGTCAAAATATGGTCTTAAAAGTGGTCGTATGGCGAAAAAAACACCATTTTTAGACGTTTCTCATTGAGCACTAACCAATGGCATGAAAAAATTGCTAAAAAAGCAAAAAAAATTTCTGGGGGGGGTATTTTGATTTCTGGGGGGGTATTTAAACTTCTGGGGGTGCATACCCCCCAAACCCCTCCCACGCCCATGTGTGAGCCCCACCGTCTTAATAGCCCCACCAATAATCCCAACAGCCCCACAAGTCCCAGGAGCCCCACCAATTCCCAGCAGTTCCACCGTTTCAGCAGTCCTACCGTTCCAACAGTCGCACTGTCCTAGGCACACATAAGCGTGGGGAAGGGATGTTTAGAGTGTAACCCCCCGAACCCAAAATTCTGGAAATCCCCCCAAATCATGTTAAACCCCCAGAATTTCATTTTTAGCACATTTCTCGGTCACCTTAACCCACCAGACCCGAATTTGTCCGCTGCCAATGTTGGTTCCAACTGCCCCACTGTTTTAATCATAGATGCACAGCAGGACTGGTTTGGAGAAGGAGTTTTGAGCCAAAAATTGATCTCAAAACCGGTATGAATGTTAAAATAGCGTAAAAACTACGCTAATCCACATTTTCTGGCTATTTTGAAGCAGATAGCGTGAAAGTTTCGATTTTCATTTAATTTTAACACTTATCTTTCCTTTTTCACTAGAAATTTTTCATTTTTTTCTGGCAGTGTAAAGTAGACCATAATGAGCAGGAATCCAATCTTGCGAGATGACTCGAATGAGGCAAAATCCTGGATTGCGCACAAATGCTGAAGCCTCAATTCTGACAGGTCTACCAGTTTCTCAGGTAGACTTATTCTGAAAATGTAAACCTGCACACTCGTTTATGGTCTTGATGAAATATACGAATTCGGAAAATAGACAAAAAATATCTTTGATAAAAAATTAATATTGCCTGATTTTATTATATCGTATAATAGCGATTGCAGTAATGGTGAGGCTGCTGGGATTACTGGTGGGGCTACTGGGACGGTGGGGCTGTTGGAACGGTGGGGCTGTTGGGATTGGTGGGGCTGTTGGGATTTCTTGGGCTGTTGGAATTTGTGAAGCTGTTGGGATTCGTGGGGCTGTTGGGATTGGTGGAGCTGTTGGGATTGGTGGGGCTGTTGGGATTATTGGTGGGGCTGTTGGAACGGTGGGGCTGTTGGGACCGGTGGGACTGTTGGGACGGGTGGGGCTGTTGGGATTTTTGGTGGGGCTGTTGAAACGGTGGGGCTGTTGGGACGGCGGGGCTGTTGGGACTGGTGAGGCTGTTGAAACATCACCCATGCAGGCGGGGTGGAAGGAGGGGTCTGCTGGGCGTTTTGACCCCTCAGATCCGTGCTGACCCCTCCAGAATGGCCAAAAAGTGCCGCTGACCCCCATGATTTTATGCTTTCAGAAAAATTTTGGAAGCTCTGCAGAAAATTAATTTAAATGATAAAAATATATGAAGGTTGTTTTTTCACATAAATTATCATCAGAATTGACCTTTGAGAGACTTTTTTGCCTAAAAATGGAAAATAATCAATTTTTTCGAAACATTTTTGTTGAAAAAGTTGTTCAGTCGATGCGCGACATCGAGAAACGTCTAAAAACAATGTTTTCAGTGCCCAAGGGCCATTTTTATCGTTTTTTTTATGTTTGAAAAAATTTGAACTTGACCCCCAGAATTTCTATGCTGTACATGTATAGTTTTAGTAGGTGCATCATCTGTCATTTTTCATGAATTTTAACAGCGTTTTTCTTTGTTGAATTGAAATTAAGCTGGTTTCTTCTTAGTATTGCATTTTGTGTTGTTAGGTAAATGTATTGTTTGTGTTATTTGACAGTGATACCCCCTGAAATATTACAATCTTTCTTTCTTACAAGCGATCGAAAGAAGCATTTGTTTCTCCTGTTTAACCACAATGTTGCCAAATTCCAGACATCTCACGTTCCTGTGAATATTTAATGCCGTTTTGTTTATAAAGTTATCAATTAAAGCTGTTGTAATAATTTTTACATTTCTTATGCCTCAATTTCATGCCCATTGGTAAAAGTCTAAACTTGTGAGTATTTTTTTAGACAATTTTCACTGATATCATTTTTATGTAAAAGCTCTAAAATGCAAATTTCCCTCGGCTCTGCCCCAGACCCCTCTGGGGGCTCTTATATTAGTCCTGCCAACCGAGACCTCCCAATCCATGTTGATTCGGGCGCTTTACGCCCTCTTTTTCAGCGATGCAAATTGCTGCACAAAAAATATTTTTATCTGGATCTGTATCTGTATCTGGATCTTTTTAAATTTTGATCTGGTAAAACGATCTGGATCTGGATCTGGTTATTTTCTGATCTGGTTATCTGATCTGGATCTGGATCTGCCAGAAAATCTGAACCCGATCTTTATCTGGATCTGGATCTGGGTAAAAATCTGGATCTTTTACATCACTACATATATCCTGTCAAGAAACGCTCAAAAATGCCATTATTTTTGCATATCTCCTAATGGGTCCTAAGATGACGGACTTCAAAAATTTTGCCCCCTCCTCCAAAATAAAATCCTAGTTACGCTCATGCATAAGGAATAGGATTGGCGTGTGTTGTTGGGAATTTTATTTAGAATGTTAAAAACAGTTGGAATTGAAATAATGATAACAGGCGGCGGATAATAGTAACGTGACAATACGTGTAAGATTGAGACTGGAAAGAGAGAGAGTCCGACCGAGGTTTGTGGGGGAGAACTTTTATCTGAGACAAAAGGCCTCGGGGCCCGAAAGTAGTCATGCCTTTTGGATATTTTAGGAGGTTGAGTTTGTATGTTTGTGTGCTAAACGGAAATGGTGAATTAATGACTCCACGTGCGTTTAGAGGCGGCTTGCCTTTGTACTGACTGGATTTTAAGGAGTTCACGTGCAATTAGTAGACTTTAAATGGATGCTGAAGGTGCGTTATGACAGAGTGATTGGATTTGATGTATGTCTTTCAGAAATTACAAAGATTAAAATAATCTGATAATATTTAAGAATTAAAATAATAGCCTTAGGGTGCAAAAAGAATTTGATAATATTATGTGTTTATTGTAGGTTATTTTATGTTAATTAAATTCTATTACATACCTCCCCCTTCAATTGGACTATGGGGTGAAATGAGAGGGTGGTGTAATTTACAGAATCATAGATAAGCTACGGCTAATTTTGTCGGCTCCTGGCTCCTGCCACCTTTACGTTGATGCGGTATTCGATTGCCTTCTTTATTTGAGCTTCTTTAGCCTGGAATTCCACGGGTGGCAGGGCAGAATTTGCGATGAAGCTTTTGCTTCCACTGCTTGATGAAGTTCTCATAACATGCTGTCCAATGGGCATCCGGACAGTTGTAGAAACGGGCATTGAATTCGATCACCATTTCTTGGATGAGACACCCAAAGCGAGGCTCAATGTTGATGGTTCAAATATCAACGGCGGCTCAAGGTGCTAGTAGTGGCGGCCAGACAGGAGTGGCTAAGAGGCTGCAGCTTTGAGGCGGTGTTGTTGGTACTTTAAGGTGTTGCAGTGGGGTGTTTGGTGTTGTTGGTCGACTGTGGGCTGTAGGAGTTGGATCTGGTCTTAGGGCGGATGTAGCAGTGCTCAGTGGTGGTGACTTTGGAGATGATGGGTGTGTGGCCTGCCAAACCTTACGGGTATGCCAGTTGACTCCGGCGCTGTGGATCTCCTCGTTTGACTGATCAGCTAGCGCAAATATATCAAAGCACAGCCCAGCCCAAAGTGGTGTTGAGATAGCAACGTTGTTGCTGAGTAGATCTTGAATTACCTCTATGTCCAGACAAAAGATGTCTTGAGCCAAGGCGTGGATGTCGGTGGTGCTATTAAACTGGAACGGGAGGCAATTGAGTTTCTCCAATTCCTCCAACTTCTGCCTGATGTTGAAGTTGATGGTACCATGTTGGGATTGGCGGTTGTGGCAGCCAAGGCTTCTGGGGAAGTCAAACCCAATGAAGAAGATGGTGGGGTTGGTCAGTAACTCAATCAGGTAGTGATGTGAACCACCTGAGGAGTCAATGTCAAATACACAACATAAGCCATCTGGGCAAAAAATCACGAGATGCATATGTTCTTCAACATTTGCCTCTTTTGCATTAGTCACAACAGCCAATATGCCAGGAAGGGCATGATCCTTTGTCAGCACCTGGCACGCAATGTCGGCCGGCAATTTATCAGGGACCGGAAAAGTCAAAGTGTGCCGGAATGCCGACCAAAGCGCATTGCCCACTGCTCCATGAGATTGGCGGGAAGCTGCGTTTGCTCTAGTGTTGGTGTTGTGTTTCACTTCCACTTCTCAGTGGCGGAAGCAAAGTAATCAGAAGTTGATGTGGAATTGGTTTGTGATGCAGACATTGTGCTTTTACCTAAGAAGTGTCAGAAAATCACTATGACATTAAACATTACATACTCTGTAAGAAGATTGTGATTGGAATTGAGAATGTGATTTTTATCTTTAAATTCTACAAATTAAGTGCATTTGGTGAAGCGACTAGCCTACTTCTTAGATTATAAGCATGTTGGTTTAGCTTTGAGTTAGGTAACATAGATATTTTGGAATTAAACTTATTGGTGTCTGAGGATAAACTCACTTTATCAGTGCCTGCGTCTTGCTTATATAACTTAGTGCGATTTATGTTTACAAAGTCGGGTAACAATTTTCCGTTTTCATTTTTGAGAGAGAGGATTGGGTATCTTATGCTCTTAATTTTATATGGTCCGTGCCACAAATGCATAAGCTTATGCGTTTTACCTACTTGAGTAGATGGATTATACACCATTATTAGATCACCAATTTTATAATTATAATTTTTAACCTTTTTGTCCTACTGCGACTTCTGCAAATGTTGTGCATGCTGAATGTTTGCTCTAGCTATAGTCCATGTGTTAGAAAGATACTGCTTAAAACTAATTGCATAATCATCTAAGTCTATAATGCAATGTGAGGGCTTGGAATTAAGAGCTATATCTACCGGTAATTGAGGTGTACGCTCATAGAGCAATTCAAAAGGGCTGAACTTGGTACTAGTTTGAAAAGTTGAATTATAGGCAAAAGTGATGTAAGGCAAAAACTCATCCCAGTCTTTTTGATTTAGACTAACATACATTGGAAGCATATTAGCGAGTGTGTAATTAAATTTCCCTACAAGCCCATCTGTTTGAGGATGATTGGCCATAGTATTGATTTTTTTAGTATTACAAAGTTCACAAATTTCATTAATTAGTTTTGACATATAATTTGTACCTCTATCAGAAAGTAATTGCTTAGGTGCTGAATGTTTACATAAGATGCCTTCTATAAATTTTTGTGTGGTGGATTTTGCAGTACAGTCAGGTATCGGAAAACATTCAACCCATTTTGTCAGATAATCTGTAAAAACTATTACATATTTATTACCTAAGTAAGTCATTGGAAGTGGTACTAATATGTCAGTCACTACTCTATCAAATGGTCCTTCTACAGGGAGCGGACATAAAGATGCTTGTGTTTTTTGGTGTGGTGACTTTTTTGTTGCACAGCCTAAGCATTCCTGGCAGTGCTTTTTGATATCGTAAATCATTCCTTCCCAAAAATATTTTTGTTTGATATTTTCATAGGTTTTATCAAATCCAAAATGCCCATAAAGTACGTCATCATGATATGCTTCGAGAATTTCTTGTTTTAACGAACTTGGAACAACTAAGGTAAAGACGTTTTTTAATCTATCATTTTGGCTATAGAGGCAATTATCAATTAATTTATAATATCTCGATTTATAAATAATATTATCCTTAGAGATTCCATGCTCAGGTACTGTTCCATCTTCAAGATATTCAATTAAGAATTTTAGAATGGGATCAGCTCTCTGTTTTTCCATTATAGTCTTATTCTCAGAGTCAGCTTGTATAGTGCATATGTGAGATAAAGTGTCTGCATTCTTATGCTTAGATTCAGGTCTATATGTAAGTTCATACTGAAACTGTTGCATAGTGGCTTGCCAGCGAGCTAAGCGTCCAGTGAGATTATTTCTCTTAAAAAGTCCTAACAGAGGGGCATGATCAGCCTGTATGTGTATGGTATGTCCAGTGATGTAAGGATGAAAAGTTTTTACTGCACATACTATAGCTAATGCTTCTCGTTCAGTTGTAGAATAATTCTTTTCAGCTTTAGTTAAAGTTCTACTGATGTATGCAATAGGGTGTTCTTTTTCATCATGTGTTTGGCTAAGTACGGCGCCTAAGCCATAAGAGGATGCATTGGTTTGTAAATAAAAATCTTTTGAAAAATCTGGTAGCTTTAGAACAGGTGCTGTGACTAATGCTGTTTTTAGTGTCTCAAATGCTTTAGTACATACGTTATCCCTGATAAATTCTTTATTCTTTCTTAGAAGATTACTTAATGGTGACGCTATTTTGCTGCAGTTAGGTATAAATCTACGATAATAAGATACCAAGCCAAGGAAAGTGCGGATCTCATCAAAATTACTAGGTATTTTTGTATCTTTTATGGCCTTAACCTTAAGTTTGTCCGGTCTTAATCCTTTGGTTGTTACTTCATGTCCTAAGAATTTGACTGTTGTTTTACAAAATGCACATTTTTCTAGGTGAAGTTTTAGTCCTGCAGATTTAAGACGGCTAAAAACTTGCTTGAGATTGATTATGTGCTCATCAAAAGTGCTAGAAAACACGAGTATGTCATCTAAATAGACTAAACAGATTTTCCACTGTAGATTATGTAAGATTACGTCCATAAGTCGTTGATAGGTGCTTGGAGCATTACATAATCCAAAAGGTAATACATTAAATTCATATAATCCATTGAAAGTGGTAAAGGCGGTTTTCTCTTTATCAGCGGGTTCCACCGGGATTTGCCAATAACCCCATGCTTAATCTAATGTTGAAAACCATTTTGCTTTACCTATTGTGTCAAGAATGTCATCAATACATGGTAATGGGTAGGTGTCCTTTTTTGTTATTTTATTAAGTTTCCCATAGTCGACGCAAAATCGATCACTACCATCCTTTTTCTTAACAAGGACAATGGGACTGGCCCAAGGGCTAGTTGA
Organism: Mermis nigrescens; assembly: GCA_036768485.1. NCBI lineage: Eukaryota > Metazoa > Nematoda > Enoplea > Mermithida > Mermithidae > Mermis > Mermis nigrescens. The sequence goes on along the minus strand of JAVLUZ010000273.1, from coordinate 3,255,268 downwards.
GGGGCTTATTATCCCAGCCTCTAACATTTTGTTTATGTGTGATGCAGTTTTTGCATTCAATCGCTAAATGGTACTCTATATGGATAGCTGCGGACTGGTGCGTTGTTTTCCGTGTCAATCTTATGAGAAACAAGGCCAGTTTTACCAATGTCATGATCATCTTTTACAAACATGTCAAGGTGCTGCAAAAGAAAATCTTTAAGGTTATCTATTTGAAATTGAGTCAGAGAATTTTCACAGATGACAGCTTCCCAATTTATGTGACCTACTTTAGATATAGAGCAACGCTCAGTCATCTTTAAGTGCTTTGTGTCTTCCGTATTTCCAGTATTTTCTTGGAAAACTTTATTTACATAACCTATTACAGAATCTTTATACAATTTAGTTTCAATCGCTGAAGGATTGATTATCTGAACGAAAATTTCATTATCCATCATTTTTGTGAGAGATGCAAAAGGCGTGACTCCTGTTTTCTCAATCATTTTGCAATTCGGTTCAAAAGAAAGTGTAAGGTTATTTTCAAATTTTTGAGGTATAAGCGCATGAATGTTTAGAACTGACCTTGCGGGCATTACAATATTAGTACTGAGAGTGACCTTACTGTGCTCTAATTTGCCAGGATTTATCTCACATCTGAATTTAGTCATGTGATTATCAAATGTTATCCAATTATTTTTAAAATTAAAATTAACATTTTGAAAGCGTGTCAGAAAGTCGGTTCCAATTATCAAGTCAAATGAACTATTCTCTAATATATAAATCTCTAGCAATTCTATGCAAGTACCTAAGCGAATATGAACCCAAACAGAGCCTAATACGGGTAATGGACTATTACTTGCTCTCTTAATTACGGATTCTAGTGGTTTTATATTTTTAACTATGTTTAGATGTTCTGCAAGTTTTAGAGATAAAACTGAAACGCTTGCACCCATGTCTATGATGCCTTCCACGGTGTGTTCATTAACTTTGATGTGAATACAAGGTGGAACTCCACAATTATTACCGCTCAACGCTAAAAGACGTATGTGCTCGGTACGGTTCTTACAGAATTTTGATTTTCTTAAATCAACTTTATCTATGAGAGTTAGGTCAGAAATTCCTGTGGATAGGCCCTTATTTAATGGATCCGGTTTTTCTATTCGCCAGGGCGTACCAACATGTGACATGTCTTCATTTTTTAATAAGAACAATATTTTATCTTTCACCTTTAGGGTGTTTTATTTAGATTCAATGAAAACGTCTCAAACTGGTTCAGTGTGTCACATCCTAGTAGACAATCAATGTTAGGCTTGTTCGAGGTTTTGATATCATAAATACCAAAACTGGTACTGACTAAATGTGATCCTACAGAGAATGGTATTGTTACTTGTTGTCTTATCACTAATTCATGGACAGTCATACAAAATAAACTTAGATTTGCTTCCTTAACTGCGTATTTAAAATTTCCTCGTTTGTTCAGATAACCAAAAGCCTGCTTACTTAATATGGAAACTGCTGCACCACTATTGATTTATGCTATTACTCCAGTTTGGCCCAATTTAATTTTAATAGCTGGTATCCTAATAATACAATCATCATTAATTAGGGAAAGTTTTGAGCGTAGCAATAGACCAACAAAATTCTGTAACAAGTCTTTGAAACGTGAGCCTATGGCTGCTGACTTTTTAGCGCTAATTTTCTGCTCATGTGTTTTAGGTATCAGTTAGTAAATTTGTAATTTCCGGCGCTTTTAGGATAGTTTGCATCGGCTTAAGCTCAATGTCTTCTCTTAATGCTTGCTTAAATGCTCGTCGGTAGGATCCTTGTTTGACAGTGTTTACAAATTTTAAGATAAACAAAATATATGGTCACACTGAGAAAGAGAATAATGAAAATAAAAACTGAAATGATGATTAAAATTTGGTGGGCTCCCTTAAGTACATTACTCACTGCCCCTGATGCATCATTCACGCTAGCACTTAAAATACATTCTACTCTCCATTCATTTCTATCCATTATATTACTTAATGTGGTGCCTGTGCCTGCAAGAATTTGATAAACGGTATCAGGATTTTCCGAAAGTTGAGCCTTATAAGACATGATACGTTCAATGTTTCCTGCTAAATCATGTATGTGTTTTTCCTGGCTTGCTATCATACTAACCTTATCCAGAGAGAGTGGTGGAGAATCAAATGTGAACATGGTCTAATTTTTAGACAAAGCTACTTGAAGTGGGATGTGCATGACGTGCGTAGAGCCTTGTTGTGTTCAAAAAAATCTTCTTACCAAAAATTCCTTTAATTTGGTCTTTACAAGGAATTTTATTAGAATATTTTATAATGTCTGAACTCCCGGGTGCAACAAAATATAAGTCTGAATTAATTTTGACGGGTAGTTCTTCATAACATGTGTCATTTACTTGATAGTCCCAAAAGATTTTTGAGCTATTTAATTTTTTACATTCCCAAATCATAAGAATGTCCCCAGTAAATAATGCATGTATGTATGTGCGTTCTAACAAAATTCTAGCTCCTGCAGTTGGGTCAATTCTCATGATCTGCATTATTATGTCTAACTGGCGTTGAGATGACCAACAAAGTTCAAACCAAACTTCTCAAAAATTTGCTTGTTCAATTTATAGTGTTTTTCCTTCAAGGTACTGAAGTTTAGCATTCATAGGATCAGACTTGAAACAATATGTTTCATTTTTGAGTGATGTTTTTGTGCTGTTTTGAAAAGGTAGTCTACTAAAAGTTGTCCAATCATAAAACTATCTCTACTCATTATAATTTTTACAAGTAAGCCTTGGGCAGTTTTAAAGGTACTGATAAGTCCGCATTGGTGTGTTTCTTGAGTGAGAGTGAGACTTATTTGTAGTTTTCTAATTATAAGAAAAGGAAAATTCACTTCAGCAATGTGTGTTCCTAATTTATCAAATTTGCATGTAGTGCGCAATGGATATGAATTCCAAAATATAACGGCATCTCCAATTAAGCATTTTCCTATCTGTGGGTGGCATCCACCTACATCTCCTAAGTCAGAGCTTAGTGTGACTCCATCTGTAGTCCCTACAGTTCCTAGTTCCATGAAAAAGTTAATTGCACTTTTACAAAAATCATGGCAACACCATGTGAATTCGATATTGAGACTGTTATTTGTTGACCAAAATCCATGCTCAGAGGAAACAAGTGCCTCAGATTCCCACTGTTTAGTCTGCCATGCTTCCTCACATCCTAGAGCTGAAACATGTTGTGTGCTTATTTGGTTGTATACTATGCCTTTACTATTAAAGAAACCTGTGTGTGTGCAAACTGTGCAATTACGAATGTAACATTTTACAGCCTCAGTTATATAAGGTGTATCCTTAGGTATCCAAACATCGATTTTCATTTTATGCGAGCTCAAATTCACTACCGGTGGAATACATTCTGTGTGATCTGGTATAGCTAATGCATGTCCAGTTCGAGTTTTACCACAAAAATTAAAAGTACGTACATTTACACTTGAACAACTTCCAACAATTACTAGGCCTATCAAAACACTGATGCAATGCATTCATCATGTGTGAAGTGAAATTAAAGTGAAGCTCCTTTCCACGTGCATTTTTATAGGGTTTGTGAATGCCATAAGACAACATGTCTGTCGTGAAACAGTTTTCAAAAACAGGGGCTTTGCCCTCATTGTGCATTAGTGGCCTAGGTGCGTCCATACTCATGGGTTCAAAGGACCTGCCCTCAGCACGTTCAAAGTTTTCATACCCTATTTGCGGGCCACTGGTTCCCCTAGACCAATGGGTGTGGCTTCATACTGCAAAGCAGGAAAGTGGGTCAAAACAAACGTTGAACCAGGAGTTTCATGTTTTGCTGTTTTCATTCTATCCCGCCCTTCCAATGACACAACATTTATGCGTTGAAATCCCAAGGATTCCAATCCATTGTACTCAATAAAACAATTGTTAAGATCTTCATCAAAAATTTTTGTTTTTCTCTCATTTTTGTAAATGTTTCCACTGTGGTGATCATTTTTGTGCACATCTTCTAGTTCTCTACGCAGTACAATCATTATCCTGATTACGTATACGTGAGCCTGATGCCTGTGTGTTAAAATTTTTGCCGGTTCTATTACCGGATGTCCAAACATTACCATGTAATTGAGATCTACATTTCATTGCATGATGACCTAAACGTCCACACTTCCAGCATTTACTTCTTCCTTGAGCAGTCCACTGCTCGTTACCTACACATTTCCAGGGCCTTTGGCTACGAGCAGGTACCTAAGTGAAAGACTCATGCGGTGGCTTATTTTGTAATGTGAGACTTGCAATCTGCTTAGATAGTGTGTCCATAGAAGTTGTGAGAACATCTAACTCAGGTTTTGGTGATGTTTCAGGAGTGCCATAAACTTGTGCTTGAATTTCCTGCTGTAATGCACGTCTAATAGCCTCATCTAGGTTTTGTGGTTCCGTACCTAGTGTACTGTAATACTTAATTTCTGGCTCAAGGCCTCTCAGGAATGCGCCTTTTGTTACAATTTCTCTCTGTTCCATGCTCAAGCTCAGATATGCGGCCTTAACTAAACTATGTATATCTACAGCAAAGTCTGAAATACTTTCATTTTGCTTTTGTGTGCAATGTACAAGTTGTAGTTCCTTAATTGCAGAATCTAGTCCAATTGGGAATTCAGCTTCGAAAGCATTTGCCCATTGTTGTAAAGTAAATGGATTATTGGCATTTCCGCGTTCTGTTTGGTTAAAGAAATTCTAGGCTAAGCCTTGCAAAAAAGTTGGTAAAAGGCATATACTGCGATGTTTGCTGAGATTGTGAGCATTACAAAAACGGCTAAAAGTCAAAAACCAATCTTCTACATTTTAATGTGATTTTCCAGAAAATATAGGAGGTTGAATTTGAGACAGAAACATGGGGCTGTTACTCTGTATTGTGGTTGTGATAGTGTCATGCATGCGTTCAACTAATTCATCATTATGACTCTCAAAAACTTCTTGAATTTTGTGAATATCTGGCATAATAGATTTTAGCTTAGACAGAGAACGTGTTATTATACGAGTATGGTCTCCTAGTCTTACACTTGTCTCTGATCATTGTCTTTGAACAGCCAGTGCAGATCAAATCTCTGTGGCGTCGTCCAGATGGAATAGGATTGGTGCGTGTCGTTAGGAATTTTATTTAGAATGCTAAAAACAGTTGGAATTGAAATAATGATAACAGGCGGCGGATAATAGTAACGTGACGATACATGTAAGATCGAGGCTGGAGAGTGAGAGAGTCCGACCGAGGGTTGTGAGGGAGAACTTTTATATGAGACAAACGCCTCGGGGCCCAAAAGTAGTTGTGCCTTTTTGGATATCTTAGGAGGTTGAGTTTGTATGTTTGTGTGCTAAACGGAAATGGTGAATTAATGACTTTCACTCGCCTTTGGAGGCGGCTTGCCTTTGTACTGACTAGATTTTAGGGAGTTCACGTGCAATTAGTAGACTTTAAACGGATGCTGAAGGTGTGTTGACAGAGTGATTGGATTATATGTATGTCTTCCGAAATTACTAAGATTAAAATAATCTGATAATATTTGAGAATCAAAATAATAGCCTTAGGGTACAAAAAGAATTTGATAATATTATGTGTTTATTGTAGGTTATTTTATGTTAATAAAATTCTATTACACATACATGCATAGCCTATCACTATACATGGGGGAGTATTTATGGGGAAAAAGGGCAGATGGCGCCCTCCTCCTATGAAAAAAATGTTGAGATGTAAGATAGAGCAGGGAAAGATCGCATTTCATTGTCGTAAAATCTTCAAACTTTTAGTGCTTCGCACTCAATATGAAGTTTTTTTTATTATTTTAGCTCAAGCACGACCAATAAATGGTTTTTCATAGCCTTTTCAGAAAGCAAAGAAATTTTTGGAAACGTTCGGATTTTACAAAATTAATGGACAGAGCGTGTTGAAAAATGAGGTTTTTGTGAGCTATCCCATTGAATTTTCCGAGATAAAGATCAATTCATATTGCTTCCACCCAGCCCCCCCCACCTTGGCCAAATTACGGATACATATCTGCCTATACATATGTCTTTATAGATTTTCTTTTAACGCAGTTTTTAGTAATCTGTAGACAATGAATACGGATAATACAATTTTCAATTGAATGACTTACCATACAAATAATACAATTTGCAATAGTTTTTAAATTGAAACAATTCTCAATTCATACTCATTTTGAATGGGCAGGACATATTTACGGGGGTGGGAGGAAAAGATGGGCAGCACCAAAATCCTGTAGGGATGCAAGATTTTTCAAAGGTCAAAAAATATTTTTTATGCACACCTGGATGTGGGGGGTTTGGGGGTATGCATCCCCAGAAACCAAAATACACCCTCCCCAGAAATCAAAACCCCCTCAGAATTCAATTTTTGGAATTTTTTTCGTTTTTTTTCGCAATTTTTTGACGCCAATGGATAGTTCTTGATGAGAAACGTCGAAAAATTATGTTTTTATCATCATACCACCATTTCTAAGGCCATTTTTCGACCTTCAAAAAATCTTGAATCCCCAACCCCTCTCATAGAATTTTCTTGCTGCCCATGTATGATTGTATGGCAAGGAAAACAGCAGTTTTAAACGTTCCTCTTTGAGCACTATCCAATGGCATAAAAAAATCTCAAAAAAATCAGAAACCTAATTCAGAGGGGGTATTTCGGTTTTCGGGTGGGAGGGGTAATTGACCTTCAGTGGCGGGTTTACCCTCAAACCACCCCACATGTGGTGGGAGGACAGCCGACTCCTTCCTCAGCGGTAAAAAAATACTTTTGGCAGGTAAGGCAGTGCATGGAAAGATGAGAAAATTGCATTTATTGCAAGAAAATCATCAAACTTTTGGCGCTTTGTGAAGTATTTTCTACAATTTGCTTCAAGCACTACCAAGAACTCAAACTTATCCTTGCTATATCACATAAACAGTTTCTCAAAAAGTTCAATCTGTAGGAGCTTCCCAAAGTTGGTTATCCCCCAATTACCCAGAGCCAGAAAATTTTTGACCCCAGTTTTAAGGAAAATTTGATTTTTTAGGGCCATTTTCAGCCTAAAATTGGAGGTCATTTAGCGTCCTAAAAATGTCCAGGGGACCCCACTACCACCACTAAAATTACTGAGCCATTAAGTATGTGCAGACCTATATCCAGTATGCAGGATCGACAATGCTCTATCTTTCTAGAGCATAAAAACATAAATAAAATTCGAGTAAAATCAAAAAAGTCGGAACACATTGAACAAAACATAATCAAAACATGAGAATAATAGCGCTAAATGCCAAAATTTTGGCACTTTTAAGCAAATAGATAGCTAAAAACGCATAAAAAAGCCTTTTCTCAGAATTTTTAGAAAATTTTTCGGAACTTCAAGAAATCGCCAATTCTGTTTTTGTTTGCGGGGGTGAAGATTTTCCTAGGAGAGGGGTGAAAGCACCGCCAAGATGATGTATGTCCAGGATCTGTCCGAGAGAAAGGGAGGGGCGGACCCAACATAGATTGGTCTATATCTCATAAAATTTGCCAGGATAGCTCACAAAAACCGTATTTTTCAACACGCTCTATTCATTAGGGCCCGTATGCACAAAGGCCGATAAATTTAATCAGCAATTAAGGCTAATCGTAGATTAATCAATTGGAGATTAACAACTGATAAAAATCCGTATACACAAACACCAATTGAGAGCCGATTGACTAACTGCCATTTAAATTTTTAATCGTCAATTAAATGCCAATTAACAACAATTTTGATTGGAATTTTGAGTACTGGACAAGTCCAGTAGGTAGAAAAACGAGTACCTATTTTTCTGTTTAAATTGTTTATTTTTTGGCATGCCTGGACATGATTGACAAAAGCGCAAAAGTAAAAACAGGTGGGTGGGAAGCTGTGGTTTTGAAATATTTTGTCATACCTAGTCGCATTTATTAAAACTGGAGAAGATGGACATCAGTAATAAACTTCTCAAAGGAATGCAAAATTTTGACAACAAAGAAGTAAAATTTCTCTTTGAATGCGTTTCCAAAAAATGAAACTACTGAAAATAAAAAAGCAGATTCAAAAACGGCAACTGCATAAAGCAAGGCGTGGAGTGCTATTGAAGAAGCTTTCAAAGCAAATCCTAACGTGAAAGATCACAGCTAAGATCAATTGGCCAATAAATGGAAAAATACAAAAGTGGTAATTAATCAGCATGTTGCATATTTTCAAACGTATTGTTTTAGTTTGGTGGCAAATGAAAAGAGAGGTCAAAGCTTTTTGAATAAATTTGCAAATTTGAATTTTTCTCAAGAGACAAAGTGTGCAAATGAGGTGTACTCGATGAATCAATGGCACCCCACCATTGGTTGTTTTATACTTAGAGTTAATTAAAATGATTGTGAATAATAGTTTGTCTCTTTGCTGAGCCTTGTATATTGTCGTTTCCATGGAACTCATCCTGCCATTCTTCATCTTGGTCAATTTCCACGTTGTCATCAATTTCATCATTCCTCATTTCTGCAAAGTTGTATAAGACAACACAAGCAACTATTACGGCCGCGCATTTTTCCGGTTTGAAATTAATGCATTTTGAAAGACAAGTGAAACGATGTTTCAGGATTCAAAAAGTTCTTTCAATAGCCATGCGAGTTAACAATTGCACAAAATTGTAATGACGCTCAGCTGGCAATTTAGGGTTAGCTAAAGGGGTCATCAAGTAGCGCTGGCAAGCGTAGCCTCGGTCACCAAGGACATGTAAAGCACGAGGCAGGTTTTTGAGTTTGGTCTTCGAAGTCGATTCATTGAAAATTCTGAAATCATGTGCACTATCCCTATGACTAGCTACGACCACACATGGGCATGAGGGGTTTGGGGGGTATGCACCCCCAGAGGTTGAAATACCCTCACCCCCTCAGAAATCAAAATAACCCCCCAGAAAAATTTTTTTTGCTTTTTTAGCAATTTTTTGATGCCATTGGATAGTGCTTGATGAGAAATGTCAAAAAAATGGTGTTTTTTTTGCCATACAACCACTTTTAAGACCATTTTTTAACCTTTAGAAATTTTTTCACCCCTCTAGAAATTTTTCACCCCCCCAGAATCTTGGTGCTGCCCACCTATGGCTACAACGTCCCAAATTATCAGCTTGTCGTCACAAAGCATTTGCACATTGATGGAAAACCAGCCTTTACGATTTCTGTACAATTCTGAGTCTCCACCACCAGGATTCAAAATTCAAATATGGGTGCCATCAAGAGAAGCGCTCACACCGGGAAATGCCTGTTTTTGACGGAATCCATTTACAATAGTTGCATATTCATTTGGGCTTGGGAAAACAACAAACCGATTTCTGTATATGGCTATGAGTCTCGTGACCCTGTAAATGCACTGGGATGTAGTGGATTGATGCAGGCCATGGATATCAGCATCTTCCCCTTGAAAACATCCAGTTCCAAAATATCGCAGTGTTAGCAAAACCTTACCCTCATTTGCATACTACAAAAATTCATACAAATGAACCATAAACATAAGCTAGAACTTCTCTTGTTAATTTGCATCATATGTTAATTTGCATAATTTATGCAATAAAGTACAAAGACTTTACTAGTTTCACTTGCTGCCAAAAGTGAATGCATAATGATCAGTGATATTTAGCGTGACTGACATCCAGTCCCCCACCCCTCCTTAGACTACAAACTAATGATCAATTTAGTCCATTAGCCTGAAAAATTTTTATTACTCACCATCATACGTGGGCAGCAAGAAAATTCTGGGGGGGTCCAAGATTTTTTGAAGGTCAAAAAATGACCTTAAAAATGGTGATATGGCAATAAAAACACCATTTTTCGACGTTTCTCATCAAGCTCTATCCATTGGCATCAAAAAAATTGTGAAAAAAAGAAAAAAATTTCAAAAATTGATTTCTGGGAGGTCTTTTGATTTCTGGGGGGTCCAGACCCCCCAGATCCCCCACGCCCATGTGTGCTCACCATGTAATGCTAAAAATTTTTTGACTGTTACATTTTTCATGTTTAATATATTTTGAGACTATCCTACTTTTAATTACATTTGAGACACACACGTAATAGGGAGGAATGGATCTGTTTCAAAAATACCTGGAGGCATAGCTCAAGCTGCAATTTTATATTAAAAACAGAGATATGTAAAAAATCGCAGTCTTTTGTAGCATTTGTGAAGACACCGTGTTTGCCTACTGTACCAAGCTCTAGATGTGTCAACTAATCTATTTAACTAAATATCAATTTGAAGCTTGATTTTGTGGTCAAAAATTGATATTGCTATATTTATCAATGCTAATTGAGTTTTTCAAAAATGAAAACATTTTTTTATGATGCGTATCTGAAAAATCAAAATGTTGAAGTGAGAAAAAACTAATTGTTTTTTGTTGACAAAAATTAAAAAGGCGCGTAATCTGTCTGAAAATTGAAAACTGGATAGTTTTGACTGATGATCTTTCAGAATTTTTTGTTTTAATGTCAACTAATCAAAGTAGGTTAGTCTCAGAAATTATGGAACATCCTCGGCCAAACTGGTTGCTGACTAAAGATGAATATTGCATAACGCAACAGGAAAAGCAGGGATCTTTGTAATATTGTACCGTTTTCTAAAGCAAACACGATAATAAAAAAGTATTAAGCTGCCCTAAATCAGTGCAAAACGCCAAAGCTTTTTTTGTCTGATTTTTGGCTCAAAAATAACCACTAAACTTATATAAATTTATATAGGGTGGTCCAGAAAAACAGTACTCCATTCTGTGACGTTGCTCCTTTTCTAATGAAAGTAGACACACAAAATTTAAGTTAGATGTAGAAAATACCTGGAAGTAAGAATATGCAACGTTTATTGCTACTGCTTGAGTAGCTTCACAGTTGTGATGATTTCTAAAACTTTTTTTCTTGTATTTTTTCAGACATTTAATATTTTTTAAAAGTGCATTAAATTATGCTTTGCTGGGTTCAAATCTTGAGTTTCAATTTCTTCTGGTCAATGAAACTTTAGCACAATGACTGAAATAGAATACGCAAAATTATGCCAAAGTTTAAAATCAATTGGGGAAGTATGAATTGGCTTACAGGATTAAATGTCATTCTCATGGCTAATTTTTGAACAACATAATAATCTAGGAGAAACTAAAAACTACATAAAATTTGAGGCAGCAAAATTGCTAAATCTTACACATTCATGCTTGCAGATGTTTTTTCAATGTTTTTTTTCAAATTGCATATTTTGAATTGCATTTAGAAGGAAATCGAAAATTCAGCTATTGTTTTGTAGGACACCCTGTAAAAGTGGTCAGTTAAAAATAATTAAAATTAAATTAAATGCTACCAAAGCTTCCGCATTCTTATGCAAATATTGTGCTGAAATCGAATTTTGGGTAAAAATTTTTAAACCTAACTTTTGATGTTTTAATTCGAGAAGCACATTTTTCAATAGATACAAAAATATAAGTTTTTCACAAACTCACAAGTATACAGGGTTGAGTAAAAACGTCATAACTTAAAGACCACTCCGTTAATTTAATACATCTTATAGATTCTTACTCCCAATGTTTTTTGCATCCTTTGGTCTAAATTATGTGCTTCTGCTTTCAACAGGAAAAAAGTTACAGCTCAAAACATGAGCCCCGTATTTCTAGACCACCCTGTATTTCAGAAAAAAAGCGCCAAGGGTTTACTCAATTAGCCAGATTTTGCTGTGAAACCTGCATTCTGTAAAATTCTCACCAGCACTACAGGCTAATGACCCAAAATTTTTGATACTCCCAATCAACTGTCTTTACCTTGGTGCTAATACATACTGCTCCCGGTTGTAAATAATTCCATTTAGGCTGCCAGAAAAGCTATTGCTACCTACAAGCAAGCTCTTTTGGCCATTAATGGCGACCCTCCACCAGACAAACCCCTTCCATTTATTGGAAAGTTTACAAATTGTTTCCAATGCAATTTGTAAGGATTCCTTGCTCATTTGACAGTGATGCTGTTCCTAATTCTTCTATTTTTGAAAAGGAACAAGTTGAGCAAGACAAACAAATGCCAATGAATTCAAGTATATAAGCAGAAGTTAAAAAGAAGTTTTAGTGAAATCACTGTTGGTTTTTTGAACTAAGTCTGTTTTGCATATACACAAAGATAGTCTCAAAAAGTCTGTACATTTTGCATAATGCTAAAATGCATTTTCTGCCTGTAATAGGGTACATATGGATTTTTACTGCATTTATTGAATTCTCTTTGTACTGCATAACATTGAGAGCTTATCTGTGTCAAAAATCAGAATATAAAGCTTCTGAATGGAAGCTCTATCAGTAGAAAATCAACAGATATTGAACAATACCTACTTACCAACTCTGCTGACATGATAGTAAAACTTTTGGAATAGTTTTCTACAAAATAATATTATGGAAAAAAAGTACCTTATCAAAGTAAAATTATTTTTGAGAGTGAATTGTACAAAAAATTTCATTGATTACAGCACTTATTGAAAAAGTAAGCTTAAACTTCTACGTATCCCTAAACAGAACAATCTAGAAGCATACAAAAAACAATGAGTAGCAGAAAGTAGCAGACTTATGTGCACAATAAAAAAATTGGTGAAGTAGAAGTTTAATTCATTCTGGTGCGAAGCACTGAAAAATTTTGCGAAGTTTTGATTTGTGGTATGAACTTTGCACTAACAAAGCATATTGCTGTTCCTACAGAAAAATGACAGGAAAATTTTTTTGATGTAAAATATCTTTGTACATGTACAAGGACAGTCTTGAAATGTCTATCTATCCCTATCCAAAAGTGTTTGCCGAGTACAAAAACTATGAGTAAAACAAAACAAAAAATTTCTATCAGGGGATGACGCCTTTGATTCTATGATAGTCAGTTTGCCACCTTCCGATTCTGATCTAAAGCCTCCAAAGATACAATGTATTACTCCAGCGGCATCAAATTGTGAAGCGGGGAAAAAGGCACGCATGGATTTACATGCACAAATGGAATTAATTGAGCTTGAAAAAGAAGCCACAAGAGCGAAAATTGAATAATACTGGTTGAAATTGGCTTCATTACCTTCTGAAAACCAAGCGCTGCAGTTTTCTGGCAATCATTCTTACACCAATTTGTGACAAGCTTGTTCATGGTTCATTTGTATCTTTTACATAATTAAGCTAAATTTTGTACCCATAAAGCTGGCGGCACAGCATGACTTTGATTTGTTTGTTTTAAGTCATTTTCAAGTAAATTGATTAATTCCTAGAGCTGTTTTTTGTTTAATTTGTATTGCAACCAAAATTTATCATCAGCGTAACTTTCAAGTGGATTCAATTGTTCCAAAAATACCCTCCTTGGAATCACGTTTTCCAAATTTTCATCATCATTTGTGTCCAATTCATCAAGAAAGTTAAGAACGTCCATAATCAAAGAAAATAGAAACCAACTGGCTTTTAAAACGGAGGAAACGCACACTAATCGGCGATTAAACCTGGGGAGGGGTAGGATAAAAATCTCCAATTAACCGAATCACTGATTACCACTTATTGGCCTTTGTGCATACCAATAAATTTAATCGGAGATTAAAGTTGTAGTTCAATCGCCAATTAGCGCTAATCGGCCTTTGTGCATACGGGCCTAAGCTCATAAAATCCGAACTTTTCAAAGACAAATTTTTTCTTATTCAAAAGGCTATAAAAGAGAAAAATACATATCTGGCAAAAATTTGAGATCTGACGACACAGACATGCAACTTCTTATCTTCTTACCCATCAAAATTTTTTTCGGTCATGAGGGTGGGGCAGCAACCATACGTGGGCAGCACCAAAATTCTGGGGGAACTTCTGGAGGGGGTATTCTAACTTCTGGAGGGGAGCACCCCCAACCCCCATGCCCATGTGCGGCAGCAACCCCCAGCCCATTAAATATAGCCTCACCACTTTTGTGCCCAAAAAAGCGCTTTAGAAAAATGTTTTGCCCTTCCCCCACTAATCCCCTGTCTAAATTCCCGTGCTATGTATGTCTGAGAATAAATGCTCATATTCATGACATTAAATTACAGATGGATACCTACAGAGAAGGCCGCATTCGACAGGTACCCCTCCTCTTGGCCGAAAAAAACTTTTTGGAAGCTAAATTAATGAACTAAAAGATGGAGAAATTGCATCTGTTTGCAAAAGATGTTCGAATTTCCGGCACTTTGGATGATATGAATTGTATTATCGACCATTTCGCCTCAAGCAAACCCAAAAATGGTCAATTTTTACAGGCTATTAAATGAAAAGAATTTTTTTGAATCGTCCAAATATTATGATCCTAGTGGAAGGAGTCTGTTTGAAAACGTAGAAAAATGTGACTTTTGTTAATTACTCTAACAAAGTTTTTGAGATATAATCATTTGTACATGGGCAGCAGCCGAGTTCTGAGTTTTCTGATTGATGTAAAACCTGCAAATAACCAAAAAAACATGCCAAAGATTTAATTTTGGGGGTCTGTCAATTTTGAGACTCTATTACAGCCAAATCAGAGATTTTTATTTATCAAATTGTGATGCTAAATCATCTGCTAAATTAATTGAATTAACCAGCAAGGAATAGTAGGTATTTTTTAATAGTTTAGTAGTCCACATGATTCAATATTCCAGTCATCATGCAAGTGAACTTATTGAAAATTAAGTATTCATCACAACTTCATGTATAAGAGTGATATATAAAACAAGAACAGAATGTCTTATTTTGCTATCTTATAGAGAAGAGTGAAATTATTCAAATTCGAAAATTTTTGAAATCGAAAAGGTAAAAGAAGTGCAGGTTTGCGCATAATACGCATCTAGTTATGTCTCCAACTTGAAAAATTGCAAGAAAAAGGGAAAAAGAAGCCACGTAGACTACTTCTCAACATAATAAAAAATTATTTAGTTTTCCTAATCTTATTATGACAAATCAATGAGATAGTGTTATTGTCGATCCAATTAAAGAATGAGCTAATCTATATTTATATTTTTAGTTGCAAAATCAATAGCCTCAGTGCACTTAACATTTTATCCTTTTTATTTACTCAGTTTACGAGAAAATTATTAACCTTTTGTATCAGAAAAAGCTTTCGAATTTGATATTTATCCAAAATTAGTAAGTAATTGGCTTGACAGTAAGTAGTAGAATTCAAAAAATGAATTATTTTGCAAAACATAATTTATTTTGATTTTGTTGTATAAGAATACAAATAATGCAATGCTGAATATCAGAGATGAATCTAGGATTTGTTAAAGGTGATGGCATCATAGGTGAGCACTAGGCAGCACCAAGGTTCTAGGGAAGCGAGATTTTTCAAAGCTGGTGGTATGGCAAAAAACACCATTTTTCAACATATGTCATTTAGCACTATCCTTTGGCATCAAAAATTGTAAAAGTAACTACAAAAATTAATCAAATTTTCGGGATGGTGTTTGGCCTTCTGGGAGGTGCATACCCCCAAACCCTCCCCAACACCTATGTGTGGATGGAATCACAGGCTGAAGAGTAGCAGCCAAATTCTGAGGTGGGAGTCCAAAACAGCAAAAGTGCTAAATAGCACCCAAAAATTCAGTTCTGAGGTTTATTAGTTTGTTGAGGAGGAGGAGGGTCAGCCAGATTCATGAAGAATAACAGGCCAATCCAGATGTTTGTATGTAGAGTACCACAAATTTTCCCAAAAAGTCGGAACCAGGTCTAAAAATTTGCCTACATGCAAAATAGCATTTTTTGTACTTTATTGTTGCATACTTTTATCTAATCTTACTTATAAGCCCATCACGGGCAGACAAGCATTCTTCCGCCCTATTATGTACATTGCATACTTTGCCTTCAAATCATTTTACATCAAATTTTTTTTAGAGAAATCATTTAAATTTTGGATGATTTTGAGCAAAAAAGTAGTAATTTGTTAAATTTAACAAAAACAGCGCAAAGCGCCTACTGATTTGGAAAAATTAAGGCAGAAGGACTCTAAAAGGTTTGATTTATTGCTCACTTTCCTACATTTTTTCTTTTTAGGCAATATACAAGCCCACAAGCCCATATAAGCATTTAACACAATGCATCTAAAATTGGAAACAAAAAACATATTTGTACCTGGCGCAGAAATATGTCTCCAAGGCAGTTTTTCTTGAATCCGGCAGACGGTTACCTCCTTTCAAAATTCTGAGCTCTGTCCTATCTGGTCTGAACTATTTAGATTAATCTGATAAAAAAATGAACGTCTTGAGGCACCCTGATACATAAATGTGCAGTATATACATGTAGGTACATATACACACTTGCACAAGCAAAATTGTCCTACCAGCAGAATTGAGCCATGAAACATCTAGGTCGCATATTCACTTGAGCTGAGCGTTAATAAAATAAGTGTAATAAATAGACCTGCATCTTGCATGATAAGCAAAATTTAATAATACATTGCGCTACTGCAATATCTAGATAAACGAAATACTACGTAGGCATACATGCACAGCATGGGAATTCTGAGTCACGTCGTTTTCACGATACAATGAATAATTTTGAGGTTTTTGAACTCCCTGGAAGAACTGGAAAGATTCAGAACATGAGACATAGCTCATTAGAAAGAACATTAAATTTTCTAGCTATTTACTGAGGAAAACTTTAAAATATGTCAGAAACTGACAGAATAATATCGGAAAGCATCAATAGCTACAGTATGACAGCCTTCCTGGCGGCCATATTGAAAAACTGGAATTCTTCAGTAAATCAGACAAATAGGATATTATTCGAACGAGCTTTTTTTGGGCTTTCTAAAATCTGCTTAAAAAGTGAAAAATATGAAAAATAGCGCAGAGTAAAATGCATACCTTACAGGGGCAGCCATATTGGAAAAAAATTGAATTGATATTGCAGGACAAACTATTCAGAAACACGAAAAACAAAAAGTCGTGAAATTTAGATGCACAAAAATATCTAACTATTTTGCTATTTTCCAAAATATGAAAGTTAACCTGTATACTGTAGTGACAAAGCAAAGTTTGAGCACTTTTTGAGCCTTGCATACTGTAGACATGAGCTAGCTATACTGTTTTCAGCAAAATAGTTTCATTTCAAAATTGTCTATCTAAAACATTTTATTTCATGAAAATCCGTTCAGTGGTTCTTGAGTTCATCTAAAAAAACCTCACTCCACTGAAATGAGTTATTCGATGGTGAGCAGCTTCATCAGCTTTGACCGACTGTCAAACTGTAGGCATGTTACAACATGAAACATGGACTAATTTTTGAGCAAGCTGAATAAATTGTGATCATTTATTGTATTTATTCTTATAACAAATACCAGCGGACCAAAAGTTATGCTCAAAAATGAACTCATATTCTCAAATTGTGTGAAAACGACGTGGAGTGAGAGGATGAAATTACAAATGCGCTTTTTTTGGACCAAAAATAGTAGGTATGTGTCAAAAGAATTGTTTTTCAGCGTTTCTGACAATGCTCTATCTTTAAAGCGAAAAAACAAAAAATTTTTAAAAAAATCAAAAAATCAGATCAAACTGAACAAAATATAGTCAAAACATGAGTGTAGCAGTGCGGAACACCAAAAATTTTGCACTTTTGAGCAAATAGATAGCTGAAAACGCTTAAAAAATCATCTTTTCTACAAATTTTTCAGACAATTTTTAAGAACTTCTAATAAATTGCCAATTCTGAGGGCTGAAAAACTTTCTGTGGGGGGAGAGCACACCTGGGCGTGGGGGGGAGGGTTTGGGGGGGTATGCACCCCCCAGAAACCAAAATACCCCCAGAATTCAATTTTTGAAAATTTTTTTCGTTTTTCGCAATTTTTTGATGCCAATGGATAGTGCTTGATGAGAAACGTCGAAAAATGGTGTTTTTATCGCCATACCACCATTTTTAAGGCCATTTTTCGACCTTCAAAAAAATCTTGCACCCCTCCCAGAATTTTCTTGCTGCCCACGTATGGGGAGAGTGGAAATTTTTTGGGAGTCCCAAGATTATGTATGTACGTAGGTACATCTAATCGGAGTGAGAAGCCAATATAATTATTAGCTTAATCTAGCAGTGAGCATGCACACAATTAGCTCAGCGCATCCAAGAGAGAGAGAGAGTGAGTCAGTGGAAATTCAATTTGAGAAAAAATTGTTTCTCATAAGGCTCACAATTCCCAAAAAAAATCCAGAAATGCGTTTGAAAACCACCAAGTTTTTGTTTACTTTCTGACCTTTTAAATATATTTAACGCCAAATTTGTTTTCACAAGTAGCATTCGTTACATACGCAAACCGCCACTGACACCTGGGTTAAAAAAGAGACTAGGTACATATGAAAAACCTACAAATCTTTATTGACCAGCTGGTAGCTTGAAGAGTAGGTTTTTGTATTTGAGTGTGAAACAAAAAGAAAAATGTTTGATTTCTGCAAGAAATTCCCATTTTGGCATCGCCTAATTTTTTTCAAACAATACAAATTCAGCATCACCATAGTGACTCACCAACAAGAAACAGCAACTTAGCTTAATCAGATGAGCACATATGTACCCTCAACCTCATTATTTGCACAGCTTTAGCGAACATTTTTAAGCGAGCTTCATAAATTAGTACATTGTGCGATAAAAAATAGGATTATCAATCAGAAGTACCTATATATTCCATGCTGTTCTATGGTTAACTATCCAGAAAATATGTCTCTAGGACAGGCTTCAATCCTCAGGGATTTTCTGAACATTTTGGTTCTAATCATATTCTGAAATTCTTTAGCTGAGTGATAACTCACTTGCAAAATCAGCTAAGTATTTTAATTTCTCATAACCTAATAGCTGTAAAAGGCTGTCTAGAATTCATTCAACGACAAAGTTTAATCAAGCACAAGAAGCAAGCATGAAGCTCTTCAGCCAGGCATGCTCAACATTAAGTTCTTATTACCTAGATATTGATAAGCAGCAGCATAGCTGCTAGCCCTCTGAATTTGGGAGTGGGTCAAAGATTTTGAAAACAAATAGGTATCTATCTCATATCTCAGAAACCTTGTAGCATCATAGATAAACAAAAAATGACGCTTTTGAGCTCTTCACAGCAGTATCTATGTGTAAAAATTTTTTAAAATGTAGATTCTCCGAATCATATTAAGAAATATTTAAAAATGCTGTATATGAGTAAAGAGGCGCAAAATTTATACTGATTTAGTTCAAGAATAAGGTGAAATACCTATATACGGTCTTTTGAGCAAGCATTAAGAATTATCAATTTTTTCCTATGGGAACCCTTGTGAAATATCCTCATAAGTTTAAATCATCCTCCTCCCCCAGAGCTTACCGCTTCACGCGCATTGTAAGCAATTTTCCATCAAAAATGGAAAAAGTTAAAAAATGTTAATTTTTTCATTGCTTAAATAATACAGGACTGATGTGAAAAGCCCAAAAACAGGTTATTTACGGCAGCGCCCGTTTTTATGGATTTTTTAGACATTAAAAATTTTACTGCATCCTACCAGCAAAGATCCTGGCTAAGCCTTTCAAGCCAGGAAAGGCGCGGAAGCAATCAGCTTTGCTAGCATTGCTGCAGAGCAATGACTATTTTGACTACAAGCTACAGTATTTGCATTATAAGCTGATTCACATGAAAGCAAATTCTCAGACTAGTAACCATTTAGCGGCAAATCTTCATTGTACGGCAAAAACAACGTGTGTGACCATTTCAATATCTAATGCTAAGGACAAGTGCAGGCTCAAGCCAGTGTTTTTTGTACGAGATCCCTTTGTACATGTACAAAGATGGGCCCCAGAACTCTTAGTACATTTTGTACATCCAAATTTCTGGGTATTGTAATATGGTACAAAAGCGATTTCAGTGTCAGCAAAACAAGTTTCTTTGACTTTCAGTAGAGTATTTTTGCAAATTTCTGGGACAAAATTCACTAATTATGGTCTCAAAATGGCACAAAGTGCCAAAATATTGAACATTTCCCATTCCCAAAAGCATATTCTGTAATTATAAAAAAATATTTAGAACAGATAAATATGTATTTATTTCAGCACAAAGCGCTGAATATTTTTGGAATTTAGCTTCTTTTTTATGATTTTTAACTTTCCAAAAATCTTTGTACATGTACAAAGACAATCCAAAAAGTCTTTGTACATGGGAAAAAATCTTTGCCAAATACAAAACTAATTGTGGCTCATGCTAATATCACTGATCCTCAGGATCAGCTGAGTGAATATGGCTTCAATCAAAAGTTACATTTTGCACTCAGCAAAAATGCTGCAGCAAAAATTCGCTAGTGTGATCTATTTCTATCATATTGTCAGGAAGACCACAAAGGAAATCTGTGCGGTTTTCCACTGAAAATAATATTAATTTATCTACATTGCATTCATTGATAATGCTGTTTTGAAATATAATTTCCTTAATTTTCCTAGTGCCTACTGGCTCTGAATTTGAAATCTTATTTTAAAAAGTACAAGCATCCGCTAGGAAACATCATGTAAATTTCTACTAAGGCATCTTAAAATTGCACAATTGATTAGGATGAAAATATTCTTTCTTTGTGATTTGCCAAAAAAAATTGTGTGTGGTAAAAATAAGCATCAAACTTGAATAAAGCTGAAGGAAGGGGCTCCACCCTAGGATGACATTTATAATATTGCCCCATTTTCAATTCAACAGCTTATACTTTTATTAACATTCTATTAAATTATCAATTAATGGATCTTTTGCATAAAAGTGAAATTCATATAAAAAATTAATTGTTTTAATCAATCAAACGCAATGCCCTGAAATTAACAAAATGAAATTACACACAAATCATAATATGTATCTATATGTCCAAGTTATGACAACATCTGAAAAGTAAAAAAAATGTTGCAGGATCCTTAAAGTACCAACCAGAGCAGAAATAAGTCAAAATTGCAATTGATCTTGACAAGATTAAAACTGGCCTGTTTAAGTATATACATCTGAGGAGTAAAATAAATCAATAGAACACTAGACCTATATATATACATCGAGAATGAAGTGTTTTAAGATTCCCACAGTCCAGCTCACATATTTAACAGTAGTTATACGTATGAGTCTGGCATAGTGTGCTTAGGGATAGGCAATGGTTAAGGACAGGCAATGGTAAAGAATAGGCAGTGGTTAAGGATAGGATGCCGGTTCCAGCCATAGTCAGGCCCTAGTGTTATAGCATGTACAGTGTTATGGCATAGGGATCGGCTTATGAGTCTGGCATAGTGTGCTTAAGGATAGGCAATGGTTAAGGATGGGCAATGGTAAAGAATAGGCAGTGGTTAGGGATAGGAGGCCAGTTCCAGCCATAGTCAGGCCCCAGTGTTATAGCATGTACAGTGTTATGGCATAGGGGTTGGCTTACGAGTCAGACCCCAGTGTTATAGCATGTACAGTGTTATGGCATAGAGATCGGCTTATGAGTCTGGCATAGTGCGCTTAAGGATCGGCAATGGTTAAGCATAGGCAATGGTAAAGAATAGGCAGTGGTTAAGGATAGGATGCCGGTTCCAGCCATAGTCAGGCCCCAGTGTTATAGCATGTACAGTGTTATGGCATAGGGATTGGCTTATGAGTCTGGAATAGTGTGCTTAAGGATAGGCAATGGTAAAGAATAGGCAGTGGTTAGGGATAGGAGGCCGGTTCCAGCCATAATCAGGCCCCAGTGTTATAGCATGTACAGTGTTATGGCATAGGGATCAGCTTATGAGTCTGGCATAGTGTGCTTAGGATTGGCAATGGTTAAGGATAGGCAAGGGTAAAGAATAGGCAGTGGTTAAGGATAAGAGGCCGGTTCCAGCCATATTCAGGCCCTAGTGTTATAGCATGTACAGTGTTATGGCATAGGGGTCGGCTTATGAGTCTGGCCCCAGTGTTATAAGACAGGCAATGGTTAAGGATAGGGGTCGGCTTATGAGTCTGGCTCCAGTGTTATAGCATATAAAATGATGAAAGATAGGCAGATCTGCTCCCAGGACCAAAATTGAGGTAGTGATAGGGAGCAAATAGCTGGGTAGGGCCTGCCCAAAGCTGCCCAGAGTTGTGATTGAGGTTGGGGGCCTGCCCAGGGATGGGGCGCGTCCAATCCAGGGTCAGTGGCTCAGGGCCAGGGGAAGGGTAAATTTCCCTGGGGAAAAATTCAAAGAGCTCTAACTCAAGAGCCAACAGTCGGATTGAACTCAAATTTTTAGGGTAGGTTAACGTATGCCAGGCATGTTATGCACACAGTATGTACAATCAACCTACAGTATACCAGCATAAGTTTACACTTTTGCATAACTTAATAAGGACTAACCAGATTTTGTTAAAATTTCCAGGATATGGCGTATATTGGCAAGGCATACTGTGTACAGAATTTCAGCACGCAGTCTACAGTATACCAATTTACTTTACACTTTCTTATATAATGCTATATTTCAAGAACCATAGGGCACATTTAGCTCAAATTTTCAGGATAGGGTGAGCATATGTTGCATGTGTTATCCTATTGATATGAGCATGTAATGTACAGTATGCCAATTTTGGTTTACACTCTGTCAGATATAATCATAAGTCAAGAACCAATGATCAGATTGGGCTCAAATTTTCAGGATAAGATATATAAATGGTAGCTGCGTTATGTACAAAATTTTTGCGTGCAACCTACAGTATGCCAATTACACTGGTTTTTTCAAATGATGACAACAAAGGGATGGATGTAAAGTATCCTATGGAGATTTTATTTTTTATAACTAATAATCAAATATAATAAACTTGCCCAAACCTGTCAGTAAGCATAGCTGGGAAGGGGTAACAATAAATTTGCAGTGTGTGTGTGTTGGGGGTAGCAGTCCCTGTGGGAGTCCACAAGCGCCTCCAAGGTCCACAAGCGCCACCAGGGCTCCGTTACATTTTATGCCGCTTTACACTTTACACTTGCTACCCCTGCCTCTCAGTCTTGAATATGCTAAACACGCTTGAAAGGCATTTTAATGATAGTTTTTCCAAACTCAAAAGGAACTTGCATATCTTGGTTGGTTTTAACATTAATTTCAATAGAATTAAATGATTTCTTGAGCACAGGTATATAGTGTGCACTAATATATGAGTGGTTTATTATATCCATATAGGTTCCTTCAATATTTATCACCTGCAGAAGCAGGGCAAAAACATTACCAACAATTTGAGGTTCCACTATATCACAATATACATAAAAATTGTGCATTCCGCCAAGCATTTCGGGAGGATGGTGGGCAGCTATTGTCAATTCTTGCACTACCTTATAATTTATGCTAGAGAGTTGGTCTTCTAGAAAGCCCAGCATGTACATTAAATGTTTGGTTAATTTTAGGCTCTGAATACGTTCAGTGTTGAGTTTTAGATGACAGCATTCTTTATTATCATCATATTGTAAGCTTATATCTTGAGTATAGTCAAATTTTTCATTTGTGCTGACCATTTTTATTCCCTCAGTAATTGTTTTTGCAAGATCGTGTATATTCAAGTATTTGGCGTGAGGAATAAGCATTTTTATTAGGACATTATTTTTTAAATCATAATATTGAATCATGTTCTGATGTCGGATATATTATTCCAAGTGTTTGCATAGATTATTTCGGCCAGCCCTATTTCCCAATCACCATTGAGCATTATGTGTCTAGGCAGCTTTGTAATGAAAGTAGAGGCGGTATTTGATTCTTGAGAATTGCTCGGAAGCGTCGTGTAAAACTGTTTAGGATCCATTTTTGTTTTTCACATTTTCTCAAAGTATTTATAGATTTTGGGCGTGAGCATAGATTTAACGACTCTTTTGAATGAAACACCTTTTGCTCAAAAATGTAGAAAATAGATGCACATATGGCCGCATGATGTAGATAAAGGACCCTGCACCCTCATATTATTGTATGTGTACGATGTTGCATTTTTCTCAATTTATTCTTTAAACTCAAATGGTTTTTGACCATAACCGTCAAAATAATCACAATGCAATCTACAATTGAAGAACATGGCCACCCAGTGTGACCCTGGTTCATTTCTGAAATCCAAATTGACTGTTACTGCAGCGGGGTAGCGGGGTATAGGCGGAAGGCAATCAATAGGGAAGACGCCTAGCAAAATTTTATTCACAGCAAGATCTGCTTCTAAAATGTTTAGTATTTGAAGTGTGTTCATCACTGAGCGTTAAAATCAAGGAACGTGTTGCAGTTTTTATCAATCATTATTAAATTATCAAATTCAGCATATATAATAATTTCTACTCCAGAATCAGGCAAAGCGTCTGCAAACTTGATATTTATACTTGTTGTTCCTTTGCATACTAGATCCCAATGCCAACTATCATCAGCATCAGGTGTCAGGTTGATTACAAAGAAACAATGACTTGTTTTAAATTTGTCTCTGCTGATAAAATTACCTTTATTATCATGCCCAATATCAAGCGCATCATACATCTGATTAAATGCCTGTATAAACTTATTTTGCTTGAATGACACATTTAGTGAATGAGTTTGTCCTCCGCACGTTACTTTCACATCGTAAACACTAAAGGGGTTGAAATAAAATGGTGATTTCGACAAACTGCCTTGAAATGCTTTTCCCTCAACACAAACAAAAATCAAACGTCTTGGCAGTTGGCCTGTAAACAATGCAAAATTGGGCGTTTCCCTGGACGGATTTGAAATGTGCATATTTGTCATGGCAACTCTTTTTATAGGGTATTTGGCAGTATATGCCAGCATTGTTTGCTCAAGCGCTAAACTCACACTCTCTAGCACCTCTACTTTCCGAACAAACAATTTCATTACTAAAATATTGAGTTCTAGTGGGATATCTTCAAGACAATGTATGACAAAATTGTTGCTCTTTCTGTGTAAATTTAGGCAAAAATCTGTGAAATTCAACAAATACCTGTCTGGAGAGAACAAGTTGATGTGTAAAGGTGCAGATACTTCTACAAAACTCAAGTCTTTAAAGAGCGCCACTCGTTCTTTGAACCCTTTATTATCA
This sequence comes from Mermis nigrescens, assembly GCA_036768485.1. Classification (NCBI taxonomy): domain Eukaryota; kingdom Metazoa; phylum Nematoda; class Enoplea; order Mermithida; family Mermithidae; genus Mermis; species Mermis nigrescens. The sequence continues at coordinate 3,230,285 of JAVLUZ010000273.1, read as the reverse complement.
TCAACATTCACATTAGCCCCACCTTCATGAAAATACAACACAGACTGAAGATGAGACAATTTTGCATCAAAACCATAATTTAATTCAGTTTCAAAATATGCCCTATATGCGTTTGAATTGGAGCTGTCAAACACTAATTGACTGCCTAGAAAACACTTGACTTGCTTGAAAAATATTTTGCCTATAATGTTGATTGGCGCGTAATTGGGTAATGCTACGCCTGCTGCAGCTGTTGGTTTTTTAATTTTTAGTGCCATGTATATATAACTTCTGCTCATTTGCAAATAGTGTGGATTGGGTGGAATTCGTAATTTGTAGGGGCCTTCATTTGTTATTGGGTGCATAGGCTGCACTTCATCCCAAAATCCTCTTTTAACAGAAACTTGGGTGGAAGAGACAGTGAAAAGATCGAGTTCAGATTTTGTACTTGAAATAGATTTTACGTCTATTAGAGCTATTTTTTCGAATCAGTTTTGTAAATGTATCATCATTATTCATATTTATAGACTTTTGGCACACGCCTAGCCCCTCTCCAGACATAGTCTTTGATGCCTCATCTAAGAATTGCGCCGCCTCATACTTGGAATGTTCTTTGGCAGACTGAAATAAGGGTTTTCCCTGCGCCACATCTGACGCAATATTAGCACCAGCCACTAATGCATGTTTCCCTGCGCTTTTGCCAATAGATCTCAATACAGGCACAGCCATTCTAAATAGTGATTTGAAGAAACTCCCTAATCCGCCACCTTGTTGGTATGGTACACCTCTATAGCCTTCTAGGCCATACCCTTTCTGTGAGGCTTGTTCTGCGTAATATTGTAGCCAAAGGTCACTGTTTTCAGGATTGAATTGAACATGCAAGTGGTTATCCGTGTCTCCCTGGTCCCAATGTTATAACATAGCCTGTGCTTAAGCATAGGCGGGCGGGCCCAAACGTGCACCCTGGGGTTGGGTCAGGGTGCAATGATGTAGCATAGGCAATGATGAAGGATAGGAAGGGGGACCCGTCCAGACCTGTCAGGGGGTCCTTAGGGAGGGAGTTTCCGGGAAACTCGAAAATTATTGATTTTTCAGGGCAAAGGTAGCCTAGGGGATGGTGCCCCCAAGCCTGGGGATGGTAGCCTAAGCGATTCTGTGGAGATGGTCTAAAGGTCGCCAAGGCCTACCTGTAGGGAGGGGAGGTGGCACAAGAAGAGCAGTCCTACAGGGGGTTTCCCGGGAAACTCAAAAATTATTGATTTTATCAATTTTTTAGTAAGTCAAGAACCAGCAGTCGGATCGGGCTCAAATTTGCAAGAGTATGTTAGGTATCCTATGTACAAACTTTTAGCGCGCGGCCCGCAGTATACCAATTTACTTTACACTTGGCAATATTTAGTTTTTAAGCACAATGTAGCAGAGTATGTGCTCATCAATTGATCGTTCGTGAAAGTATGCAAAATATTGCTTTGCTCGGCTTACTGCAGCTTGGGCATTTTTGTAATTAAATCAAAGTGATCATAAGCAGCGTGTAAATTAATAACCTTATCAGCTTTAGGTCCTTCGAAAAATATAACATTGCCTGAGTATACTATGATTTGGTAGTCAGGCGCTAGTACCTTTTGAATTTTTTCTACAGCATCTATACCATATATTTCTTCTTTGGTGCTGAGGTTAGCCTTACGCATTAAGTCTAAAGCTAGCTGCTTTTGCAAAGTATAACGGTTCTTGTCTCCTTTCCTAATAGCCTCCCATTTTTGGCTGTTGTCCAGCTTTGCTATTCCTGTTACAACAGCTTGGGGTAGTGATAAATTATCATTTGATGCAATTTTAATGTATGCTCCTCCATTTTTGCAAAATGTCCTAACATCTGAAGGAAATGTACTCAAACCTGAACCCCACTGGGGCTTCTTGTCAACAACAACTACCCGGAATGTCATACATTCATCAAAGCAAAACTCCTTTTTAGATTGTGCAACATTTTCCATAATACTCAAAACCTTGTCAGCATTCAAATATTGACGCTGAGTGAATGGGACTATTACACGCTCATATAAACTTGGGTGCCTAATTTCAATGCCTACCATACAGTCTGCAGGGTAGTCACGTAACATTTTTTTGATAACATCTTCAAAAATTGGCCCATAGGGCACTCATAAATGTTTCGAAACTTCAACAGAAACGTTTTTGCAGTAGAGTTAAACCTGCAAACAGAAATGGGTGGAAGTTCACCTACTTCATAATATCGATTTAAATCCATGATTAAATAGAACTTTACCTAAGTCAAAATATATTCTCATTTATAGAAAAAACCTATAAGTACTAGCAGTGTTTTACTGCTTTAACTTGGGATTTTCTGGTACTTTAAAAAAAATGGAAGAATTAAGAGAAATCAAAAAATTGCCATTCACCGAAGGAGAAAATAAGCCCTATGGGAGGTCGATTAGACCGCCTATAGAGCTATGTGGTAGAAATCTGGAGCGCCCCATGTTCCCCCTGATGATTCATCTCTGCTACTTTTGTCAAAAAAATAGTTCTGAAAGGGATTTTTTCGAAACAAATGCAGGCAGGTGGTACTTCAATATACAAATGTGCCCCAGGTGCTGCAAATTCAATAGGGCCATGCAAGAAGCAGGGCAACGAGTGCTGAAGCGCTACACTGAGCAGCAGGCCAAGGCGGAAAAGGCCAAGGCTGCTTACTAAAAGTCTATAAATAAGGGCGCGCACCAGGTATATTTTATATGTTAAAGCAACTACCATGTCTTCTCCTGGCGAACTAGCGTATCATCATTTTGTTCAAAGGCTTGTTGAAAAAGCAAACAACCGCTACTTGAGCGTCAGAAATGTTCAAAACATAGGCTCGTGTTTCTGGGGATTCATGAGCAAAGAGTTTAAACGAGAGCAACGTGAAAGTGATAAATGCAACGCGTTCTGGGTCTTTGCGCAAAGTATAAAGCAAACGATTCTGAATAAAGATATTGATGCTATATGTAGTCTATGGTCGTCGTTTGACATAAATGGAAAAAACATGTGGGAGAATTTGTACAAAAACTGTATCATTTATCATGTAAATCGTGTGTTGTAATGTTAATAAATAAATAAAAAAAGAAAAAACGGAAATGGATAAAATACTGAAAAAACTGTACTACGATCCGCAAAGCGGGTTCACTGGCATCAACCAACTTTACACTCGTGTCAAAAGGATTAGCCCCGCCGCCAAATTGGAACAGGTAAAAGCGTGGTTAGAAAAGCAGCCCACCTACACTTTACACAAACCCGCATTCAAGTGTTATTCTCGAAGCAAAGTCCTAGTGAGCAGCATAGACGAGCAGTGGCAGGCTGATTTGGTCAATTTGCAATCCTTAGCCGACCACAACAATAATTTTAAGTACCTACTCAACTGTAAAGACATTTTCTCAAAGTACGCATGGTCCGTTTCACTAAAAAGCAAAAATTCTAAAGACATTGTTGAGGCTTTTAAACACATTTTTGCATTGTCTGGCCGCAAGCCCTATAAGCTACAAATGGACGCAGGAAAAGAATTTGTAAACAACGAGTTTCAAAAATTTTTGAAATCAGAATCTGTCAATTTTTTCACCACTAAAAGCGAAGTGAAAGCATCTGTAGTAGAGCGTTTCAATAGAACACTAAAAGAACGCTTTTGCCAAAAATTATGAAAAATTACAACAATTTGTTTCATAGAACAATAGGTACGTGTCCGGCAAATGTGATGGCTAAGAACGAGCGTGAAATATTAAACAGAGCATTCTGCCTTACGGGCGATAATCAAACTGAATTCAAATTCGAAATTGGCGATAAAGTCAGAATAAGTAAAGTGAAGCGTACGTTCAAAAAAGGGTTCTGGCCATACGTGGGCAGCAAGAAAAATTCTGGGGGGGGTGCAAGATTTTTTTGAAGGTCAAAATATGGCCTTAAAAATGGTGGTATGGCGATAAAAACACCATTTTTTGACGTTTCTCATCAAGCACTATCCATTGGCATCAAAAAATTGCGAAAAAAACGAAAAAAATTTTCAAAAATTGAATTCTGGGGGTATTTTGATTTCTGGGGGGTATTTTGGTTTCTGGGGGGCATACCCCCAAACCCCCCCCCCGCGCCCAGGTGTGGCTTCTGGCCCAATTGGACCGAGGAGTATTTTTTAATTGAGGAAAGATATGCTAGAACCCCGCTTGTCTATGTTTTAGAAGATCAAATGGGCGAAAAACTAGATGGTATTTTTTGCGAGCCTGAACTGCAAAAGATTAACGTTTCCACTGACAATTTGTTCATTATTGATAAAATTATAAAAACGCGAAAAAGAGGCGCAAAAACTGATTATTTGGTACGCTGGAGGGGCTATCCGCCAAAATTTGATTCATGGGTCTCTAATGTGCTAAAAGTATAAATAACGATTTTGTCTATTGTAAATCTTTTTAAAAAAATGGAGGTTGGACAGTGTTTTTTTCAATCATGCGTTGCACCGTTTGTCTCGATACATGTACTTTTCTGACGCCGCACTTGGCGCGTATTTTTGGCCAAAAATGAGCAAACAATATAGGCGATTATTACTAGAAATTGATGAACACGCCATTTGGCGCTTTTCAAAGTATATAAGAAAATATTTACAAAGAGGCGAATTGAGCACGCTTTTCAAGTTATGGGAATTTTTAAGCCCAGAGGCCAAATTTTATTATGCAAATCTATACATAAAAGTTATTGATGAGCATTTCACCTCATCCATGACAAACGTTCTAATCTAAAAAACGCAACTTTTTTGTAAAGTTTGGAATATTTTTTGTAAAGTTTGGAATATTTTTTGTAAAGTTTGGAATATTTTTTGTAAAGTTTGGAATATTTTTTGTAAAGTTTGGAATATTTTTTGTAAAGTTTGGAATAAATTTTACATGCTTAAGCATAGTACTTTTGTAAAGTTTGGAATATCTTTTGTAAAGTTTGGAATATTTTTTGTAAAGTTTGGAAAATTTTTTGTAAAGTTTGGAATATTTTTTGTAAAGTTTGAAAAGTTATTGTAAAACTTTAGAATATTATGTATCTAATCTGCATTTCTCAAGCATTGTTGAAACTATTTTATACGCTATATGCAACTTGTGCTTGTGTTTTGCACCTGTGAGAATCATTTTTCCGCTTGTAAAGAGTAAAAAAAGTCACATTTCTTTATTTTTATACTAGGCTGGGAAATAATTCTACTTCGTACATGCATTTTCTTTTCACCAGCTCATAAAACTTGCAAAGATCAATGCGAAATCCCAAGTTAGCCGAGCCAACAAACAGCACAGGCTTTATTTTCAACATTAAATTCTCCATTTTTAGTATATGGATGAATGCCTTTATCGTATTTTCTCCTTCTTGAACAGTTTTAGCTCCAACACATACAATTTTGCCCGACTTGAAAATCAGCAACGTAGCTGGGAGTAATCAAAATATGATGCCTGGAAATTTTTGGCGATTGTATTGCATAGTATTTGCCAATTTAAGGTAGATATCATCTAGATTTAGCGTGTTTGGTAGTGCTGTAGTTAGCACAATGTTCTGTATTGTAACCATTTTTTATAAATACCTATATATAAATTGTTATTTATGAACAAAAAAGATTTTCAAACACCCTTTCACCTGTCTTGTCTCTGGGCCAACAAAGTCCGGTAAAACTACATTTGTTGGGCAATTAATCGAAAATAGAGCACACTTGATTGATACCAAAATTAAAAAGATTTGGTGGTGCTTTGCAGAAAATCAACCACTTTACAGGAAAATTGAAAATGTTTCATTTATAGAGGGGCTTCCTGATTTCTCATACTTGCACAGCTTAGTCCTGTGCCGCAACTTTTGATTCTCGACAATCTGATGCAAGAGAGCAAAGGTAATACTCAGATTGTACAGCTGTTTACTCATAATTGTCATCATTGGAACATTAGCATTATTCACATTGTTCAAAACGTGTTCTTTGAGGGACTCAGAACTTCACGTATAAACTCTGACTATATAGTTTTATTTAAAAATCCTGCCGATCAATTACAGGCGCAAGTTTTATCTCGTCAGCTTTATCCTGCCAATCCAAAATATTTCATAGAAGCCTACTCTGATGCTACTGCTCAGCCGCATGGCTATCTGTTGATTGATCTTATTCAGAACGCTAGAGATGAACTTAGGCTAAAAACGAATATCTTCAGCAGTCATCCAGCTGTTAATATGCAAAAATCTATAAATACTACAAAAAAGGTGATGAAATCAAATAAAACAAAATGGGTAAAGAAGATGAAGACGCAATATTATTTGTTTACACCTTCTAAGTCAAGCAAGGAAACCTCAAAGAGACGCTATTATAAATACTGCCAGTAAAGATCAGATTCTTTGTCTCTGTGACTGTGCAAACAAATTTCTTAACGGTAATATTCCCTTTTCTGAAAAGGATATCAACTAACTTCGAAGATACCAGCATCAAATAAGGTACTTGGCAAAAAATAAACAGGCAAACACAAAACAAAAAAGAGGTATTTTAATACAAGACGGTGGTTTTCTTCCACTTTTACTCACTCCTATTCTTACAATTGCAGGTACTTTACTAGCTGATGCAATAACATGCAGGCAATGAAGCACACTGAAAAAATGATTTTAATACCCGCTGAAATCAGTGAACGTTCTAAACCAGTCGATGTTTTGCTTGATAACTTAAATAATGAGATGCAACAAATTTTAAGCAGGAAAAATGTACCATCTGATGTAAAACTTGTAAAATATAATCAAATACAAGGCAAATTTAAGCGATTGCTCGAACAGAAGCAGCAACCATATAAAGCTACTATTGTAGGACATGCAAGTGACACAATTAATGATGAAGAAATACTTGCTGGTATACCAAAAAATCAGATTCCAAAGGCAAAACTCCTTCTACACTACATTCGCACAAACCCATTTGTGGAAATCGAGCCTAATGGCGAGCTTGTAATAGATGGTCAAAAAATCAATGGTTCAAACATCACAGATTTAGTTAATGATCTGGCACATGAGCGCAAAAAATAAGCAGGCATCCAGGCACAAAAGAATTGCTGAAAGTGTTTAATCGCACAAATGTACCCCTAGAAAGTATTGCTAATAGACAAGGTAAGACGATTTTTGCTGCAGGCAACGAATTTGACTGGGATGAAAGTCTATAAATACTTATTGTTTTATTATTTGTTAATAAAATTTTAAAAATGCATGTACAATTCACTCCTGACAATTACACCATTTGGTTGGAATACTACACTGGGCAGGCTGCCCAAACCGGCTATGGGTTGGATGGGTTTAAAGGCATCCCATACCAGCGGGGTGTTGGCCTTGGCAGGTTTTTCCGCTCACTTTTTAGAATGGCCGTCCCTGTTTTGCAATCAATATGTAAGCATGTTGGAAAGCATGCTTTGGCAGCAGGTGCAAACATAGCGTCCAATTTGGCTCAAGGAAAACCGCTTTTTGAGTCTACTAAGGAACATTCAAAGCGAGAAGCTGCTCAACTTTTTGATGAAGCCTCTCAAGCAATGCAGCAGCAAGGAGAGGGTCTTGGTTACCGCTCAAAGTCTATAAATACTAATGCAATTGATGCTTTTTCTAAAAACGACAACAAAAATGGCTCTCATAGACGTTAAATCTATCCCAAGTACTAAAACCGAACTTGACCTTTTTACGGTCCCTCCTACCCAGGTGGTGATAAAGCGAGGCTTCTGGCATGAAATCCAGCCAACGCATCCCATTACTAACAAGGGACCGTATGAGTTAAGAATTCCTCCTGGCCCACATTACCTACAACTGAGTAAAAACCACATTTATATGCTATTAAGAATTAAAAAAACCAACAGTCGCAGCTGGAGCATCAGTACCCAACTATGCGCCTATCAATCTAATTGGTAAGACTTTCTTCAAGCAGGTGAAATGTTTCCTAGGAGGCCGCTTAATTTTTGATAGCTCTGATAAGTATGCATACAGATCGTACTTTGAAACTGAATTAAATTATGTTATGATGCAAAGCATTCTCAACTGCAATCTGCACTTTACTATCACAAAGGAGGAGGCAATGTGGACACAAAAGACAATGAAGCATTTAAAATACGTGCTAAAATGCTTAAAGATGAAAATTTTGTAGAAGTCGCGGCTCCATTGCACATTGACTTGTTCTTGCAAGACAGATTTCTGATTAATTTCACCGATTTTTGCTTAGAATTACATAGAAATAGCGACGCATTTTTACTACAGTGCTTTGAAGACACTGTTTTAGAATTAAAAGTCTCACAAATGAAATTTTTTATTTGAAAAGTTGAGGTTTTAGACACTGTCAATTTAGCACTCGAACAAACAATGCCCTCATATACAGCAAAGTATCCTATTAGGCGCGTGGCTATGACTAACTTACACATTTCAAATCCTGCTAGAGAAACGCCCAATTATACCCTGTTTAATGGTCAGCTACCTAGGCGTATGGTGTTTGCTTGTGTCGATGGCAATGCATATTGAGGCAATTTGGCCAAATCGCCATTTAATTTCAAACCATACAGTATATACAATGTAAAAGTAACGTGTGGCGGCACAACCTACCCCGCTTATCCACTCAACATTGCATTCAAACACGATAGGTACTTGCAAGCTTATAATCAGATGTATGATGCACTAGATATAGGACGTGAAGGTAATTTCATTAGCAGAGACAAGTTTAAAACAAGCCACTGCTTCTTTGTGTTTGACCTAACGCCTGACGCAGATGATGGAGGGCATTGGGATCTAGTGCATGAAGGAACAACCAGCATAACTGTAAGGTTTGCTGACAATTTGCCTGATTCTGGCGTGGAAATCATTATATACACCGAATTTGATAACTTAATACTGATTGACAAAAATTGAAACACGTTTCATGACTATAATGCATAGAAAATGAATACCATTGAAATATTCAAAATTCTTCAGCGTAATATTAAAAAGATATATTTTTAGGTGTTTTTCCATTAGACTGCCTGCCACCTATAAAAACCTACCCTGCAGCTCTAGTGATTAATTTAGATACTAGCAATGCGCCTGGCTTGCACTGGGTCGCCATATACTTTCAAAGCAATAAACACTGCGACTATTTTGACAGCTATGGGCGAAAACCATTTAACCACTTATTGCATTATATTTCAAATAATGCACTCACATATGCGTACAATAATGCGCAGGTACAGGGGCTCTTTTCAATCAGCTGTGGTCAAATGTGTGTATATTTCCTAGTTTGCCGTGCACAAGGTATTTTGTTTAAGAACATTGTCACATCAATGCAACATGAAAAAATCTATAAATACTTCAATAATTTTAAGTTGTAAACATGGATATGAAACAATTTTACCTTACTCTTCCAAGCAATTCACAAGAAACAAATACTGCAGCCACATTTCTTACCAATCTGCCTAGACAAATTGTATTGAATGGTGAGTGGGAGGTTGGTTTAGTAGAAATAATTTATGCAAATGCATGGCACAATGTTTCCGAGGAGCAGAATATGATACAATTTTATGATATAAAAAACAATGTGCGACAAAAATTGCTTATTCCTCGAGCAAGATATTTAAATATACATGACCTCATTCAAGCTATGAGAAATGGAATAAAAACAATTAGCTCAATAGATAAATTTGATTACATGCAATATTTTGGCATAAAGTATGATGAAAATAGAAAATTTTGTCATATGACAATAAATTCTAAATATATTCAAAGTGTAAAGCTGACAAAGCATTTAATGTATATGCTGGGATTTCTAGAGAGCCAGCTTAGTAATATAGATTATACTGTGAAAAAAGAATTTAGCATAGTTGCGCACCATTCGCCTGATATGCTAGGTGGTATGCATAATTTTTACGTGTATTGCGATATAGTTGAACCTCAAATAGTTGGGAATACTTTTGCGCCACTTCTGCAAGTTGTAAATATTGAAGGAAAATACATGGATATTGTAAATCACTCGTACATTAGCCCCCATTATATACCTGTACTCAAGAAAGCATTCAATACTGTTGAAGTGAACATTAAAAGCGACCAAGATAAACCCGTTCCTTTTGAATTTGGCAAAACTATTGTTAAACTGCATTTCAGATATCGCCTATAAATATCACCGTTTATCAAATATCGTAAACATGGATCAAGGACAAAAAATTTACAACCATTTCTTAATGCACCTGCTTCGCCTAGACGATATATCTTCCTCAGCCTTAGGCAGCTACTTTTGGCCCCTGCTCAATGCTGAGTACAAAGAAAATTTAATGCAATACGACGCAGAGGCTTTCAACAACTTTTCTCGCCTCATCAAACAATGTTGCACTCTCCGAGACATACACACTCTAGCTAATCTGTGGCAAAATTTCAATGACCGAGCAAAGCAATATTTTGCATACTTTCACGAACGATCAATTGATGAGCACATACTCTGCTACATTGTGCTTAAAAACTAAATATTACCAAGTGTAAAGTAAATTGGTATACTGCGGGCCGCGCGCTAAAAGTTTGTACATAGGATACCTAACATACTCTGCAAATTTGAGCCTGATCCGACTGCTGGTTCTTGACTTACTAAAAAATCGATAAAATCAATAATTTTTGAGTTTCCCAGGAAACCCCCTGTAGGACTGCTCTTCTTGTGCCACCTCCCCTCCCTACGGGTAGGCCTTGGCGACCTTTAGACCATCTCCACAGAATCACTTAGGCTACCATCCCCAGGCTTGGGGGCACCATCCCCTAGGCTACCTTTGCCCTGAAAAATCAATAATTTTCAAGTTTCCCGGGAAACTCCCCCGCCCCCTAAGGACCCCCTGACAGGTCTGGACGGGTCCCCCTTCCTATCCTTCATCATCGCCTATGCTACATCATTGCACCCTGACCCCACCCCAGGGTGCACGTTTGGGCCCGCCCGCCTATGCTTAAGCACAGGCTATGTTATAACATTGTGTCCAGGGAAGCATGCTATACTACTCATGCATGTTTTTTGATTGTATTATTTTTTGCTTGAACATTTCTATTATTTATAGATTTTCTTCATACCAGGAAAAGTTGCCTTCAGATGCTACTGTGCTCTTCTGTTTCTTATTAGCTATACTCTCAAATGGGGCGTTTGAATGTTGAAGGGCCCTAGCCAACTCTTTTGCACCAATTGCAGCGGGTACGCTTTTATGATCACGCATGAAGTCATGAACCAAATCAACAATATTTGATCCATATATTTTCTGACCATCAATCACAATCTCACCTGATGGTTGAATGTCTATACTAGGATCATCATTAATATTCTGTAATAGCAGTTTTGCATTTGGCTGTAAGGTTTTTGGAATACCCACTATAATTTCTTTGCTTCCAAGTGATTTTTGAGGACCTAGAATAGTTAGCTCATACAGTTTCTTACGCTGTTCCTGCAATCGACCAAACTTGCTCAAAATGTGGTTATACTTCACCATTTTTGAGCCTGATGATGAATGCTTGTTGCTTAAAATCTTGTACATCTCCCGATCCAGGGTGTTTAATATTTGATCTAGTGGTTTACTTTGTTCAGCAATATCTGCTGGCACTAGAACTGTTTTTTCTGTATGCTTCATTTCTTGCCTATAATTGCTTCTGCTAGTAAACTACCTACAACTGATAGAATTGGGGTCAATAAAAGAGGTAAAAACCACTGTTCTGAATAATTAAATCTTTTTTCAGCCTACTTTTTGAGCGCCTGTTTTTAGCTAAATATCAAATTTCGTTTTCACTGCTTTTTAATACTATCCATTTTTATAATCTACTGGTACTTGTACCAATATTTATGACCATTCTTACAAAAAATGTTCCAAACTTTTTTAAAAAATGCTCCAAACTTTACAAAAATGTTCCGAACTTTAAAAAAAACATTCCAAACTTTACAAAAATGTTCCAAACTTTACAAAAATGTTCCAAACTTTACAAACTTCCTATGTTATAACATATAAGATGTGTTCCAAACTTTACAACAAATGTTTTAAACTTATCAAAAATGTTCCAAACTTTACAAAAATGTTCCAAACTTTACAAAAATGTTGTGCCCATTGCTCAATGTCCGACCCACACCACAAGGAGGTTGGCACAATGGTGGGTCATATTTTCAGTGATATATATATATTAAATTGTAGCTTCAGAACTCCTAACCACGTGCCCGGTTCAGAGGGATATAAGGCGCCCTGTTGCTACAATCAAAAAGAAAAAACACTGAAAAATCAAAATTTAAAACCAGTGTTATGGTTTCATATGTCTAGTGGGACTGTCAATATGCCATCCGAGAATACTTTTCTTTCATTGTATAGGTACAGCAGTCCATGCTTCTGGATGTACGTCCACATGTGATTATCCGGTTGCATCCTGAAATCTATGTTTCTACCTCCTTGTGCTTCATGAGAATCCAGCACATGGGTATATTGATCAAAGGACAACCAGTCTACTTTCTTCATTAATCCTTTACTGCTGATTTTAATATTTTTGCTTAGGTCGTCAAAAGCAATATATGTTTTTGCAGCCAAATAGCACATACATAGCTGTTCTCTGAAACTCCTCTTTCAATAGACCAGGAGTTTGATTAATGGCCTCTGATGTAACAAACCACTTTTTATACACTTCCTCAAATTCGCAAAAATTGTATGCGGATCTATTTATAAACTTACAATGTTTGAGACCCACGAGTTGAATTTAGGATGGTAAGCACGCCACTAAACTAAATAATCCGATTTTCTGCCCGTTTTCTCATTTTCAAAATTTTCTCGACAATAAACATCTTTGGCAATTGAATCAATTTTTTGTAATTCCTTCTTGTAAAAAATACCTTCCAATTTTTTGTGCATCTGGTCTTCTAGATGGTACACAGGAGGATTGCGCGCAAATCTCTCTTTTACAACAAAAAACTCTTCAGTCCAATTGGGCCAGAACCCTTTTTCAAATGTACGTTTAACTTTACTTATACAAACTTTGTCGCCTATATTAAATTTAAACTTTACGGGCTCACAAGGCTCTATCCTAAATGCTTCATTTAAAATTTCGAGCTCGTTTTTCATGTTAACATTCTTAGGAGCAATGCCAATGGTTCTATGAACAGAATTATTATAATTTTCAACTAAGTTATCAATGACGTCAATGTACCCATATGTGTTATTACGCGTAAAATAGCGCCACATTTTCTCTTTTTAGGGTTCTATTGAAACGTTTGACTACGCTGGCTTTCATTTCGCTTTTTGTTGTAAAAAAATAAATATCCTTTGATTTAAGAAATTTTTAAAAACCTTTGTTCACAAATTCTTTTCCTGCATCCGTTTGTAATTTATATGATTTTTGACCAAGACTTAAAATCTGTTTAAAAGCTTCTTGAACATGTTTTGCATTCTTATTCTTGAATGGTATGACCCATGCGTATTCGGCAAACAAGTCAATGCAATTTAAAAGGTAGATAAAACCGTCGTAATGTTTGGCTAAAGTTTGGAGGTCAACGAGGTCCCCTTGCCACTGCTCGTCAATTGTACTTACCAGGACCTTATTTCTACTATTTCGCTTAAATGCGGTTTATGTAAAGAGTATGTAGGCTGCTTAGCTAACCATGATTTAACTTGAGACAATTTAATGTGCGGATTCATTTTTTGAGCCTGAGCGTACAAGTGATGGGCACCCGAGAAACCTATTTGTTTGATTGTAATATAATTTTTTAAATGCTTCATTCATTTTTCATACTATGAAATTCTTGCCAATATTTATACATGTCAACATGGCTAAACGCGCCTGGCATGTTAAGCGTGATCATTGTTTATCTTTATTTATTCATTTACAATACAGAAGTAACTTTACGCATGATCGTATTCTCATACAAATTTTCCCACATATTTTTTGCATTTGCGTTAAAATGATGCCACAATTTGTACAGTATTTCATTTTTGTGATTAACAACACAATCTTTCAAAAATAAGGCAAATGTCCAAAATGCGTTTTTGTCTTTGCTTTTTCTTTCTTCTTTGAAGGCTTTGTCCAATTGGCTCCAAAAACAGGTGCCTATATTCTGCACGTTATGGTTGCTGACAAATCAAATGGTTGCTCTTGCAATGAGTTTGTTGACAAAATGGTGGTAAGCCAATCTCTCCTTCAATGTACCACTTAATAATGCAACTGCCTGCCTCTCGAATGGCACAATTATACTCACAACATCTGGGGCACATTTGAAGATTCATGTCCATCTACCCCCATTAGTTTCAAAAAAATCTTTTTCTGATGATTTTTTTGGCAAAAATAACACAGGTGAACCAAGAGAGAGGCTCACCCTATCCTGAAAATTTGAGCTAAATGCGCCCTATAGTTCTTGAAATATAGTGTTATATAAGAAAGTGTAAAGTAAATTGGTATACTGTAGACTGTGCACTGAATTCTGTACACAGCAAGCCTTGCCAATAGAATCTGGTTAGTCATTATTGAGTTATGCAAAAGTATAAACTCATGCTGGTATACTGTAGCTTGATCGTACATATTGTGTACATAATATGCCTGCCTCGTTCATCCTACTCTAAAAATTTGAGTTCAATCTGACTGTGGGCTTTTGAGTTATAGCTCTTTTAATTCCCCACCCCCCCCCCCCCCCGGGAAATTTATGCCTCCCCTGGCCCTGGGCCCCTGGCCTGGACGCGCCCCTCCCTGGGCAGGCCCCCCAACCTCAATCGCAACTCTGGGCAGGGTTGGGCAGACCCTCCCAGCCATTTGCTCCCTATCACTACCTTAATTTTGGTCCTGGGAGCAGATCTGCCTATCTTTCATTATTGTATATGCTATAACACTGGGGCCAGACTCATAAGCCAACCCCTATCCTTAACCATTGCCCATCTTATAACACTGAGGCCAGACTCATAAGTCGACCCCTATGCCATAACACTGTACTTGCTATAACACTGGGGCCTGACTATGGCTGGAACCGGCCTCCTATGCTCCAACAATATGTACCCAAAAACGGTAGGGGCCACTCATAAGCCGATCCCTATGCAATAACACTGCACATGCTATAACACTGGGGTCTGACTCATAAGCCGACCCCTATGCCATAACACTGGGGCCTGAGTATGGCTGGAACTGGCCTCCTATCCCTAACCACTGCCTATTCTTTACCATTGCCTATCCTTAACCATTGCCTATCCTTAATCACACTATGCCAGACTCATACGTATAACTACTTTTAACAAAGCATTTACATATTGCCCTTTTAATCCATTTTAGCCCGCTGCATAACAGAGAATACAAGCAAATTCCTGTTTTTTAAGGCACATGACCATTTTCCATAAAAACTTGCCATTTTTGATTTTAGAATTGAGCGACCATTCTAAAAAAACTAAATCTGCAAATAATTCTTGTTTTTTGAAGTGCGCAAAAATTATTTTAAAAAACAACTTCACTCAAATCTCATTTTATCAAATTACTTCCAGGAAACGAGATTTTGTATTTGCTAAATTTACTTTTGGTATCTGTTGAGTACAATAAAAGATGAAAAAATGATGCTCTAATTTTTTGTTTGGGTTGCGGGAGCTTTGGCAGTTGAGGGCATGCACAAACAAGTTCACGCAGGGTATTTGGATACAAAGACATTTCTAGGGTATAGTCTATGAGCTTATGTAAGGTTTTCTCCAAGTAGTCACTTTTATATGAATAATTTTTGAAAAATTCGAAATATGCTTGCTTAAAATTATTGAAGAAGACTGTCGGGTATTTGAAAGAGAGAAATGTTGATTTTCCAATTTATTTCAAAAGGGATGTCCACAGCATGAGATAATCCAAAATTAGTTATCCAAAAAGGACTATGATTATAAATTTTCATTGTTCTGTGTGAACAATCAATTGTTTCAGAACAAGAAACAAGGTCATGAGCAGGAGGTAGAGCAAACCATTTTTTGCTCATATGAAGCAGGTAAATGCTTATAGCATGTTATATTTCTCGATCCGTGTATACATGTGTAGCATCAACTTTCTTACATTCTCAAATTGCCAAAGCCTCACCTTAAAGATCTACTATGATATTAAGTCTTTGAAAGAAGACACTAGCACTGATTGTAGGATGTAACGGATTTGCCACACGTCGTTTTCACTATACAATGAATAATTCTGAGGTTTTTGAACTTCCCTGAAAGAGCTTGAAAGATTGAGAACATGAGACATAGTTCACTAGAAAGAACATTAAATTTTCCAGCTATTTACTGAAAAAAATTGAAATATGTCAGAAACTCACAAAGTAATAGGTTAAAACACTAAAAGCTACAGTATGACAGCCTTCCTGGCAGCCATATTTAAAAACTGGAATTCTTTAATAAATCAGATAAACAGGATATCATTCGAACAAGGTTTTTTTGGGCTTTCTGAAATAAGCTTAAACATTTAGAAATTTAAAAAATACCACAAGTAAAATGCATACCTTATGGAGGCAGCCATATTGGAAAAAAATTGAATTGAAATTGCAGGATATACTATTCAAAAACACGAAAAACAAAAAGGGGTGAAATGTAGAGCACAAAAATATCCAACTATTTTGCTATTTTCCAAAATATAGAACTCAACCTGTAAACTGTGTAGTGATCAAGCAAAATTTGAGCACTTTTTTGAGCCTAGCATACTGTAGACATAAGCTAGCTATACTTTTTTTGGCAAACTAGTTTTATTCTAAAATTGTCTACCTAAAACACTTTATTTCATGAAAATCCGTTCAGTGGTTCTTGAGTTCATCTCAAAAAAACCTCACTTCACTGAAATGAGTTATTCAATGGTGAGCAGGTTCATTAGCTTTGACCGACTGTCAAACTGAAGGCATGTTATAACATGAAACATGAACTAATTTTTGAGCAAGCTGAATGAATTGTGATTATTTATTGTATTTATTCTTATAACAAATACCAGCAGATCAAAAGTTATACTCATAAATGTACTCAAATTCTCAAATTGAGTGAAAATGACGTGGCCAGACAACATTTAACCCAATAATTTACCGTGTGTTGCCAGCAGTCGTTTTCACCATCTACTCGATTTTAGATTGAATCAATAAAATCAGATAAAAGTATATACATTTGAAAGCCCTTGTTCTCCTGATTCCAAAAATATATTTTTCTTTCACAATTTTCACTTTCCGTTGAGAAAAAAGGGAAAAACTATAACTAAAAAACCAACATGGCAGCCTATGGCACATTTGAAAAAAATCGATACATCAGCATTCCATAGCTCACCATAATGCTGCATTGAGCAAAGCGCAATACAGCATGACTATTACGGTCTACGGAGTCAGTTTAGATTCCTGCATGCACAGTATTAGGTACATCAGTGCATTATGTGCGTACATATTTAAGTTTTACCTATGTATATGCCTACCATTAAAATTTAAAAAATATTGAATTTCTGAATAACCGAAGCCTTCTACTTCATGAAACTCATAGAAAACGTGTAAAACAAGGAAAAAGGAGGATAGATGATGTTTCACGGCACAAAAATGAACTTAAAATGAAAAAATCAAGAAAAACCAGCATACTCAACCAAAAATCAAGTACACAGGAAATTAAGGGTTAAATGATTTTACGATATGACTACAAGGTTTGATCCAGATTCTCCAAAAATTTCCAGCTCTATTTTTCAATAAGTGTAATTCTAGATAATTGAATATTAAATTATTAGGATCATATTCAGAGATCATTAATTTTTAGTTTACTTTTGCTTAAGATTAAACTTAATGTGCATTCCCAGACACACATGGGCATAGGGCAAATATGCACCCCCAGAAGTTGAAATACCCCCCCCCAGAAATCGGAATACCCCCTCTTATAGAATTCAATTTTTGAAATTTTTTGGCTTTTCCAGCAATTTTTGAAGCCATTGGATAGTGCTAATGAGAAACGTCAAAAAATAGTGTTTTTCTTGCCATACAACCAATTTTAAGACCATTGTTTGACATTTGAAAATTTTTTAACTCCACCACAGAAATTTTTTAACCCCTTCCAGAATTTTGGTGCCGCCAATCTATGCTCCCAGTTCAGAAATAAATGCATTTTTTTATTCTCTGAATTGAGTTTATCTAAAGCAAAAGAAAACTTAAAAATTAATGATCTCTGAGTATGATCTTATTATTATTAAGCTAAGGTGTGTTCCTTTAGGATAAATAAACAAACTTTAGAGAAGTTACGTTTCTCCAAACTATAGTGGTTTGAGAGGTGATATATTTACCACTCAAGGGACAATAATATCTGACATCCCTCAGGTCACTAGTGATGGTATTTCCATCCAGCTTGCTATTTTTCCTTCTTTCACAATAAAATTTGAAATCATTGCATAAATCCTTGCAGAACAACTTAATATGGATTTTTAATGAAAAATTGTTGGTCCGAAATCCAGAAAAATTTTGTAATTACTGATTTTTCATTTTCTTTTAAAACAGCATTTTTGGGTTTCTAATCATTACGAGCTTTGCTAGGAATCCAAAACTGGCCTCGGAAACCTGGTTTTCATATGCAAATTAGCCAAATTTGCATAATATGCAAATTAGGCAAATTTGCATATTGAAAACTTAGTTAATGGCAAGTTTTGAGTTCATAGAACTGCTTCTGATGATTAGAAACACAAAAATTACTGTTTGAGGCTTCAGATTAGTGTCACAGGATGATATAAGCCTCAGCCAAAGATGAGGCAAAAATTACAGAGCAAGCAAAGTGGGTGGAGCAATTTTTGTCCCTTTTGACTCAAGCTTAGATCATCCCCTGACATCAATGTGAAGGCATATAAGCTAGCCTAAGTCTAAGCATGTGGTAAGCACAATCAAATGATCAGCAAATATGTTTTAACACCACTCACTGTTTTAATCCGCTAGTTTGGCGGGGCTTTGTCACCACACCTGGGCGTGGGGGGCGGGTTTGGGGGGGGGATATGCACCCCCAGAAACCAAAATACCCCCCCCCAGAAATCAAAATACCCCCCCCAGAATTCAATTTTTGAAAATTTTTTTCGCTTTTTTCGCAATTTTTTGATGCCAATGGATAGTGCTTGATGAGAAACGTCGAAAAATGGTGTTTTTATCACCATACCATCGTTTTTAAGGCCATTTTTTGACCTTCAAAAAATCTTGCACCCCCCCAGAAATTTCTTCCTGCCCACGTATGTTTGTCACTGTTATCAACTAGCAAAGCGCGATTGAAGCATTGAGATATTCCTTTTCTACCAAGGAATCACATATTTGTGCAGATTTAGCAAGATATAATACTGCATTTTATAGCTTTTTTAATTTTTGGTTGGATTCTAGGAATATAAAGTAAAATATTCTAAGTTTGAGGATTTTCCAAATTCTGAACAGGTAAGTCACAGATTTAGGCAAATTTACAGCATATCTACTTTTTCTAGATCAATATACTCATTAATTTCACAAGTTATGATTGGTAATAATGTAATCATCAATATAGTGGCATAATTGACTGATCAAATTAAATTGAAGAGTAAAAATATCATTTTTTAGGAAGTTAACAAAGACAGGTCTTTTATATGAAAAGGTGCATTTCATATATAAGAGCACACATTTCAAAATATAATTTAAATTGTATTTTAGTAATTGGTTGGCATTTTTTGTTGATGTCACAGCACTTATGCCCACTGCAATTTCACAGCAAATGTATTATTCTTTGGCTTCATCTTTGGCTGAAAATATATATTTTGTTAAGGAAAAAAATTTTATGAAAATTTGAAAAAATGCAAAATATAATTTGTTAAGTAATTATTTTTAGGTTTTCAAAACAAATCAAGGACTTCCAAGATTTCTATTGAGGGATTTAATTCTCATATCCTCTAAATAAGACTTTTGGGGCACATTGTTGATTACACTGTCCATATTTTGATTATCAATAAATTTATATATGTATATCAAGTTTTGTTCACCTATTTTTCCAGATAATTTAGTGATTTAATTTTTGTTTTCAAAAAGTTATCCTCCTGTATTCTATTAATCTGAACTTAAGACTTACAAATTTGATTAATCCGTCTGATCAGATTGTGCCAATGTCCTAGTCTGGCTTTCAGATTTTCTGCTTGTATGGATGAGGCATAGCTCATTAGAAAGAACATTGAATTTTCTAGCTATTTACTGAAAAAAATTTTGAAACACGTCAGAAACTCACAGAATAATAGCTAAAAACATCAAAAGCTACAGTATGATAGCCTTGCTGGCAGCCATATTGAAAAATTGGAATTCTTCAGTAAATCAGACAAATAGGATATTATTCGAACGAGCTTTTTTTGGGCTATCTAAAATGTGCTTAAACATTGGAAAATATGGAAAAAAGCGCGAGTAAAATGCATACCTTAGGGGGCAGCCATATTGGAAAAAATTGAATTGGAATTGCAGGACAAACTATTCAGAAACACGAAAAACAAAAAGGGGTGAAATTTAGAGCACAAAAATATCTAACTATTTTGCTATTTTTCAAAATATGAAACTTAAGCTGTATACTGTAGTGACCAAGCAAAGTTTGAGCACTTTTTTGAGCCTAGCATACTGTAGACATAAGCTAGCTATACTCTTTTTAGCAAAATAGTTTTATTTTAAAATTGTCTATCTAAAACACTTTATTTCATGAAAATCCGTTCAGTGGTTCTTGAGTTCATCTCAAAGAACCTCACTTCACTGAAATGAGTTATTCAATGGTGAGCAGCTTAATCAGCTTTGACCGACTGTCAAACTGTAGGCATGTTATAACATGAACGATGGACTAATTTTTGAGCAAGCTGAATGAATTGTAATCATTTATTGTATTTATTCTTATAACAAATACCAGCGGATCAAAAGTTATACTCATAAATGTACTCAAATTCTCAAATTGTGTGAAAACGACGTGAAAGGTCTTTCTTTAGTTCTTTTTAAAATCTGCTTGCAATTGAATTGTATGAAGTACATAGATAGCTATAGCTTGAAGTATTATTTTTACAATATGACAGCCACATGACACAAACCTTTGTTGAACAAATTGATGAAATAGTGAATCTTGTTTAACCACAATTATTGTACAAAAAAGCCCATCCTAAGACTCAATTATTTTCTTACTATTAAGCTCTATTTTTATAATACTGGTTAGACGGGAGCCTGAGCAAATTTTTATTGTTTTCTCAATGTGACAGGCTACAGAAAAAAGAATTTTTGTTTGCAAAATACTTACACCTCAAAACTTTCAATCTGAAACATTCTCTCTCCAAAATTGAAGCAGTGCTTCCTTAAATTTGCTCAACAAACCTCTAAAAGGTATGGAACACCTTTTTAAGTGATCATCAACCACTTTGTGTTACAAGGCCTGAGCCCATGAAGTTTAAATTCAATATAGGCAAAAAAGTGCAAATAAGTAAACTGAAGTATTTACTGGACTGAAGAATTTTTTGTTGTAAAAGAAAGATTTGCACACACTCCTTCCATTTACATGCTAGAAGATCAGATGAGCCAAAACTTGAAGGGTATTTTCTATGAAACAGAAATGCAGAAAATTGATATGTCTGCTAAAGATGTGTTTGTAATTGAGAAAATATTAAAAATGAGAAAGCACCTATACTCCTAAATTTGATTCATGGTTGTCAAACATAGTGAAAATATAAATGGAAAGTCATTCATACATATATGTTGTAACAATCAAAATGGTCAGAACAGGTCCTGGTGACCTTTATCTATTTTTTAAATCTACAAAGACTGAAAAACAATGGAACGTATACTCTTCAGTCAAAAAAGCCCCTAGAAACTACAGGGACATGGGAAATGGGTGTGAAACAAATAATTATAAAATTACCTTTTATGATTCCAAATTCTGTCAGTTTTGTTTCACCTGATATACCTGACAAAAAATGATTATGAAAAAATTTTGAAAAGTTCTGGAAACAGAATCTGCAGAATTTATTTATAATTCATTTTTAGCTCTCCAAGAAGCATTGGAAAAATGATAGTCCACAAAATGTTCATCATACCTAATGAATTTTACCAATCTCTACACTGTCAAAAATTTTAGTGAGAATAACTCATTAAATACAGGTTACAGCACTGCAAACATGTGACCAACAGGTTGTAAATAATTATTTTATGAATCAGTATAGTAAATCAATTTGCAACTAGTTGACCTAACCTGATACAAGTGCATTTAACCAAATTTGTTGTCTGCGGATTCTATTAATCTTCTGTTACAGACGGTGCATTGGAAGTCATTTTAAGGTTTATATTCTAATTAAGAAATCAGAATTAGCAAAATATAAAGATGAAATAAGTTAATCATCTATACATATTATATACAAAATAAAATATACAGAACCATGTAGGCAGAAATATATTCAATGAATTCAGAGAAAATGGGCTGTTCAAAATAAATAGTTCAAAAGGATAAGAATAAGGGCATGCAAGGAAGCGCGCACAAAAGCAAGAAAGCCCGCTTTGCAAAAACCCGCTCTCCTCATCCACTTTCTGCTCAAGCAAGACTCCCCATGAAAAGCTTATTTTTGGCTATTGAGAGCTTCACCAGTTAGGTCATATTATAAGGTGAATGGGTTTGTTTATCTCTTATTTTCTGTCCAGGATTGGTACTCTGTGGCCTTATTTTTATGCATTAGCTTGTTTTTGTAGAAACGCGTACTTTCTGCACTCTTTCCATGCTTTGATCCCGGCTGATCTGCCTTTTTATTGAGGTCAGCAATATTTCCTATCTTTTGACCTTTTAATCATGCTTTTCATATGAGCCAATATTTTTGCATTATTTCTACATGTTCTTGTTCATTCTACAAGTTTTTAGCTTCTTTGCATTGTTTCTACAAGCTTTCTTTAATTTTACATAGCTAGATTGTTGACCTTACTTTCTGAACGTTCACACAAGTTTTATGCTAGCTTAGCTAAACATTTTAATGATTTCTTTCCTTTTTATTACCTCAAACTGATCGCCTTTAATTGCCCTTGCAAGCTATTAATCAAGACTGTTACCTTAACAATCTTTTTAATTGTTTTTCTTGATGGTCATTTTTTTGGCTATTTCCATAGGCTTTTAGCCCATCTTATACTGCAGACTCTGATTTCATATTTGCAATTTATACATATAAAATTAGCACAAAATACACTATTTTTGCTTACAATAATTTTCACGATATAATTTAAATATGATTAATAAGCGTTTGGTCTTACAACAATCTACATATAAATAAACAATATTTTTCAAGGCTTTTTTGAAAATTAATAATGTTTAATAAGTTGGTACTTGACACTCCTCTTCTTAAAAATGGTCAGCCATCCTTGGCTGTTTTTGATAAAATTACAATATCTTATGAATTCTTCCCTAAGTCGCACTTCAGTAATGTCTGGCGTTGCATTCTTTGTCTTGCTCCAGTGGCATATGGCAAAGAACATTAAATGTAGCACATTTTTGTTCAGTTTTATGTCAAAAATTGCACTTTTCTTTGAATTTAATTTATCGGCGGCTTTTTTTTGTAAAAAAAACATCCTCCATGGACCTGCGCTTGGATTAATAATGTAGGTAACGTGTACATAGTTGTCTTAAGAGTTGGGCATATGTGTAGATTATGGGAAAAGGGTCAGCAAAGGCAAGTTGTAGAACCATTTAGTGGTTCAACGAGTGCTTTGCTGCCGCTTCACAATATGTCATTCATGAGTTTTGTTTCACATTATGTGAAGAGGTCTTGCACTACGCAGTTGTATTATTTATTTTTGCATTAAAAAATTTCACATTTTCAGGTACCCTTTCATTTCTTAATAAGGAACTATGATCTTCCCATACTGTATTGTAGAGTAGATTTTTTTGAAATTCTATTTCACAGTTTTCATTCTCAAAAGTTAACAACTAAGATGAGATCTGTGACATTATTGTTTTGGGTGTATGACTAAAATTGCTTCTTTAATATTGCAGAAAATTACAGATAAAAAGATTGTGCCTGAAATTGAGCAGGATTTCATCCTTATTGATCAAATTGGGTGATCCAAAGAGCTCATAGTTTTGAGATGTACGTTCATTTTACCTAAACTAAAAATCAGAGCTCAAGAATAGATCTGTTAAATAATTTTGCTGTCTAAAGCAGTAACGTTCTTTTTTGCTTCCATATGTGTGCTTTGAAAGTTTGTAATTTTTGCATTATTTCACTTATGGTGGAGAGCTAAGCGCCTTTTAATTTGCTCTTATTTACAGAGTTATCTCAAATGACATTACTTTAATGCAGCATTTTGCTCTATGTGCTCTTTTTAAGCAGCTAATGACAGTAATGTGTTCTCTTAAATCAACATTTTTGTGTACACATTTTTAATGTAGAGAAAAACAAACTACATCCTATGTCTCTGACTGGGATTGGAGACAAAATTTCCCTAATATACCAAGTCTAAAGGCTCATTACATAATTTATTTTGAATCCTGTGCGGACTTCCAATGCACCTTTTTACAGCTCCTTATGTCCCTAAGACAGATTTGATTGTCAGCAGTTACATCTCTACTCAGAGGAACGCGCTGACTCTAACCTTGGGCAAACATAAAGTCGCTAAATTAATAATTATATTCCAAAATAGATGGCAAAAGTTTGAGCCAAATTATTCAAAAGTTTGAGATCACTTCTGGGATGAAGCTTAATTTTGACACACTTTGACTTTCAAATAACAGAGTTAAGGTCCATTTTTCTATTTTAATAAGATTTGCAGCTTTTGAGACTGGACTCTTGCTCCTCAGTTGAAAGCATATCCTACTAAAAATTGCTGCTCTAACAGTAGGCATTCTGTTTCATAAAATACCCAAGTCATGTTTTAAGAACTATTTTGAATAATTTTAACATATTTAAATAAAATATGCCTTTTTATTATAACTTCACTCACTCAAAGCACTTACATTTTTGCCTTTTTTTGTTCTAGACATTGACAAAAAGAGAAAAGTTTGCTAATATTTTTTATGTTGTAGAATGATTAGGGATCTCCATTGGCTGGTCAACCAGCATAAGTTGATTTGGCCAAAAATTTTACTATTTTCTACAGCGTGTCAAAGACCCAATAAAAAATATTTTTGTCTTGCCTCTTGATTTCTTGAAGCAGACTCATAAATTCAGACAAAAACAAAATAAAAATTGCACTCATCAGATGATAAGAAGCATCATTCTGAATTTTTTTACCCATAAATTTTAGATTGCACTTGCTCCAATTTACATTGAAATATGATTAAAAAGATTTAAAATGTATAAAAATGAGTAAAGAACAAAACCTTGCCTCTGGAGAGTATGGAAGTCACTTGACTGCCAACTTATTTTGTAATTAACTCTATAACAGTTGTGCAATAACATTGGCTGCTTATTCCACATGCTTTCATTTAAAAAAGGCATTAAGCAGTACAAATATTTATTAGCCATAGAATCTACTTTATTCATGATCATTTTGCATGCTTCCTAGATAGATATAAGACATAAATAACAGAAAAGCGCAAATGTTATTTCACCAATTATCATTTTGATGAATAATAAATTAAGAAGAAAAAACATTAAAGCAAAGTCAATGTATTATTTTGCAATAAAAAGATGTGTTATGATGAATTACTGTATAAACTATATATATATAATATATATATATATATATATATATGTATATATATATATATATATATATATATATATTATATATAATAATATATAATATATATATATATATATATATATATATATATATATATATATATATATATATATATATATATATATATATATATAATAATATATATATATAATATATATATATATAATATATATATATATATATATATATATATATATATATATATATATATATATATATATATATATATATATATATATATATATATATATATATATATATATATATATATATATATATATATATATATATATATAGCAGCAGTGCTCATTCTATAAATATTTTTTTCTATCAGCTCAATGCAAGGAGATTAAAGATGATTTACCTATATAGCTATTTATCTGCAATGATGCTCTCTGCCTATCATCTTACCTGCTTTATTTTCAAAGGCTTACTCTCACAGTTTTGGGCAGTGGCGAATTTAAGGGGCTCCATTAAAGGGGCAGAACCTCAAAAATTTATAAAACAAATACATCCATTATGTATAAATGGCAAATTTCTGTCATCTTTTCAATCACTTTTGTTTACAGAGAGGCTTTTAAAAAGATAATTTTTAAAGCTTTTGTAATAAAAATCGTACTATTGATCAGAAATTTAAAGACCATTCCGACGCAAAGTGTTGGGTAGATTGTAAAAATTCAGATATAAATATAACAACTCTTTTTGATGCATATTGTTTTTTGAAAGAGAAGAGGGCTGTTGTAGTATGACTATGTAAATTAGTCATATAGTACCCAAATATATAATCCATGTGAAATGGTCTATAAATTAAAATAAGTATACACATACTATTTTAAGCCGCTCATTTGCATAGTAGTAAATCCATTAATGCCATTTGCTTATTTGTTAGTAATAACAAAAAGGACAGAAAAATTTTCTTTGGCATACATTTTTAAACATTTTGTCTTACATAATATGATTTAATCAAAACTGCGACTATATAATGCTCTCAATGAACAGTTATACACAATGAAAGTGGAACTGCATAGTATCAATAAAATGTAATCAAGATTGCTAAAAGCAATCTCAATTGTAATTGCTCAATTGCTTTTAAGTTGATTTTGATATTGTGAAAGTCAGCTGTGATTGTATTTAAAATAAAATAATTTTTTCACAAAGCTTTGAGTATAAAAGCGCAAATGATGCAAAAATAATGCAGCCAAAACAAAGTGACAGTTTTTCTTTTAAGTGATTTTAAATATTCATCTCACGTGGCTCTCACTTTGTTAACAATAAAGTCAAAATCATTCTCATGTGGGTGGCGTGAGGCACTGCATATGTGCCAAATTCTAGGCTGCATCTTTGTTAGTGCAGGTGGCTACGTCACAAATCACTAGATGGCTTGGACAATGTGGCAGTGGAACATCTGACGGCCATGGTGCGTAAAAATAGGGTAGATTGACGCCATAATGAGATAATGTCATGGTGAGTGGGAAACTAGGTGGTGGTACATGATTTGGTTGAACTTTTGTGCGCTTGCTGCTGTAGTCCTTGTCTTAAGTTGGTCTGTGAGATTTGCTCTGGTGAGTTACCATTTTTGGGGTTTGACATTGATATGAAATTGATCTATATCCAGATCAGAGATATTGGTGTTGTGGGATGAGGTGTTGTGTCCTAGGGACCTAATGTTGTTCAAAAGCATATTGCCTTGCCCGATGCTTCTCATCTGTGCACATTCTATCAAATATTCAATGTACATATGCCCCTTTTTATTAACAGTAATAAGTGAATTATCATCAATTTTGTTATGACTTTTAGTATTTTCTCCATCCTTTATTTTTTCCTTACTCGGCATATTCAGAGCAATTTAATTTATTCCAGAATGCACAAAATTAGACATTAGGGAACACATTTTTATATTTAGATGCTGGGATGGGATATCTTGAACAGAAATCAAGGGCGTAAAATAATTTATTAGGTATTACAATACCATCATTATTATTATCAATCTTTATCCTGATCAACGTAATTATAGTACTTACATATATTTGACGGTTGCCCTTTGTCTATTATTCCAATACGACTTTTTGCATACTTAAAATATGTAAAAGGTTTACCTCGGCGCCATGGACTCATGGGGTTCATATGGCATTCGCTTGCCAAGTGCCCACAGTTTTGGCAGTAGCGGCAACAAGCACATTCCTCAAACAGTAAAAATGATGTTGATTTGCTCTGCATTCGCCTATCTAAAATTAATTCATGACAAATTTGTTTCTCAACAAACGTGGTTCATCTAACTAAATTGCAACAGGTGGAAAAAGGTTTGTATTTTATGACATTATATATCTGAAATATCAAGCCACACAGCAAAATAAGCTTCACAATTAATTCTCGATCTTCTATGCTTATTTTGGGGTAAGCTGTTTTTGCAAGCTTCGATAAATGCTCTGCAAATTCTAAATTGACTCATTAGCTATTTGCTTTTTGTGATGAATAAAAATTTGGAAAATATCAGAATCCTCCCCCTCTGGGTATTTGGGATGCAGAAAATTGATTAAGTCATCAAACTTTGTTTTTTCAAGCATTGTCTGAGCATAACTTAGGGTTGCAAGGGCAGGCCCCACTTAAATATAATTCAATTAGAGGGACTTGATAATCTGAGGGTATTCTAGTTACTCCTTGTAAAATTATAAATTTCTTGAATTTATCAAAGCATTCATTGAAATTCTATACAAATGAACCAGAAAAGGCGCCAGGAGGACGTGAGTTTGATGAAAGTCTGAGATAATTTGCATTATTGCTGTGTTGCATTTGTTTCAAGCCTTTTAATTGTGAGAGAATAGACTTTTTTAGCCTCTCTGCAATTATTTCTAAATCAGATGCATTAATTGCCATTTTCTTAGCACATACATATTATTTTTGCTCTACTCTGATAGAATCAAAGGGAAAATAACCGCACAATTTTCTATGTCTATTCTTATCCAGCTCAATTAGAATTAGACATAAAATTTTGACGCTTTAAAATTGATAGTGTTAAAATTTTGAATATTCAAGGAAAATATACCTTTAAACGCTATGATAAAACTCAGAGATTTATATTCCTTATTATTTAAAGACTTATCTCAAAATTATTTATTGGACTGACTCTGACGACTGCTCAAATTATAATTATGAATTATAGTATTTCACTCCACACACCACCAATTGGCAATTTCTGCTAATAAAAACTATTCAATATTCGCCTCTCTGATCTAAATCTTTAACATAAATTTATCGATTATCTGATTAATTATCTAAGTTTGTCAGAATTGTCTGTACTTGAAAACACCATAGAAAAACTTAATGACTTTGATAAATTTCAATTCCAGTAAATTTTTACTCTTGCAGAAATTTACTGCCGTAACCCTAAAATTAGAAGAATAATTATCAAATTGGATTCAACCCTAAAAACGAGTGCTCTAAAAACATGGAAAAAATAAAGTTAGGCCGTCGGCTTAGCATCCTTGAATCTGCACCAAACATGTAACGGATGGTGCATTGGAAGTCATTGTAAGGTTTATATTCCAATTAAGAAATCAGAATTAGCAAATCATGAAATGCAATAAGTTAATCATCTATACTTATTATATAAAAAAATAAAATATACAGTATCATGTAGGCAGAAATATATTCAATGAATTCAGAGAAAACGGGCTATTAAAATGAATAGCCCAAAAGTAAAGAATCAGGGCATGCAAGGAAGTGCGCACAAAAGTGTGAAGGCGCACTTGGCAAAAACCCGCTCTCCTCATCATCTTTTGGCTTAAGACTTCCCAAAACCAGCTTATTTTAGGCTATTTTGAGCTTCACCAATGGGTCATATTTCAGGGTAAATTAGTTTGTTTATCTCTTATTTTCTGTCCATGATGTGTACACTATGGACTTATTTTTACGCATTAGCTTATGTTTGTAGAAACGCATACTTTCTACACTCTTTCCATGCTTTGACCCTGTCCAATCTGCCTTTTTTATCAAGGTCAGACAATTTTTTGTATCTTTTGACCTTTTATTCATGCTATTCATATGGGCCAATCTTTTTGCATTATTTCTATTTGTTCTTGTTCATTCTACGGGTTTTTAGCTTCTTTGTATTGTTTCTACATGCTTTCATTCATTTTACGTAGCTAGATTTTTGACCATACTTTCTGTACATTCACATGAGTTTTATGCTAGCTTAGCAAAACGTTTAAATGATTTCTTTCCTTATTGTCATCTTGAACTGATTGTCTTTAATAGCCCTTACAAGCTATTAATCAAGCCTGTTACCTTAACAATCTTCTTGATTGTTTCTCTTAACATTCGTTTTATGGCTTTTTCCAGAAGCTTTTAGCCCATCTTATACTGCAGACTCTGATTTAATATTTGCAATTCATACATATAAAATCAGCACAAAATACACTACTTTTGCTTACAATAATTTTCACGAAATAATTTAAATATGATTAATACGCATTTGATCTTTTAACGATCTAACATAAATAAACAATATTTTTCAAGGGTTAAAATTAATAATGTTTAACAAGTTGGTACGTGACAGGCCTCTTTTAAAAAACGTCAGCCATCCCTGGCTGATGTTCAACGTTTTTGAGAAAATTACAATATCTTATGAGTTCTCCCCATAGTCATGCTTCAATAATGTCTTGTGTTGCATTATTTTTGTCTTGCTCCTGTGGCATATGGTGAAGAAAATTGAATGTATTACATTTTGATTCACTTTTGGGTAAAATTACACTTTCCTCTGAAAGTAATTTATTGAAGGTTTTATTTTTGGTAAAAAAAATATTCTAAATAGACCTGCGCTTGGATAACGTGTACATAGCTGTGTTAAGAGTTGGGCATATGTGTAGATTTTGGGAAAAAGGTCAGCAAAAGGCCGGTCATAAAACTGTTTAACTAGTGGTTCAACGAGCGCTTTGCTGCTGCTTCAATATATGCCATTCGTGAGTATTGTATCACAGTATCTGCAGAGGTCTTGCACTAAGCAGTTGTATTATTTATTTTTGCATTGAAAAATTTCATGTTTTTAGGTACGCTTTCATTTATTAATAAGAAACTATAATCTTCCCATACTGTATTGTAGATTTTTTTCGAAATTCTAGTTCACAGTTTTCATTCTCAAAAGTTCCCGTCTGAGATGAGATCTTCAACATTATCGTTTTGAGTGTATGGAAAAACTGCTTCTTTAATATCAAGAAAAATTACAGTTACAAAGATTGTGCCTAAAAATTAGTGGGATTTCACTAAAGGTGTGCAGCACCAAAATTCTGTAGGGGAGTAGGGTGAAAAATTTTCAAATGTCAAAAAATGGTCTTAAAAGTGGATGTATGGCAAAAAAACCCCATTTTTTGATGTTTCTAATTGAGCACTATCCAATGGCATCAAAAAATCTCGAGAAAAGCAAAAAATTTATTTTCAAAATTTGAATTACGGGGTGGGGGGTATATTGATTTCTGGGAGGGGGGTATTTCAACTTCTGTGTGGGTGCATACTCCTCTAACCCTCCACACTCATGTGTGGATTTCACCCTTATTAATCAAATTGGGTGAACCAAAGACCTCATAATTTTGAGATGTACTTTGATTTTACCTAAACAGAAAATCAGAGCTCAAGAATAGATCTTCAAACAATTTTACAGTCAGTATTTACTTGCCAGTGTGAGAAACGAGTACAGTAACACCATACATTTGATACTTTAATGCAGGAAACAATTCAGTCTGAAAATGCATTTTGGTCCACATTTTTTACTGTTTAGCAAATTTATTGGATCACACATATTGTGATGTGCAACATAATCAGAAATAGTAAAATTGTGCAAAACAGCTTCAAAGTTGGATTCTTTCAAAATTTCAATAGACTAGAAAATTAGCCAGGCTTGAACTTAAAAAATTTCAAACAATGAGTAGACAGAGTATCAAGATTCAAGATACAGCCACAATTGGCTTGAGCAATAATATTATAAATGTGCATTTCAGGAGGCTGAATTCATACAATGAAAAATTTTATAAAAAACTGAAAGTATATATATATATATATATATATATATATATATATATATATATATATATATATATATATATATATATATATATATATATATATATATATATATATACATATATATATATATATCATAGGTAGCGCGTTAGCGCATGCCTATAATATACCTGGGTACCCTAACACCTGTGCACCCCCTAGACCTATAATGGGACACTTCTGAAAGGTGCAGTTTTTTTTAAAGATGATAAAAAAATTTGCTGCCCGTGTTTTTTTGTTTTTCTTGAAACTCAAAACTGACTGTGTAAAGAAGGTGTAAAGTTTTTGTGTAACATTATAACATGGGACCAATTTTGATACCTTTTCACTGCGGCATGTAGACAACTGAGTATTGATGACCTCAACAACTAAACAGCACAGGATTATAAAGTGATGAATTCTACAGATCACAATTTTTTTGTTTTTTTTAAATTCGCATTAGTTCTCGAATGGCAGTGTAAAGAGTTCAAAAATCTGGGGGTGAAAAAGCACTTTTTGGTCGAATTTTTCAACCTGCTTATGTCTGATACTAACCCTGGTTATGAGTTTTTCGAAATTTTTTTCTATAAGAAATGTAGAGCGGATCAAGGGCCACATTCTACATATAAGCAAAGTCTTCTACGCTCTATGGTGAGTTAGATCCTGGGGTTTAAAGTTTACAGTCTAGTAGATGGTGTAAAAAAGAGATTTTAAAGATTTCTCTGCAAAATTTTTCCGCTTATGAGTCAGAATGAATTGAGTACAGCAGTAATGAAGAGCCCCTTAGGGGCTACACGTTGCAGCAAACTGCATTTGAATAAACACAATATTGAGTTATTTATGGGGGTGTGAAGTTCAAAATCAGATGTGAAAAATGGGCAAAAAATACGTTTTTTTCCCAATTTTGATTGGTAAATCATATCAAATAATTTTTGCAACAGAATTTTCGTACATAGAAACGTACTACAACTCAAAAGCTACAAACTGTACCAAACCGAATTTCTTTACACTCAATGGTGAATACGGTACAGAGTTTTAAAGTTTACAATGTTCTTAATAATGGCAAATATGTCTTTGTTTGGGTTTTGTTCGCCACTTTCTCCTTTCAGAAGTCAGGATAAGTCTAATAGAATAAAAATAGAGGGCCTTATATGGGGTGTCTGTCATAGCGAATTGCATATGTCTAAACCAATATTAAGCAAGTGTAAAGTCAAGAATGGGGTGCTTTAAACAGGTTTCTGTCATGTTTCTTTAAAAACACTGTATTGTATGTAGTCTCTTGAAACTTTCGGAAACCTCACAAATAACACCACTTTTTTTGCCAACTGTCCACAGAAAATTTATGCCCTCAGACGATAATGCGAGTGTGTAATCTCTAAAGTGCTGTTTTGTTAGAAGGATGCTCAAAGCACTCGACAAAGTTGTTCTTATTGTTTTTTGTTCTGAGGTTGATGAGAAAAGAAGCAAATTCTTGACAAACTGTTCGCAAAAAAATAGTGTTTATTTGTGACATACAAATACAGTAAATCAAGCTTCTAAATGTCTTGTCAGTTGAGATTTTGCAAATTTTTTGGCGCTTCGCCCCAAATTTCAGCTAAAGTCATAGAAATTTATTGATTTTTCCGCACAAAATTGTTGAAAATATCAACACTTTTTGTAAAAATATTGCATCAAAAGTGATTCTATAGTCTGTTTCACAAAACCTTGTGCATGAATCGCAATTCTTTAGTCGATATAAATTGTTTACAAAAGCGTTTCAAATAGTAGCAGCGATCATGATAATTGGCATAGCATTGGATAAACAAATGGAGTTTTACTGTGCAAAATTTCATTACAGTAAGATGACTAAAAACCACTTTTGTATGTAAGTACCCAAAAGATCAAAGAAGATTGATTTTCATGCACAAGGTTACATGAAATAGAATATGTATAGATAAAAGTATAGACCACACAAAAAGCGTAAAAATGCGTTTTTGTGCAAAGAGCAAATTTTTTGACTTGTTTTTGGTGGTTTTTGTAAAAGTTAGGGTAAAAATCTAGATCCAGTACCTACCTTGTTGAATCTACTACATTAGAGATTACCACACATGGGCGTGGGGTAGGTTTGGGAGGTATGCACCCCCAGAAGTTGAAAAAGTCCCCCCCAGAAATTAAAATACCCCCCCCCCTCCAGAAAATTTTTTTTGCTTTTTTAGCATTTTTTGATGCCATTAGATAGTGCTCGACGAGAAACATCAAATAAAGGTGGTTTTTCGCCATACAACCACTTTTAAGACAATTTTTTGACATTTAAAAATTTTTTCGCCCCCCTACCCCACTCCCCCTAGAATTTAGGTGCTGCCCACCTATGGTGCTTACTAGTGATTGACCGGGGCCCCGGCCCTGGCAATCCCCGGCCATTTTTTAGCATCCCCGGCCCCGGCCGGGGCAATGTCAAAAAATGGCCGGGGCCGGGAAAAAATTTAGTTTAATTTGTATTCGTACAAGGATGTGATACTGCCACTTATTTATCAATGGGAAAGTGTTAATTTTTTGAGAACTGCACTGATTCGACCATATGTATACATAGTCCTTGTTATATCTTTGCTACTGTGCATGAATGAGCTTTTACTGGATAAATGTTCAGGAAAATCTGCATGTTTTTGATTCCTTCACTTAAATCATTAAACCAAATGCTGCTTTTATCTCATTTATTCGTAGCTAGTGGCTAAAAGATTTAGAGTTGACAAATACTCCATTTCTAGTTAGAAATTGTACGTTTTCAAAAAGACAATTTTTACAAAAAAAACACTTACATTTAATTGAATGGGAACCGCCTGCTTTAAAACGCATTTCTTGTTTAATAATTATTGAAACCGAAGTTAATTGTAATCAAATGTAAACTGCGCTGCAGAATTGCGTCCGATCCGATAAACTATATATGTTTACATCCAATACCTATTACACCCAATCGTGCTACATCTCTGTGATTCAACTATACCTCGTTTCTTGCGTAATAGTTATTGCAGCAGAAGTGAATAATAGGTGGAAGTAAACTACACTGCAGTATTGCGACCAATACGATAAGCTAAATATTTCTAATTTATTATGTCCAATACCTATTCCGTCCAATTGCTACATCTTTGTGATCCAATTCTTCTGTTTCTGGTTTTGTTAGTCACGATTATTACTTCTATTTTTCATATTTTTCATCAGAGCTTTCTCTTTTATATTCAGTGTCTTTGTTTCTTATTTTAACTTGCTTGGAAAATTTATGCTCTGTTAGGGAATAGTTTGTGTGCTATCATTTCTACTCGCTTCCAGATAAGCACAGTGAAAATTTTCTGGGGAGGGGAAGGTGGATGCAATCTAAATAAAGTTTTTAAAGTGCCTTTTTTACCGTAAAAACGCTTTAAATGTGTAACATGAAAAAATTTTGAAAAATTGCATTTAATTGACCAAAATATAGTCAGAAAGAGACTAATTATTGCCAATTTGGCGCAATGCACCAAAAATTGACAATTTTGAGCCATTTAAACACTAAAACCTCTTAAATCTAGACATTCCCTATGATTTTCCTAAAAAAGTGTGAATTCTGGGAGGGTGACAAATTTTTTGCGTGGGGTGAAAATTTTTTTTGTGTGAGTGGGTTGAAAACTCCCCAAGCCCCCATGATCATGTATGCTTGCTTCTATAAGTTAGCTCTCACTGAAATTTTCCATTTAGATTACATCAAATTGCAATTATATTCAGTTACTGTTTTTAGGATTTATAACAAATTTATTTTTGTTTGCCATATGAATGACTAGCAGCCAGGAGTCCGTAGTTTGGCAATTTTTTGAAATTGACCCTTCAGATCAGACGACAGCAAAGTGCATCAAATGTGAAAAAATATACAGTCAAGGAAAAACGCCTAAAACATATTCAACAAAAAGCTTGCACTATCATCTGAAGAATTAACATAAACACAAATATGAAGCAGCTCAGGAAAAGAAGGATGAAGAGCAAACAAATCATTGTGCATCCCGTGCCGAATCCATCAAACGCATGAAAAGCTTGAAAGATGTTGAAGGAGAAAGAACAAATCATAAGCAGCTCAAAGTTGATGAGCTGTTTCAATCGCGCCAAAAATACAATGCAACTCACCAGGATCAGATTAAGCTAAAATTCAAGCTGATGGAGTGGTTGGCAGATGCGGGACTGCCTTATACAGTGGTTGAGAACGATCAATTTAGATTATTCATTGATATGTTGAATGGCCAATTCGATATTCCTACTGAAAAATACCTTAGATCAGCATCGTTTTCAGAGTATGCTATTATTACTACAGTATATGCATTTTACATTTCAGATGATTTTTGTATAAATAAACATTTTTCAGGAGGTAAGTTTTCCATTTTCAGGAGGTGAGTTTTTGACTGAATTAATATAATATTCACATGTTTTTTTCATGCTTTCAGGAAAAGTAAGTCTCTAAAATTTTATTGTAATGTGCTATAGTATCTATGTTAATATCCTATTATTATTATCATTATTATTATTATTATTATTATTATTATTATTATTATTATTATTATATCATGTGAATTTTTACCTTTTCAGATGGTATGTATTTGACTATTTTTGTATACATAGACATTTTTTGTTTTAAGTATTTTATCATTTTCAGGAGGTAAGTGTTTCTCTTCGCCTGA
Source organism: Mermis nigrescens (assembly GCA_036768485.1). Classification (NCBI taxonomy): domain Eukaryota; kingdom Metazoa; phylum Nematoda; class Enoplea; order Mermithida; family Mermithidae; genus Mermis; species Mermis nigrescens. The sequence continues at coordinate 3,193,991 of JAVLUZ010000273.1, read as the reverse complement.
ATAATTGTTATCATTTTCAGAAATTAAATATTTTCATTTTCAGGAGGTGAGTAGTTTTTATATTCTTATCGTTTTCAGGAAGTAGATAATCAAACGCTTTTCATTCTAAAATTCCATTTTCGATTCTTGTTTTCATACTAAAAAGGCGTAAAAATATCCAGTCTGGCCGGCAATTTCTCAAGCTTTTTCAAAATGGATCACATGCTGGCCAAAATTTTAACACGCGTTTTTTCATTTCTGAATCCTTTCAATTGAATTGTCTGCAAACGCGTATGCCCTCAATGGTCCATACTAATTGCCGGCCAACAATGGCCAATTGCCCCAAACGTCATGCTTCACTTGAAAGGTGTGAGTTTGCCCATTACGGCTGTGCCAAAAATCGTAGTAGCGAATTGCCAATGCCCCCAGATGGACGCTCACCCATTTGACGATTTAAAGGTTGTTGAATTGACCGTCTGTCCGAAGCAGTGGCGAAACAACAATCAAATTTTACAGCTGCTGCAGGAGATTAATCCTGGAACGCTAAAACTCGAATGTGAGTGTATTTACAGTCACTAGGGAGGGATTGTACTCTCCAGCTGCTTTTTGGCGTAAAAATGGGTGGGGCAAATTCATAATTTACATCTTATGTGTGTTACAGTGTCATGATTCGTTTCACTTTACACCACACAAATTTGTATTTAAAAATTAGCATCCTAGTTATTATATGTTTTCTCAAATTAAGCGTCAATTACCATGAAAACCCTTGTTTTACTTATCAAATGATTGATTTATATAATGAAAACATTCAAGTGTAATGATTCGTTTCACTTGACACCACAAAAATTTGTATTTTAAAATCTAACATCCTTGTTATTATATGTTTTTTCTCAAATTATTTCATTTTTTAGCCGGATCAATCGTCTTTATCGACCGTGCCCGTATTGTGCGCCGCTTTCTGGACAGGTGCCCTGAAAATAAAAGCCTGTGGCTCCACAATATTGACGATATTTGCTTAACCGGCTGCAACCACTTCCCAATAGAAGAACTGATTTTTCACGGAAGTTTAAATGAACTTGAAGACTGCGCCCCATTTTTTGACCCTCGTCAACTGATTTTGAAAGGAATCCGGTCAAATGGCTATTACCCTGGACCACACATGGGCGTGGGGGATCTGGGGGGTCTGGACCCCCCAGAAACCAAAAGACCCCCCCCCCAGAAATCAAAAGACCCCCCCCCAGAAATCAATTTTTGAAAAATTTTTTCGTTTTTTTCGCAATTTTTTGATGCCAATGGATAGTGCTTAATGAGAAACGTCGAAAAATGGTGTTTTATCGCCATATCACCATTTTTAAGGCCATTTTTTGACCTTTAAAAATCTTGAACCCCCCAGAATTTTCTTGCTGCCCACGTAGGCCCTGGACTAATGACCCATATTGTGCGCTCGATGCAACAAATAACTGAACTGACTGTCGAATTTGCCGGTGAAACAAATGAGGACATTTGGCGGATTATTTTTCATGAAATTGTTGAAAATTTCAAAAATTCGCAGTTGAAATTCAATTTTTGTTCGTTCAATTTACGATTTATGCACATGTCCAATTTCCGATTGTTTTTCAATGATTTACTACAGACTGTACATTATTACGAATTTGTTACATTTGGATATTTTGGCGCGCAGTACTGTAAAGTTTTGAAACTGGCCAATAGTGAACGCTTGTTAAGACTGTACAATTATGCTCTGTCCGATTAAACTACCTTTCTTTTCACCATCTGTAAAGAACGAACCAAAAACTAAAGCATTTTTGGAGAAAAACGGCTTGAAAGTTGGGGATTGAACTTTTAGTCTAGAGCAACGGCCTCCCTGCTCACCACCTGAGTGATTACAAGCGCAGTGGGCCATGGACCTAGACTATAAATATAGATTTTCTCTCACACGTTTATAAAGGTAATTAGTGAAACTGCTTGCGCGCCCTATCTGCAGAACATCAAAGCAAAACTTTTACGCTATTTTTGATGAAAAATATATAGTTTACATTCACTACACTGATTAGCCTGGCATACCTTACTCCAGCATCATTTCCTACTTAGGCTATTTATAACTTTTTTTTACTCAAAAATGAAAATTAGTGTGAAGTTAGTAAGGTGAAAGATGATTTTTTCCGGTAAAACCTGAAAAACTAAATTGGCAAAACAAAAATATGCTGTCATTGGTCGGTATTATAGGGCGCGGGAGAGGGACCCCATCCCCTAGGGTTGCTCCCTAGGGCTGCTCCCTGCCCCCACAGCTACTCCTTGCTCCAAGCCCACTCCCTATGGCTGCCCCTTCCATAGGATGGCTCCCTGACCCACCATGAATGCTCCCTTACACCACGGCTGCTCCCTACTCCCAAGACCACTCCCTGCCCCCTCGGCTGCTCCCTACCCCTGGCTCCTACTCTCGGTCCTATCAACACAGATACTGCGTTTGGCTATACTGCCTATGCTTTATTCAAGAGCTGCCTATCTTATAACATGGGCTATGTTATAACATTGCACCCCAGGCTCATAGGTATAACTACTGATATTCCTACTGAAAAATACCTTAGATCAGCATTGATGCCTGAAATGTATGTACGTGTAAATAAAGAACTTTGGCGCTTAGTTCAAGAAAAGGCAGAATTTTGTTCAATTACAACGGATATTTGGAGTTCTGCCACTATGGACGCATACTTAGCAATCATGGTCCACTTTATTGAAAATGAGACTTGCAAGCGTAAGGTAGTTATGGTTGAATGCTTGCCTTTTTTGGATACACATTCAGGAGAACACATAGCCGCAGCTTTAAAGAAGGTTCTTAAAGAATTTGGCATTCTGGATAAATTACATATTGTTGTCAGGGATAACGGAGCCAATGAGGTAAAAGCTATGGAAGTAGGAAATTTCAAAAGTATTGGATGCTTTTTGCATAGCCTCCATTCAGTTGTGCAAAATAGCCTATCAAGCCAGCAAGCCGTGGTTAATTTACTATCAAAAGTAAGCTAACCATACCTGGGTGTAAGGGTCTTAGGGGAAGTATGCACCCCCCAAGATCTGCTGGACCCCCTGAATTTGGCGGACCAACTAAATCGATATTTGTTGCTATAACCCCAGAATTGCTAGTTTTGCACTTTTTTGCCACTTGACCCTATTCGGACCCCCATAATTTTTTTGCTGCCCAGTGCCCACGTATGCACCCAATAAGTCTGAAAAAATAGTAAACTAATGTATTATACAATAAAATATGCACTAAATTGTCGGGCATTGTTCAAAGGGGAAAGCAAAAAGTGTAATTTATCATTTCATAGTCTGCTGCTGGATATAAATCGATTTATAGTACCTAATCATGTAATTTAACATACTCCAAAATCGTTACAAATAAATAACTAATTTAAAAAAGGAAAATAAGGGATTTTCAGATTTTCTCTTTATATTTTACATTTCATTAAACATTGTTCTTACAAAGGAAAACAGAAACCTTGGCGTGATCACTTATCATAATCACATCACGATGCTCCTTAGTTTTTCATTACACATACGGGATAACCAAAGAACTTTTACTTCACATTAGGTTACATAAAATAAGCTCTTTAGGTTTTACTCATTTTGAGCTTTATTCTCTAATTTGATCCTATTCTATTTTAAATATTATTATTAAGTATACGAGTGAAAAGTTCTTATATTAAATTAAAATATATTTATATTTATTTAAATTTTCTCATATTTAAATAAACTCAAATTTTGATTATTTTGATTATTGATTTATTTTTTTATTTCTGACTAGCAAAGCAATCTTAAATTCCAGGTACGATACATAGCAAGAACTGTGCAGCACAGCACAAAAGCAGAGAATATGCTGCTATTGGCTCAAATGAAAGAAAATCTGCCACAGCACACAATCTTCATTGACCAACCAACCAGATGGAGTAGCACTTACACAATGATTGAACGCTTTCATGAACAAAAGCAAGCAATAAAACGCGTTTGTTGCGAGATTGATAAATTGAATGATCGCATGTTAACCAATAATGAATGGGAAATTTTGCCAACGGTGAGTGAGAATGTGATGAGAATATGCTTTGTTAACATAGGTGCAACCAACAGTTCATAGTCGCGGGCCATTTTGAGGGGGTAAATGACCTCCAATTTTCGATAAAAGATGGCAAAAAGGTACATAAAATGGCCTAAAAACGTACTTTTTCTCAAAAGCAGGAGGTTGACAAACAATTTTCTCACTTTAGGAAGATGATGGTCGACTTTGAGGAAGAGGGAGTCCGCCACCCCAAAGATAAATTTTTTTTACATTTCAAAATTAATTTTTAAAATAAATTTATCTTATTTTATTTCTAATGTAAAAACATCCTATTATGCGGGTATATTTACAAAAATTTTATTATTATAATTGCACTGATATCTGTTTTTTTTCCCACAAGTATAAAACTCCAATAAGATGTGCATGCAGAAGCTGTCTTATGCAGAAAACGCATCACTTGTGAACAGCTATGGAATCCAATTTATGCAAAATAGTGTATCTTATTTTCATGTCACTTTGAAAATGATACAAAATAGTACTTTAATCAATGTCAGATAATAAATAGACACACCCCGTATCCAGGATTCCGCCATGGGGAACGGACCCAAAATAAATTGGCCTATATCTTGGAAAATTAACAGTGATAGCTTGCGAAAACCGCATTTTTTAACATTTATTAATGTGCTCTATCCATTGTGACAATAAAATTTGGAATTTTTGAGGAAAAAATTCTTTTCTGTTTTTCAGTCGCGTCTGAGGCAAAATGATAGAAAATGATTGAGATATGGTGCAAAGCGCCAAAATTTTGATGATTTCATGACTTTGCCATGCAATTTTTCCATCTCACGTCATTCTACGCTCCAAAATTTTTATTCCAACCAAGTGGGGGAGGGGGTCCGCCGTCCCCTAAATGGTAATCTGTATATACATACATATATACCTTTATAATGCTAGAAAATCAGAACACCTTGATTGTGATTATTTTTTCAGTTTTTGTGACTGTTGATGGTTTCATTATGAAAACAAAAAATGATAATGCAGCAACTCTTGAGAAACACGTTCTATGCAAATCTAATAAATCTTAGCATATAGTTTCTTAATCTTTCAGCTTAGGGCGCTATTGAAAATTCTTGCACACATGGTTAAACTGCATGAAAAAGAAGGATCGTGCATCTCCAAAAAATTGATTGAGGCAAAGTATATATAATTCATTATCTCAATAATTAATGATCAATTAGTAATTTTATCAGTCAATGTGATCTAGGCACCTCATGGAACAGTTTAATAATTGAAGAAAAAAGACAAGAAATGCCATTGGGTTCAGAATAGCATCTATAGTTATTTATTATGTATGTGTATGGTTAGTTAATTTTTGTGAGGAGGAGACATATTAACTGAGTTGGAAGAATTCAAAAGACATTCAAATTTATTCAGATTTTTATGTCTTGAAGAAAAAAAATGTATGTAAACAAAGTGAAAAAATCCAGAAATCACATTAATTTCTACAATTTGTCAAGCAGTTGCGCTTACACATGTTTGTGGGGGCATACCCACGCATAGGGAGGAGTGAGAGGGGATGTATAACCCCCTCTGAAGGAGTCAAAATTTAAGGACTATCAAGCAATTTAGGCCCAAAATGGTATATTTTCAGGAAATTTTAACAGCATATCTCATAACTGCAGGTTACTACATCAAAAATTTCAGATTTCACCCCTGATAACAGATTCTGGATTTTAACCCTCTCAGGCTACCCTGACCATGCACATCTATGATGTGTGGGTCTGACTGGACCCCTCAGGATCCAGGTGACTTACCAAAATCGATATTTTTGCCAGACCCCCAGAACGGCTATTTTTGACATTCTTCGTCATTGGACAACACCTAAACCCCATAATTTCTTTGCTGCCCATGTATGGTTGCGCTGAGTTAATACCACACATGCGTGGAAGTCTTGGGCTCAGGCTGGACCCGCAAGAAACTGGTGGACCACCAAAAAGTGAAAATCTTTTCAATTACATGCATATGTGTAGATTAAATTGCAGGCTCGATTATCTCATCTACTTAAATTTCTTTCAGATGTCTGCTATTTAACCTCGTAAAAGGGAATTTTCCCCAACTTGACACGCTCTTGGAGCAGATTTTGACAAAAGTTGATCAATACTTTTACGGCGGCAATAATAGGAATCACTTTGGATCCATTGAAGGAAACAAACTGTTCACTATTGCAACACTTCTTGATCCACGATTTAAAAAAAAGGTATGCGTAAAAAAAGATTAATTAGAAACGGGCTTTTATAATGTGGTTCAGAAAGTCCCCTTCACTAGACTTCAGACTGCTCATTGACTGATCAGTTTCTGCAAGGGTGATGCTGGGCTAATACTTTATACTAATTCAGCATAAAGTTCTGAAATGCGGGTTTGTTTCATCATCATTATTAGACTGATTACAGTTGAAAGTTTCAAATGATCCATTTTTCTTGTAATAATTCTTTAATTTAAAAAAAAATTTGACCCTTTATGCATACACATAGCTAATGATTATAAGGTATTTGTATAATGTAGTTTCTGTTGTAAGATGAGGGTTGTATTTGTTATTTTTTAAATTAGTGAGCTAATTAGTATAGTACAATTTGCTGAAATGATAAATGTATGTTTTCCAGGCCTTTCAAAAATCCAGCTCTTCTGATCAGGCAGAAAATACGCTGGTTCAACTCGTTAAGGAGCAAATCTTGTTGCGGAGGAAGGAAACAGAATCTGCTGCCAGTCGGAGCAGTAGTAGTAACCCATCAAGAGGAAAATCTGTTATTGCAGAGAAATTGTAATTCAAATTATTAAGTAGTAGTGAGTAGTAGTAAGTTAGGTGAGTTAGCATAGCCTAAATTAAGATATATATTTTGTGGATGGATATTAGCCTAAATGAAATTAATAAATAAAAGTTTTTATTCTTGAGAATTGGATTGTTTCATACACATATACTTCACTGAACAGTATAACACGAAACTTTCTTGAAAGAAAAGCCATCTACTAGCTTTATTTATTGAAAAAAATAATATTAATATTGAAAAATTATACCAAAAAATATAATACTATAAAATAACAAATTTTTTATTATTTTATACATACATAATGTACATATTATAATCGTGTGTCTGTTTTCTTTATCTCGCATTATACATAGGTACCATATATGCACACACTTAGGGAGGGGTGAGATGGGGTATTACCTCCACTAAAGGTGTCAAGATTTAGGTACTGTCAAGCAATTTAGACCCGAAATAGTATATTTTCAAGCAATTTTAATATAATATACTTCAAAACTGCAGACAACTACAGCAAAATTTTAGGATTTTACCCCTCCCTGATAACATATTCTGGGTTTTAACCGTCCCGGGCGTGCGCATCCATGATAGTTAGGTGCAAATGAATTGCAGGTCATTAAATTATTAAAGCATGCATTTTAGATTTGTTTAATTATAGATATATTATAAAATATATTACATTATACTATAGAGCCATTCAACCATTTTTTAGACACTATGCTGCTATGCTAGAAAGTTCATCAAGCAAAGATGAGTTTGACAAGATAGACCCATTATCTGCACAACAGAGAGCAAAAGCAATAGTGGCTGACTATATTGCAGACCAGCGCATCAATGCTGAAGAATTGCCTTTGACTTACTGGAAAATCAACAGTCATAAATATCCATGAACTAGCAGTAGTAAGCATACATGGGCACTGGGCAGCAAAAGATATTCTGGGGGTCTGGATGGAGTCAAAGAGCAAAAAAGTGGCGAAATAGCAATTCTGTGAGGTCTAGCAACAAATATCGATTTTGGGAGTGTCCGCCGGATTCTAGGGGTCCAGCCTATGTCCATGTGTGGTAGTAAGTAACCTGCTTCCTGAGGTCATTAGAAACATTCAAAATACATCAAATCAAATGCATGACTTTATCTAAATAACATTATATAATAAAAATAAATAATAATTATCTAAATAACATTATATAGGTACATTGTACATTATAATGTTTCTATAATTGCACTGGTTCAACAAATCCCAATATGATTACTAAGAAAAGTGATTTATGCAAATTGTATTGTAATGCTGAAGGATTAATATAAAGAACAAAACTTAAGAAAAATAGAAGTAATAAAATAATGAAAATGTTTTACTAATTATAAGAAAAATTGAACTAGCAAAAAATATATAACAAATTGAATGTTTAGAATTTTCTGATCAAGTGTTCCTGTTTTGCTCTTCACCTTACACGCACATAGGGAGGGACAAGAGAGAGGTATAACCCCTAAAGGGACCAAAATTTAAGTATTGCCATGCAATTTATGCCCAAAATAGTGAATTTTGAAACGATTTTGACGTAAAATGCCAGATAAAAGCTACTTACTGTGGCGAAAAAACCTAGATTACCCTGGCCATATGCATCTCATGTTTGCTGTTCATGTGATGCTTTCTACGCAAGTTCATCTTTATTTTAGCTCGCCAAAAAATACCTCAGCCCGCCTATTAGTTCCGTGTCCAGCAAACGCGAATTCAAGTCAGCTCGTGATTTAGCTAATGGTTAAAGAATTTGATTGAAGCCAGAAAATCTTCAAAAGCTCTTATTTCTAAAGCATAATTTGCAAGCAATTGGATTCGATACATGGAAGCTCCCAAGCACTTTGGCTGATGAGCATATAGAATGTGGCGCAAGCAGCAGCAGTAGTGAAGATTCAAACAATATTGAGTGTGCTAATAGCAGTGACATAGAATTTGTCAATGATTCAGACCATGAAACACTGGACTAAATCTGTTTCTTGTGACATAAATAGTAATAAAACTTGATTTGAAAAGGCGCCCCTAACTTTGCACTTGCCATTTACTACTGAATGGAGCAGTCACTCATTATTTCTCTTCTTATGCCCACCCCAAGTATGTGTCTGTTATGCAATAATATTTTCCTAGTCTGACTCCTGCCCCGGCCCCAGCCCTGGCCCTGGCCGGGGCCAGGGATTTTTTTAAGCCCCGGTACCGCCCCATCCCTGGCCAAAAAAGTTGCCCCGTTTGATCACTAGTGCTTACCAACATTATTCATACTCGCAATGTGATAAATATCATTTTGAGATTTACTGAAACAAGCACGCAATAATGTGCAAGAAATTTTCCACATATGTATATGTATTTAACCATTTTCAATCATAGCAATTGGGAAAATCATTGCACCCTGTTTGCAACGCAATCTACTCAACTGTAAAGAAATCACCACTTGAACAACGCATGCATTTTACTTTAAAATGCGTGTTTCTAAAGTTCATTAGCCAATGCATTGCTGCGGGCAGTCAACTTAATCGGACTAAATGAGAGTCAGAGAGAAGTAAAATGACAAAACATTAGATTATTTGTTGAAGATGCATCATGGTTGAAGTAAGCAACAATCAGAAGCAATAAGTGAATTCCAGTTTGAGCACAGAAAATAATGCTGCTTTAAACTTCAGCTAAATAATATTGCAAATGTATGGAATCGGAATATAATTCATACACAATGCAAGTATAAATTGCTAAGATGGAAGCAGTGCCTAATGACATTCGCTACAACACTGACAAAGATAGGAATAACTATTATTTTTTGCTAACATAAAGTTGGGTACTAGCAAGAAAAAATGCTCCAATGGAACAAAAAAAGGTAGAATATACTCGGAGCAAAGAATTATTAAGGACGTAAAAGGAGGGGACTAGAAAAAGCTAGTAGCTACAAATGTCACAAAATTTGCTAAAACTCAGAAATTTCCTAAACAAAGAAAAAATGAAAGTAAGTAAATCAGAGAAAAAACGTACTTGTGCCTAAAACTGCAAGATCTGCTAAAAATCAGACTTTTTCTAAGCAACGCAAAAATCAAAGTATATTCTGCAGCCTCTGAAACAAATAGGTGAACCTTCTCATATTGTCTACCATACAGTGGGCGGTTCAAAAATTCTGAGGGGGGTTTCCAAATTGGAGTATTGGCCTTAAAAATAGTGCTATGGCAAAGAAAACACCATTTTTGAATGGTTCTTGTTGAGCTCTATCTATTTTTTACCTACCAAAAAAACCCAAAAATCACAAAAAGATTTAAAAAATCGAATTCTGGAGGTATTGTTGGGTATTTGCCTTTTCTTGTTGGGTATTTTGCCTTGGGGTGCGTACTCCCCAAACCCCCTACATCTAGGTATGGCGTCCAATGCTTAATATAAAGCTTATAAAATAAATCTCAAATCTTCCTTTTTGCTAATCACTTGCAACGTTAATTTATCCAATATTGTGGCTAGATAAATATTACAAAAAGTTATATCCTCTGATTATTTGGGATACCGCAACAAAAGACTGTGATTTCTATATAATGCATGCGTCCATTCAGTACTCTTCTGGCGTTTAATCCCACTAGACCACCTGGATTTCATTCCTGCCCATGTAAACTGATAACCATTAGGCATGGGAGGTTAGGGGTATCCACCAGTGTTCAATCAGAAACGTCAAACATTGCCGTTCTTCCACATACCATAATTACTATTTTTCGACCCGGAAAAATATTGCAACATGGCGCTGCTCAGCTATGACGATATCTGCTTTTGCAGAGTGAGTGGTTCAGTTATCTAGCCCAATGTTTTATCTTTGTTTGACAGGATGCTGCTTTCTTCTGCAGGCTGCAGAATATACGTCAATTTTCGCATTGCTTAGAAAAAGTCTGATTTTTAGCAGATCTTGCAGGTTTAGGCACAGGTAGGTTTTTTCTTTGATTTACTAACTTTTATTTTTTCTTTGTTTAGGAAATTTCTGAGTTTTAGCTAATTTTGTGAAATTTGTATATGGGAGCTTTTTCTAGTCATCTCCTTTTACGTCCTTGATAATTCTTTGTTCCAAGTATATTCTACCTTTTTTTTGTTCCATCGGAGCATTTTTTCTTGCTATTGTATATATATATATATATATATATATATATATATATATATATATATATATATATATATATATATATATATATATATATATATATATATATATATATATATATATATATATATATATATATATATATATATATATATATATATATATATATATATATATATATATATATATATATATATATATATATATATATATATATATAAAGAAATATGTAATATAGGGAAAAAATCCTTATTGTAAACTGAATAATTTAAATTGAAGTGTGAAAAAGGTCAAGTCTTAGCCCCTTGCACCCGACACAGCATCCAACAGCCTGAAAAATAAAATGATTCACTTTACACTATTTTTCAATTTACTGGAAACCCCATATGCAGGTTTAAGCAGGTTGGACTCATCCTGGCACATATCCCCTTACTACCTGCCCCCTGGGAAGCACGTTCAGGCCCGCCCACCAATGCTTAAGCACACGCTATGTTATAACATTCTGGACTAGGGGCATGCACTATACTCCTCCAGTAGCATGACCTTGCATTCTTCTGTTCTATAGCAATGAAGCAACAGAGCAACCCAAAGAGGTTTTTCTACATGCAACTCAAGACATTCTTGTCTGAAAACAGGTTGACAACCTGACTTGTTATTTAATAATATTACCTACATTATATTATATTGGCATTTGCAAATCCAGAAGGATGTTTAATTCTAAGAAATGGAATAGAGCAAAGAACGCCATCTAAACTAAAACGGTCAAATGCAAAAGAAAATTTTAGTGCCAAAAGTGTATGAAAAACTAACTCTGTGCTATTTTTATGTAAAAAATAAAAGGTTAACCCTTAATTTCCTGAGTACTTGATTTTTGGTCGAGTATGCTGGTTTTTCTTGATTTTTTCATTTTAAGTTCATTTTTGTGCCGTGAAACATCATCTATCCTCCTTTTTCCTCATTTTACACGTTTTCTATGAGTTTCATGAAGTAGAAGGCTTCGGTTATTTAGAATTTCAATATTTTTTGAAATTTTAATGGTAGGCATATACATAGGTAAAACTCAAATACGTATGCACATAATGCACCTATGTAACTAATACTGTGCATGCAGGAATCTAAACTGACTCTGTGAGACTATGATAGTCATGCTGTATTGCGCTTTGCTCAATGCAGCATTATGGTGAGCTACGGAATGTCGACGTATCGATTTTTTTCAAATGTGCTGTAGGCTGCCATGTTGGTTTTTTAGTTATAGTTTTTCCTTTTTTCTCAACGGAAAGTGGAAATTGTGAAGGGAAAAATATATTTTTGGAATCAGGAGAACAAGGGCTTTCAAATGTATATACTTTTATCTGATTTTATTGATTCAATCTAAAATCGAGTAGATGGTGAAAACGACTGCTGGCAACACACGGTAAATTAAGGGTTAAGTCCACTTCTTCAAATAAAGAAACTTTTTTCTGAGTAAAGGAAAATCACTTCTTGGGCGGAGCAAAATTATTGTGGATAAATTTGTATTAAAAGAATTTGGCATTGTTGTTATTCAGATTTATCAGAATTTGAGACTATGTTTCTAGATTTCAGCACAAACAGTTTCTAATAAGCTGCAAGCAGAGGAACACACAACAAATTTATTATTTTTTATACATCAACAGCAGAAATGTGGCATTTTGCATTAAAAGATGACAGGATTTGCTTGGTGAGTTGAGGCCTATGCTAAAATTTTGAAGTAGCACATTTTAGCAAATACTTAAAAAAGAGCTAAATTTTTGAGACAAACAAGAAAGACATATTGCTAATTCACAATTGCGCAATATCCAATTAATCTGAACATGCTAGGTAAAATGTGCTAAATGCCAAGTACATATAAGGAATGATATATCTGGCAGGGAAATATTCATAATACAGCATTGCAGAGTTATACTTAAATATGAAGATATAGACAATCAGAAACCGTTAATAATTGTGTATTCATGGTACAAGAACAATTTAATAAGCGCATTTGGCCAAGAAATTGTTACTAAAGCCATGTTTGAGCTCTGCACATATATTCCTGCATTTTGTACAAATTTTAAATAAAAGAACATAGTTGTAAACTGAATAGTGAATTATTGCAGCTGAATTAAGTAGCCTAATATAGGCATATTTGTATTTGTTGTATAAGTTCCTTGAGTTTTTTGTGGATCTGTGAAGCCTCTGTTTTAAAAGTGAAAGTTAATTCACATAAAATTATAGCATCTTTAGTGATCCATTCTGGCTAAGATTTGCCGGCCTTCATCTATTTCTCCAAATATGATCCACTCCACATTTGTCTCTCACCTATGTGATGTCAATTCTGTTCATTATTTTGACAACTTTGCCAATCAGTGGCAAATGTTTTACATATTTCATATATTGAAGCTTCATAAGAAGCGACCATTTGGCTATCTAAAGTGTCAATATCACCAACCTCTACAACCTTTCTAATTAATGTTGATTCATGGCCAACAAAAACCTAAATGACAATAAAAACATAAAGCAAAGCATGGTTATTCATTAATGATTGAGAGCAGAAATGCACTATAAATTTTTAAATCTGTTTACTCCACTAATTAGCAAAAATATGTCACATTTTTTGTCAAAGTCATCAAATTTCTATTTGAAGGAATTTCTTCACTTATCAGATTGGATTGACAAGCATATAGCAGATTTTTTATCAAATAGACTAAATTGCCGAATGAGGAAACTTCCTTAGATGGTACATTTGCACGTCATTTTCACTATACAATGAATAATTTTAAGGTTTTCGAACTTTTCTGAATAAACCCGAAGAATTAAGAATGTGAGACATAGCTCATTAGAAAGAGCATTAAATTTACTAGCTATTTAATGGAAAAAATTTCAAAATATGTTAGAAGCTCACAAAATAATTGCTGAAATATTACAAGCTACAGTATGACAGCCTTCCTGGTGGCTATATTGAAAAGCTGTAATTCTTCAGTAAATTGGACAGATAGTATATCTCATGGGGCAGCCATATTGGAAAAACAATAAATTGAAATTAAGGACAAACTATTGAGTAACACAAAAACAAAAAGGGGTGAAATTGAGAGCCCAAAAATATCTGAATATTTTGCTATTTTTCAATATATGAAACTCAACCTGTATACCGTAGTGACTATGCAAAGTTTGAGCACTTTTTCGACCATAACATACTGTAGACATAAGCAAGCTATATTTTTTCTAGCAAATAGTTCCATTCTAAAATTCTCTATCTAAAACACTCTATTTCATAAAAATCCATTCAGTGGTTTTTGAGTTCGTCTCAAAAACTTCACTTCACTGAAACAAGTTATTTGATGGTGAGCAGGTTCATCAGATTTAATTGACTAGCACAAAGCATGTGCAGTTATGTTTTGTGTTATAGGTCCCACCCGCCAATTGATTGCTAAGCACTGACATGCCGATTGACGAAGCCCCGCCCACTGAAGAATGAAATACGCTACACATACATGTTGTATGGTTGTGTGTGCATACCTACAGGATTATAAAAATGGTGGTTTCCCTAAGTATTTTTTCTCAAAATAGGCGCATGCTAATTAGGTAGAAAACGACTATGCAATAGGATAGCATGTCTTTACAACAAAAGCTTCTTTGAAGATGTTAAATGGCAAGCAGTAGCCAGATGCAGGATTTATATTTTAAAACACAAATTTTCCTGCCTTGATAGTCTATCCATTGGCCCTCGTTCAGTGCTTCTTGCACCCAGTGTATTAACTCCAGATCCTCAGAGTGTGTAAAATACAAAGTCTTGGCTGGATTTTGGCATTCTGACATAGCCACTCTGACAACGTTTCAAAATGTTTTTTGTAAAGCGTTTTAGGAATCACTACTAATTCAGAAAACTGACAACTATTGTATTTGCCCTATATTTTGACACTGAACTCAGCCAAGCTTTAAATTTTATATCACTTACATGTAATGTCAGACCGGAATTATCCTTATATTATTGCTAAAAACAATTACTACATGAAACATTCAGGTCTTAATTTAATTATGTTCTTTAGTCATAGCTTTTAACAAACTTTTAACAAATTCTGAATTGCCTAATTCAACTGAGAAGGAAGTTTGTGAATTTTTCACTGATATGGAAAAAAGATGCATGTCTGACGGATGATGAAATGAAAGAGTTTTTAGTTCCTAAAGGCCCTGCTATACTTCACGTCGTGCGGAGCCGCATTGACAAAATGTGCTGCTATACTTCCAAATGTGGCGCCGCGCTGCACTGCACAGCACCGTGTGGCACAGCGTGGAAGTATAGCAGCACATTGCCGCGGCGCCATGTGGTACCGCGCAGTAGATATATTGGAGTTTGAACACTGTTCAAACTGTTGCAACGTGATGGGACGCGGCGGCCTATATATATCATGGATTTATGAGGGAAAGCTTGATTTTAGCAGTTTTTATGATGTACTAATGTTTATACATATGTGAAAGCGTGAAAATTATATATATAATCGATTTTTGAGATGTCTTTGTGCAAAAATGTGTGTTTCTATGCCTTTCAAAACTTGTTTTTATGATGCTGAAACCAAAAATGAGTAATGTGCACAATGGTTGACCTGCACCCTTTTCACCTGTTTTATTGACAAAGAATACAGTATACAGTTTACACATGTTTTACTTTTTTTGTGTTTTACTGCAGTTTAACACTTGTTTACAACATCAATAAATTTCAGCCTTGCATTGTTCACCGCTCTATGATGGTCCAACATTTAGTAATTACAGTAAATGCATGCAACTCAAAAAATTCTGAAAATGAATACCGTAATCTGCGTCAAGAGAATAAGTGAAAAGGGTATAAATGGTTGTTCAATTGAAATTTTGCAGTGTTAAAACTGAAAATAAAGTTCATTGATATTTTTAATATTTACTTGTATTTAGATACGATTTAACAGATTAAAAGGATATTAAAATGGATAGCCAGGACAATATTATCGAAAATATGATTCTAACTCCATAATTAGCATATGAAATTGCCCAGTAAAAAACTTTTTTTGTTCACTGGTCGAATATACCACCTCCGCTTTGTTCTTTTTGTCTTCTATGACAAAGTAATAATAACATTAAATTTTTGTTCATTCTTGTATGAAATTCTGTAGTCAATAAATTTTTTTCGCTGCGCGGTGCCGCATTGGAAGTATAGCAGCTACTTTGCAACGCCCCTGCCACGCAGTGCTGTGTGGTGCCAAGCAGCAAAGTATAGCAGGGCCTTAAGGGTCCTAAAATCGAAAATTCTGATATGATTGCAGTTTAAGCTAAGCAGGAAAGAAATTGTACGGGTCTAGGAAATGACTTGAAGCAACAAAACATGCACTTGTATTAACTCAAGCTGGATCAATACGTATTGAAAGTTGTTTTGGCCAAGCTCAACAAAAGGAAGGAGAACACCAAAATTACCAAGATTTTGGATATAGTCCCATTGGAAGGGTAGGGGAGGAAGGCTGCTTGAACGTTTTACAATTAGACGCCAAGAAAACGAAAATTGCTCGCCTAATTATGTTTATTACCCAAACCCAATGGCCCTTGTAAGGGCCCCATATGTGCAGAAGTGATTTATTTGCAAGTACACAACATCAACTGTACTATGTGTACGCCTTAGACGTCTCCTGGGCAAAATTTTGGGTGTTTTTTCCAGCCTCAATTCTTAAAAGAAGCCTTTTCTAGATTTTCTCTTTTTTGGATCATAATCACAAAACCAATGCAATTAATAAGTAGTTTTTGTTTCAGCAAACACTTCCTCCTCCTCTTCAGTTCTTATAACATAGGGTCTCCTCTTTTGGACGCACTTTTCTATACGTGTTTTGTACCACCCCAGACTTTGGTTCGAAAATTCAGGCAGAAGTTCAAAAATTTGTTTTTTTTGTTGTTCTTCTAAAACATTTTGTTTTTGAGAAATATTGGCTGAAGCCAATAAAGTGATATCCGATTTCTTTTCTCGGGCATTGAATTTTTTTTTTATTTTCTAAATTAATTTGAGCCATAATTAGCAGGTCTTTGGTAATTTTCGATTTTTTAATGAGATATCAAAAAATTTGCTAGGTACAACATACATCTTATGCACATTAATTATTTCAGAGCTTCTTCAAACAAATTAAACAGTTTAAAAATAAAATATGGGGGTTCTGACAAAATACTTGTTTGTTTATTGGTTTTAGTACTTTCAGACTGAGAAAGCAAATATAAACTAATTTTGAACTTTTTGCAAAATTCAAGATTTTGAGTGCAAATACTTCTGTTTAGCAAATGGCGACGAATTTGGGTCAAAAAGTCGAAAACTTCTGGGGCGCCTCTTTATTTAATGAAATATGTGAATTTCTCTTAGTTTTCTTTTTCTCCCCATAAGGCAAAAATACAGTTCAGCTTTTTGAATAGTTTTACTGATAGAAAAGATTTTTTACAATGAAGAAACATGCTTATTACATGAATCCCAACCATAGGTAAAACGCTAAAAACAGGAAAATTAGGCATTATTATACCTGTTTTAGCTCTAATTTCTATGAAGCATTTTAAAAAAGCAAACTCTGTGAAGCGTTTTAAAAAGCCAACTATATGAGACCCTCCAAGCGCTGCAAGTTACAGGTACTGCATCACCACAATGCTCATTGCTTGAATTTTTGAGTCGTCCGGGAGATTCAGTCCAGCAATCAAACTTGCCAAGGCCCTAAAGAGCAAAGTCTGCTGCTGATTTGTTGGCATATTCGATACCCCTATCACATAATAGGCCATTCATATATTGGCCATCAAAGCTCTGAAAAAACCAACTAAGGGGTCAATTATTGAGAATTTAAGGAGCCAAAATAGCACAAAAATCACTCTAATCAACAGTATCTAGTCTAGTTCAAGCACGTTTGGAGAAAAATTTTGATTTTCACCCTGTTTTCTGAGAAAATTACGTAAATTGTCATACATGTGTTAGGATAAAAAAGGATAATATGTGCTTAAAAATCAATATATATATATATATATATATATATATATATATATATATATATATATATATATATATATATATATATATATATATATATATATATATATATATATATATATATATATATATATATATATATATATATATATATATATATATATATATATAATATATATATATATATATATATATATATATATATATATATATATATATATATATATATATATATATATATATATATATATATATATATATATATATATATATATATATATATATATATATTAGTGATGTCCCGGTGCCGCTTTTTTTACCGGTGCCGGTGCCAGTGCCGGTACCTTGGTACCAGCGCCGGTGCCTGTGCCGGTGCTACATTAGCATATTATATAGTGTACTATGCTTCTTCAAAAAAGGTTAAATTTGTACCTATTTTTCACCGGATATACATATTAAGGGCAAAATTTCATTTGGCTAGTAACAACTTCATCATTTTTAATTTATGAATACATGTTATCTCTCTGACTTAAGCATTAAACAAACAAAAAATTGTAATAAAATTGAAATTCGAAGAAAAATAAAAGTTAAATAGTGCAGTAGTTGATTCTTTAGTCAAATCAAAATTTGGTTTCAGTGCATTACTTAAATATTCAACTAGTAGGAAACAAACATGAAAATAGCCACAAAAACTTTTTGAGGTTAAATTATTTAAGTTTATCATTTCACATTTTCAAAAGCCTCTAAAAACATACATGGGATATATTAGTAATGCAAAAGACTTACGTAGAAGTTCATTTACAAAGTTTTAACAGGCTTTTTCTGAATAATTTGCAGGAAAAAGTTTTGCATGAAAACTATTTTAATATTCTAGCTGCGTTTTACAGTCTTCTGCTCACAAAATGGAAAAATAAAAATGGATTTGATGGAATAAAGTTGAAAACTACTCTGCAGTACTCATCCTTCTTGCCTACAGATGGTAGAATTAGAAAAACTTTTTACTCTATATGTCAATGTTTTTAATTTTAATTTACTTTATTAATTAGTGTCCACGCTTCTTGCTGTTAATTGATGTTTTTAATAAGATGTGTTTTGTTAAATGAATAATTCATTTTTAAAGCTCAAAGACTTGTTCTGAAGTTCAGTCAAAATGCTTCACGATGCTAATCAGAAGATTTTATTAACAAAATGCTACCTTTTTGCGCCTTTATTCATTAAATTGGTGATAAATGAGCTTCAATTATTCTTTTTACACTAATTTTTTCTCTTTTATCTAGCACCAGCACCGGCGCCGGTACCAGCCTAGCACCGGCCCGGTGCCGGTGCTGAGGCACCGGCGCCGGTGCCAGTGCCCAGGACATCACTAATATATATATATATATATATATATATATATATATATATATATATATATATATATATATATATATATATATATATATATATATATATATATATATATATATATATATATATATATATATATATATATATATATATATATATATATATATATATATATATTTATTTATTTATTTATTTATATATATTTATTTATTTATATTTATATATATAAATATATCATGCATAAAAGAGTAAATTAAGTTGCACTTTACATGATGGTTTCTGTTATATGGCTGCTGTGGCCACGTCCTCCCTTTGATGTCATCTTTAGACCACCACTACGAGTATTTGAAGAGCAAGGCTGGTCAATCAAGATGCTTTGTGACAAAGCCGCGTTTGGACAAGCAATGGGGGTGGCAATAAGTGAATTATTATGTTTCCAGCCCATTGTAGCCCATTTAGTTGTATTGGAACACTTGTAAACAAAATTGCATGAGGCGTAAGGATGGCACCAGGCGGCGCTGTAAACAAAATTGTGGAGGCGCTGTAAGCAAAATTGCTGGAGCCACATTGATGATGTTTAATTGCTCTCCACAGCTGCTGTCATCATCAAGAATTATCAATTTTGCATTGGCGCTGGCCATGTTATAAATAAATGAAGAACACAGAACTAAAAAAGAAATAATTAAATTTAAAATGAATAAAAATGACACAAATAATGGAATACATTATTACGGTTTATATATTAACCTTCAACAATAAACAACAAGGTATAATTTGTTGTAAAGAACTCATTAATTTTTTGCAACATACACAATCAATATGTTTGAAAGATAAATGTAATTTCCATGCCAAAGACTGGAAAATTTTACAAACCACTATTCTGTCTTTAAAAGTTTAAAATTTGATCCGCCATGCAAGAAATATCTCAAAATTGATGAGAAATTTCCAAAAATAACGTTGAGGGTCGTTGTTTAGAACCTATATGCAGGCACAAAGAGGAATTAGCAACGATTTTAACCAAAATTGCAAGCTGCATTGCCTTACTAATCATGTTAAATATTCTTTGCACAATATGTTTTATAATAAAAGAAATTCTGAAAAGAAGTAGTTGCCTAAAAGCACTAATTTTTCACTTTTTAAATTTTTTAGGTTTCAAACAAAAAATTCACATTTTATTAAAAATTTTTGTAGCTTATGCAATTTTTATCGTTTTGGTCCAAAATTTTAGTTTTTTAATATTTTTTTGACCATTCCTTTAATGATCAAATTCCAATTTTGTCAGGCCATTTTTCCTCCTTCCACTGATGCAAATAAAATTTTCATGTAGGTAGGCACGCAATTTGAAAGCATTAATGCATCTATGTAAATGTCTGCATGTTTTGAACATGTATTTTGTGTAATTAACACCTTTTAAACCCTTAGTATGACAGGCTTCAACAAATAAAAAACGATCAACAATCTTTATAGCAATATGATTAGCTGAAAAATCTTCAGCTAAGGTAAACAAAGTTTCAAAAGGCATGATTGATAAACAATAGTAAAAAAATGCGCATTATGTATTCATAGTATAACAAGATACGATTAAAAAGTTATGTAGCTACAAAATGAATCCGTTTAGGCGCGCTTAAAACCAACCAATCAGAAACAAGCATTAAACTTTGTAGCTACAAAATGTGACCAATAAGAAGTGAGGCTCAAGACGCGAAAATATGTAGCTAAAAATTATGTAATAAATAAGAGTAAATAGGGCAAGAAAATCAATCTTAAACGGCACCTAATGGCGACTTATTTTGGTATCGCTGCTTTTAGCAATTTTATTAGATTATGTGATGTGATTAAATCAAAAATTTGGGTAATAAATGCAGCGTTAATTGGTGTTTTATCAAAGAAGGTGGTCAAGTATGGGAAAAAGGCATTCAAAGTGCAGTTATATGAGAATTTTGGGCAATGCTTATGGAAGATGGTTCTTCACAGCAACTTGCACAACCTACAATAAATTAACAAACGCGTCAAACCCTTGTAGAGAGTGATCTTTGGGTCAGACAGTCAAAAATTGCCTCCTTCAACTTCAACAAGTACTTACAACTATTCTGCTGATCAAGCAGATTTTGCTACCCCTGAATTTTGAGCTAAAAACTTCAAAGGCCTTGAAGAGGGTAAACATAAAATGAATCATAAACTAGGAATGCACAGCATAGGGTAGGACTTTATCTGTAATTAATTATGTACTCTTACACTTGCAAAACAGGGTAAATGATTTAATTTTCAATGAACAACCAGTTTTAGGGTATTTAACATTCTATTTTTATTGCTGAGGGCCAGAATACAAGTGAAAACATAACAACAGACCAATAACACAATAATACTTGATGCGATTATGAAGATAATATGACAACAGCATTTAGTATTTAAGGCAAACTCAATAAAACACTTGGAACAATTATCATAAATATTTATGAATAGTATCAATAAAATACGTGCAGACTTGGTGCTTTGTAATGGTTTTTCCATTATAGAATAATAAATTGTTTTATTTTTGAATAAAATTTGTAATTCAAATTGACAAAAATTGAAGTTTGAATAATTCTCAATATTAGCAAACTAAAAACAGAAAACATCAGTATAAAAATTTCTAACCACACAATGCTCATTGCTTGAATTTTCAAGTCATCTGCAAGTTTCAGTCCAGCAATCAAACTTGCCAAAGCCCTGAAGAGCAAAGCCGGCCGCTGATTTGTTGGCATACCTGATACCCCTATAACGTAATAGGCCATTTATATATTGGACGTCAAAGCTCTGAAAAAACCAACTAAGGGGTCAATTATTGAGAATTTTAGGAGCCAAAATAGCATGATTATCACTGTAATCAACAGTTTCTAGTCTAGTTCATACACGTTTGAAGAAAAATTTTGATTTTCACCCTGTTTTCTGAGAAAATTACGTAAATTGTCATACATGTGTTAGGATAAAACAGGATAATATGTGCTTAAAAATCTATATATATATATATATATATATATATATATATATATATATATATATATATATATATATATATATATATATATATATATATATATATATATATATATATATATATATATATATATATATATATATATATATATATATATATATATATATATATATAAAAATATATATATATATAAATATATATATATATATATATATATATATATATATATATATATATATATATATATATATATATATATATATATATATATATATATATATATATATATATATATATATATATATATATATATATATATATATATATATATATATATATATATATATATATATATATATATATATATATATATATATATATATATATATATATATATATATATATATATATATATATATATATATATATATATATATATATATATATATATATATATATATATATATATATATATATATCATGCATAAAAATTAATTAATTGCACTTTACATGATGGTTTCTGTTATATGGCTGCTGCGGCCACATCCTCCCTTTGATGTCATCTTTCCACAACCACTATGAGTATTTGAAGAGCAAGGCTGGTCAATCAAGATGCTTTGTGACAAAGCCACAATTGGACAAGCAATGGAGGGTGGCAATAGTTGACTTATTATGTTTCCATGCCCATTGTAGCCAATTTAGTTGTATTGGAACACTTGTAAACAAAATTGCATGAGGTATAAGGAACACATGTAAACAAAATTGCATGAGGTATGAGCCTAAAACCAGTTTTAGGGTATTTAACCCTTAATTTACCGTGTGTTGCCAGCAGTCGTTTTCACCATCTACTCGATTTAAGATCGAATCAATAAAATCAAATAAAAGTATATACATTTGAAAGCCCTTGTTCTCCTGATTCCAAAAATATATTTTTCCCTTCACAATTTTCACTTTCCATTGAGGAAAAAAGGGAAAAACTATAACTAAAAAACCAACATGGCAGCCTAAGGCACATTTGAAAAAATTGATACGTCAGCATCCCGTAGCTCACCATAATGCTGCATTGAGCAAAGCCCGATACAGCATGACTATTGCAGTCTACGGAGTCAGTTTAGATTCCTGCATGCACAGTATTAGGTACATAGGTGCATTATGTGCGTACGTATTTGAGTTTTACCTATGTATATGCCTACCATTTAAATTGCAAAAAATATTGAATTTCTAAATAACCGAAGCCTCCTACTTCATGAAACTCATAGAAAACGTGTAAAACGAGGAAAAAGGAGGATAGATGATGTTTCACGGCACAAAAATGAACTTAAAATGAAAAAATTCAAGAAAAACCAGCATACTTGACCAAAAATTGGGTACACAGGAAATTAAGGGTTAAGATTTTATTTTTATTGCTGAGGGCCAGATTACAAGTGAAAACATGACAACAGACCAATAACACAATAATACTTGGTGTGATTAGAAAGATAATTTGACAACAGCATTAAGTATTCAAGGCAAAATCAATAAAACACTTGGAACAATTATCATAAATATTTATGAATAGTATCAATAAAATACGAGCGGACTTGGTGCTTTGTAATAGTTTTTCCATTATAGAATAATAGAATTGTTTCATTTTCGAATAAAATTTGTAATTGAAATTGACAAAAAATTGAAGTTTGAATAATTCTCAATATTAGCAAACTAAAAACGGAAAACATCAGTATAAAAATTTTCTAACCACACTGACGCTTACGTTCCCATTTTGTTGTTTGTTTCTGTGCATCCAGCGTTTCATTTGGTTCAACTTCTATTCCAAATTTAACGCGTTTTTCTTGTTGTTTGCACAATTTTTCAGCCGGCTCATCTGAACTCCATCTTTGGTTGGTTTTGTCCATCAAATGCCAACTGCGAACAACAAATGCCCCTGGGATATCCAAACCAATGCTCCATTGAACGCCTACGGTGTTTGGTAAGAATATGGCATCCACTGCAGATGCACGGAGATTTGACAGGCATTTGGAAAAGTGGCTTGTTGCCAAATGTATGGCCAAATAGGGTTGCTGGAACATTCAAATTGGGGAACTTTAATCATTCATGCCTTCCTGAGTAGTACATGGCGCCCATATGGCGTCAGTACAGGGAGATAGGCAGCTGTGTAAGCATAGGCAGCTACGGTTTGCGGAAAACTTGTGCCCCACAATTCGTGCCCCACAAACTCGTGCCCAATACAACTGGTGCCCACACAACTCATGCCCAGGAAACTCATGCCCCACAACTCGTGCCCACACAACTCGTGCCCCCCACAACTCATGCCGACACAACTCATGCCCCACAACTCGCGCCCGGAAAACTCGTGCCCCACAACTCGTGCCCACACAACTCGTGCCCGGAAACATATGATAATGAGAAAGAACACTTCATTCATGGTGACGTGACGGCCACAGCTTCAAAATTTTGGTGGGGGTGAATAGGCTCCCATGAAAGTATACAGTGCTCAATTTTGGCGGGGTGGAGCACCGTATACCTTCTACACAAACTTTTTCCTCTATGGGGTAGCAAAACAATGCCTGCCCCACCCCCCGCCCCGCCAGCCCCCCTTCCCCCACCAAGTACATGTGTGGTTACGACGCAGGTGTGAATTACAGACGAATCTTTACCCATCTTTGCGCGTTAAAAAAATGTGTCGGAAGTGAGAATTCTGTCAATTATTGAACAGAAAGCTAGGCTGTTTGCAGCATTCAATATAGCTAGACGAGTACTGTAGTATTTATCACATTGACCATAGTGGTGGTGTGGTGATGCAGAAGGTAGGAGCAAGGAGTTTTTATGCACAGCTTAGTTTGCAAATGCACATACGACCGACCGAGAAATTTAAGCGCAGTGCATACCACATTTGATACAGGTAGCCGCCGACGTTAAAATTTTGTTTGCAATTCCAAAAAATGCGCTCTGCGTGAAGAAAACGCTCAAAGTTGGCCGGTCAATGGTCATGGTTTTTTATGATTCAAAAAACCACCTGGTTTTTTTGGTTTT
The DNA here is from genome assembly GCA_036768485.1 of Mermis nigrescens. Taxonomy (NCBI): domain Eukaryota; kingdom Metazoa; phylum Nematoda; class Enoplea; order Mermithida; family Mermithidae; genus Mermis; species Mermis nigrescens. The sequence continues at coordinate 3,168,714 of JAVLUZ010000273.1, read as the reverse complement.
CTATGGTTTTTTAAGTTATACTTTTTTAATCAATAGAGAACGCCAAGATATGATATTCAGTAACCTTTATGAGTGTTCTGAGAATTTGCATTTTGCAAAAATAGTACATATGTAAGGCAATTTAAAAAATCTTCTCTTCCGTGTTGCGCCGCACATGTGTTTGTTTGTTGATGTTATGTTGAGTGTAGTTCAAAGATGTTTGCCATCAAAATTATAATATATTGTGTACATAAGACAGGATGAGTGGCTTTCCCTGTCAGTGTCAAAGCCATACATCGGCAGCAAAAATTTTCTGGGGGGTCCTTGCCCATCTGAGTTTACGGTGCTTCCAACCCCCAAACTCGCGCACCGTATACTTTGTACACACAATTTTGCTCTGGGGTGGAACCCCCTCCCCCACGCCAATGTGTGGTCAAAGCCCATTCATTCTTACACAATACGAGCAAATAAAATTAAATGCCTTGTATATCACACAAAGTCGTCGGTATAAGATGATTATAGATAAGTTATGAATGAATAATCACAGATGAGCATGACACAAACTTCAGATAGTAAATTCGTCATTTCAAAAGTAAGGATATCAGATTGTTGTCAAATGCTTGCAAAACTTATGTCCGACCTTTGTTGGAGTTCGTCACTACTGTGTGGTCACCTTACACTAGACAAGAAATTGCATTGATTGAGAAAGTTCAGCAATATTTAACCAAACGGACCCTTGGTTATTGTGAAATATCTTTCATCGATTGTTTAAAATTGTTAAATCTTCAAACTCTTGAACATAGACGTAGTAAATGATTGAGTCATGGTTTTCAAAATTATTAAAAAGAGACTGACATGAGTCTAAATGATTTTTGTACTATTGAAAATTCGACCACTAGATTGAATAACGAGTTTAAACTTAGGACTAGATTGCCATTGATTTGGCATGACAAATGGCACATATATATACAATAATATATATTACATATAGTTTATATTCCTTCGGTAACTAATGTATTTTAAACTTTAAAATCAGTTCTTTTTTGTCCTTTTTACATGTAAGTAAGGCATCAAAGTTAACCAAATATGTGGTCGTTTATTATGTTAGAATATTACTTTTATTTTTGTTATGTAACAGTGTATCGTTTTGGCAATATAAAATATTCGGTACTGCAATTTCAGAGCAACTAATCTTGTCATTTACAATGGAGAACTCAGTCAAATCTCAGCGTGGAAAATGCAAATTAGTTCATGAAAACCACATTTATACATTAGCGAAACGAAGTAAAGATAACGTGCATTTTATATGGTTGTGTGAAAAGCGTTCTACCTGCAATGGACGAGTATGGACGCGGGCTGATACCAACAAAGTAGTTTGTTTTGTTACAGATCACACTCACGCTGCCCAGGCTGCTTAACCCAAAGCTATGCGGATTATAAATGCGGTAAGATTAATGAGAACTTTGCGTACTAAGTTGCCACTGGTATCCTAGTATGAGACCGAAAAATCAACTGCACGCTCAGAGTAGTAGTAAAAATGAGGCACAACAAAAAAGATCATCAATATAATCATAAAAAAGAATTAATCCATATTTTTATTGCAATCAGATTAGGATGACATATTAACATACCATCCGTTGGATTTACTTGACTTGTTTTCTATTTAGGTACGTGAAAGAGCCCAAACAACGCTTGAGAATCCCCAACAAATAGTTGGTGGTGCCGTCAATGGTATTCACGCAGATGTGACGGTTTTGCTACCACAAAAAGATTCATTGAAACGTACGATAAGAAATGCTCGTCGCGATGGTAATTTACCAGCACTGCCCCAAAATTTGGAAGAACTGGTTATTCCGCAGGTTACAATTTATTGTTTATTGATTAAGTTTTCATTTGATCCCTATCAGATGATATGAAAACAGACTGTAAGGGATGTCCCAGGCCTGGACGAGGTACCAGACAGACGACCAGACAATATATATATATATATATATATATATATATATATATATATATATATATATATATATATATATGGTCATGGTGCCCATCATAAGCACCAAATTCAACAATTTTTACAGCAGTTTTAGAAAGTAGCAATAATTTGCTGCACGTAAATTATATACACCATATGCACGTGCATATACAGGAGGCTCTGGCAAAAAGGCGACCCCTGGACATACCTCCCTAGTATATATAATTTGCAGTTACAGCATGTCACTACACCTTTGAATTTTCACCCCCGCCTGAATAATCAGACCTGAGGAATTTATGGTATGGCCCCGCCCGTAGATATATTTCAATGGTCAGAGACCCCCTCCCCAAACCAAAAATCTCTGCTGCTGATTTACGAGCTACAGTCATTTATAGTAGACTGACTCACTGATTATAATCTGAAATTTAATATTCAATTTATGTTTTTTAGGCTTACTGTGAAATTGTGGTCAATAATGTGGCTCAACAATTCTTGATGTATGATTCGGAGGAGGAGTTGCTACCTGGCCAAATGTTAATTTTTGCTACACATCAGAATTTGCAGCTCTTGTCGCAAAGTGTTGACTGGTATGCTGATGGTACATTCAGCACTGTGCCACAGCTTTTTACCCAACTCTACACATTGCACGTAGTTCGTAATCATAGTGTTGTTCTGGTGGTGTACGCATTGCTTCCCAACAAAACACAAGCTACTTACGTGAGGCTCCTACAAGAGCTCAAAAATTTGCAGCCGGGTTTACATCCCCGGCATATAATGACGGATTTTGAAAAAGCCGCCATCAATGCCTTCCAACAGGAGTTTCCCGATATACAAGCAACAGGGTGTTTTTTCACCTGGCTCAAAGTGTATATATAATATATCAAACAATATATCATCCACTGCTTGGCATATTAAAGTTTAGTAGCTCAGAGGTCAGAGCGCCTGTTTACAACAGGAGGCCTTGGGTTTGAATCCCATCTGAACTAATGCCTTAGGCGGCGTTTGATTCAATCAATTATTTTACATATGATAATGAGAAAGAAAATTAAGTTGGCTATCCACTACGGTTTTTAAGTACGACCCACTCAGTCAAATGGCTTCGTCAAAAAAGATTGTAAACATTTTTTCCCCAATATTCATAGGAATTATACGAAGCCAATCACAAATTCGCTCGTTGGATTTGAATGATTCCAGCTTTAGCTTTCGTTAACCCCGGACAAGTAATTGGCGCTTTCGAAGAATTGGTCAATAATCAGGAGTTCCCTCAAAACGCGCTACCGGTTGCCAACTTTTTTAAAGATGTTTACATTGGACGAATGCAGCGAAGAGGACGGCAGCCGCCACTTTTTTTGATCAATTTGTGGAATGTCCACAAAAGGACTTTGCTTGGTCAAAACCGCACCAATAATGATGTGGAGGGTAGGTGTTTCAAAATTCAAATAGACAAATTGAAACGGACGTGTACATATTGTGGAGATATTAGTTTATAGAGCTTCATAAAACTTATTTCATTAAAATCTAAAAAAATACCAGAGTGTAATCAAAATGAAAAACTCCTTAGATCAGGAACAAGGAGATGAACACATCAAGTCGCATTCATCAATGAGTTCATGTGTACATGTAGCTAGGATCTTTGTGTCAGGAATATCTGCAAATTTTATACGTTTTTTTGACACATTGCGTAGGAGAGAGAGACTGAATTAGTAGCGTTGTCAGACATTTTCTGATGGCGGGATGAGCCCGTTTTTCATGGCAAAAAACCAAAAATATTCCATTTTCAACCCATTTTTGGCCCCACCAGGATTGACTTCCCTGTGCATGTATGGTCACACACAGCTATATAGAAACAGGTAGGGTGTAGCCACTGGTCACTTGGAAATGAAAAAACGACCACTGCCAGCTCAGCCCCAAACAAATTTTTGGAAACTCGAAAAAGTCCTTCATTTTTAGACCTTGCTGAGTGCTGTGGACCCCTTCCCCTCCGAGTCGGTTTCCTGTGCATGTAGTACCCGGACATGACATTTTCAGAAATTTCGCACGTAACCCACCCTTATACGTTAGTATTTTGGTTTCCAATGTCTAACAAATTTGGTTACATTCAGGATGGCACAGGGCCTTTCAACAGACCTGCGGAGCGCATCATCTGAATATATACCGTTTCATTGATGCACTCAGACGTCAAAATAATGTCCACAATTACGAAATTGTGCATTATATTGCCAGCAATGCGGGGAATCCGCGCAATAAAAAGTATCTAGCCATCAGTCAAAGAGTTCGTCGAATTCTGGAAGACCCTAACCGTGGCATAATGGATATGTTGCAAGGAATCGCCTACAATTACGAGTTTTAAAATTTTGCTTTACTTTGTTGACTCCGTCATTGTCACTTTTTGTGACTGTTAGGGCCCAATTATACTTCACTTTTTTCATCCATACGCAAAGTAGATTGAAGGCACGCTGACATTTTTTGTAAGCAGCATCTTATAGCGCGTACATCCGAGTCCCACAACAATGAACTTGATTCATCTGTACCAACCAGTATCGCTGAACAAGGAGCGCCAAAATGCTAAAAATCGTTTACGCATGCAGCGTGCGTCAAAGTATGTAGTATAACTGGGCCTTCAGTTACCTGTTTTTATGTATAATTGTGATTTTATAATTTGTTGTTAAAATTACTGTGTTATTTGATTCAAGTTGACTGGTGTTATTCTGACTTGTTTTTTGGCTCTGGTTAGTAATGTCGATGTCTGATTACCATCATCACCAGTCAATGTAACAATTGTTTATTTAGTACATGAGTACGTTTCTTTTTGCATTTGATACATCCATGTTGAACAGGGTTGACGAATGATGACTGGCTTAGCATACCATGTTAAAACAGGAATTTCCCAGTTCTTGTATGGAGTATTAAAATTTTACTGTTGTTAAGTTTGTTGATCAGTCAATGTGCAATGCTAACCTGCTACAAGATGTATAGACATGCATTTGTCTTTCAGCAATATGGCGGCAAATACAAATAGGTGCCCCATAGATTACAGAGTGCATTTTTGGTAGAAAATTCATCATGCTAACAAGTTGCGACTTGCAATCATACATGGGGGGACGGGATTTCACCTCCCAAGAGATGAAAGTTAGTGTCAAAAAAGTATATGGCGCTAAATCTAAGGTGAGGGTGGCGTTTTTGCACCATATACCTTGTGTACAAATTTTTTCCTCCAGGGGGTGGCCACCCCCTTGTTCATGTGTGCCCTAGACTTGCGCACCGTATACTTTGTACACAAAAATTTTGTTCTGGGGGGGGGTGGAAACCCTTCCCATGCCAATGTGTGGTTTAGCCCTGTTACATGTATATATTTGTTCCACACAAATTGGCAACAAAAATTTTTATGGGGGTGTCCTTGGGGTCCAGCCAGACTGTAAATAGTCAGACACCATCACAAAATCTCTGCTGTCGATCTAGGGTAGCAAATGGTATTATTTGTGTGGGCACCAGTTGTATTGGGCACGGGTTGTTGTGAGGCACAAGTTGTGTAGGCACAAGTTGTGTGGGCACAAGTTGTGGGGCATGAGTTGTGGGGCACGAGTTGTGTGGGCACGAGTTGTGGGGCACAAGATTTCCGGGCACGAGTTGTGTGGGCACGAGTTGTGGGCACAATTTGTGTGGGCACGAGTTGTGTGGGTACGAGTTGTGGCGGGCCGGGCACGTGCTGTGGGGCACAAGTTGTGGGGCATGAGTTGTGGGGCATGAGTTTTCTATATGCCGGCAACTACATCATATCATAGCTTTTTGCCAGTCGACCAAAAATATGATTCATAGGGCTCGCTTGCTAACATCATAAAAAACGCGCTCGCTCAGTAATTCCATAAAAAACGCCAGCATGGAATGCACTTTTTGAAAAATTTATGAACGGCATCTTTGCTCTTAAGACCAACCATTAGAATAGTACTGGTGGTAAAAATTAAAGCCGTAGTATGAGGGAAAGTTAATTTGGCGGCCGAAATAATTCGGGCTCTAAGTGAACAAACTTTTTATGCATGCAAGCAAAACCAGCAATGTTTATTTGTCTGTTCATTTGAGCCTGTTCCTACTACATTATGTACTTTTAACTGAAAAATTTGTAAGGTGTAGCCGCTCTGCTGTAAAAAAGTGCTCATTTTTTCATTTGCTAGTTTGTTCTTATACTCTTCATTTGCAAACCTTTAGTCACATTGAAGCGGATTTTTTTAAAAGCTTATGTTAAAACTAGGGATGCAGCCATACGTGGCACGTCGTTTTCACTATACAATGAATAATTTTGAGGTTTTTCAAGTTCCCTGAAAGAACTGGAAAGATTCAGAAGATGAGACATAGCTCATTAGAAAGAACATTAAATTTTCTAGCTAGTTAATGAAGAAAATTTTGAAATAGGTCGGAAACTCACAGAATAATAGCTGAAAACATCAAAAGCTACAGTATGACAGCCTTCCTGGCGGCCATATTGAAAAACTGGAATTCTATAGCAAATCAGACAAATAGCATATCATTTGAACGAGCTTTGTTTGCTTTCTGAAATCTGGTGAAACATCGGAAAATATGAAAAATAGCGAAAGTAAAATGCATACCTTATGGGGGCAGCCATATTGGAAAAAAATTGAATTGAAATTGCAGGACGAAATATTCAGAAACACGAAAAACAAAAAGGGGTTAAACTTAGAGCACAAAAATATCTAACTATTTTGATATTTTCCAAAATATGAAACTTAACCTGTATACTGTAGTGACCAAGCAAAGTTTGAGCACTTTTTCGAGCCTAGCATACTGTAGACATAAGCTAGCTATACGTTTTTCGGCAAAATAGTTTTATTTTAAAATTGTCTACCTAAAACATTTTATTTTATAGAAATCCGTTCAGTGGTTCTTGAGTTCATCTCAAAAAACCTCATTTCACTGAAATGAGTTATTCGATGGTGAGCAGGTTCATCAGCTTTGACCGACTGTCAAACTGTAGGCATAGTTACAACATGAGACAGGGACTAATTTTCGAGCAAGCTGAATGAATTGTGATCATTTATTGTATTTATTCTTATAACAAATACCAGCAGATCAAAAGTTATACTCAAAAATGTACTGAAATTCTCAAATTGTGTGAAAATGACGTGGTGGGCAGCAAGAAAATTCTGGGAGGGGTGCAAGATTTTTCTGAAGGTCGAAAAATGGCCTTAAAAATGGTGGTATCATGGCAATAAAAACACCATTTTTTGACGTTTCTCATCAAGCACTATTTATTGGCATCAAAAAATTGCGAAAAAAACGAAAAAAATTTTCAAAAATTGAATTCTTGGGGGGTATTTTGATTTCTGGGAAGTATTTTGGTTTCTGGGGGTGCATACCCCCAAACCCCCCACGCCCAGGTGTGGATGCAGCGGATACCCGCACCTGCACCCACACCCGCTATTACCCGCTTCTTTTTTGGTACCTGCACCCACACCCGCACCCGCTATTCCAAAATTTTGCTACCCGCACCCACACCCGCACCGCTGAAAATATTATGATAAAACAGCGGGTGGCGGATAATAATAATTAGAATTTACGAAAAGACAAAACGATTCTGAGGCAGTGGCACATTAATGAAAAAACCAAAATGTATAACAGTGTGTTCTATCTAATGTACCAGTACAAATTGGAAAAGTGAACATCTACTTGTAATGAGTCATATTTTTAGGTACCCTCAGGACTGCAGATACATGCTCAAGCTCTCTTATGGTTAATTCCAATTATGCAAATTATGCTTTTTAAAAAAGAAGGGTCTAGGTGCCAGTCTTAACATGCATCAGTTCAACCACTCTAGCGTGAGTAGAGATATTATGCAGCAATGTATTGTACATTGCTTTTTTAAGACAAAGTAGGACGTTTCAGCACTGCCGTCTTGGCGCCATACTTGTTGTAATATTATTAATTATATATATTTAATTTATGATCAAAGTATAATACAGATTCTGAAAGCTCATTCAATTCTCTACGTGATAGTACAAATTACTTTTAGAATATCTTTGAATTTAATGAGATAATTAAACTCTAAAAATACACTGGATTTTCTATAGTTTTTCAGTCGTACACAAATGAATACTCGTCAATTCTGAATATATAATTTACTTAAAAATTGCTTAAAAATTAATCGTAGTTAAAATATTTTTTAAGTTGCTGGCGCAAAAACGTCGTAGACCCTTTTTAAGAAGAGAATGACAACAAAAAGTGTCTAAACATTGTATTCTGCAAAGTGCAAATATATTACTCAAATTGGTTAATGGTTCAATCATTGACAATTTACTTATCTTTTAGTTTGCAAATTTAATTCATTGAGAGAGTAGTCTGCAAGGAAAAAGACAATCAGCTTGAAGATTAATATGAATTTTGCACACAGTAAATAACTGCATTAAGCGGACAAAAAAATGGAGCATTTTTAGCCCTATTTATATTATGCTATATCTCACTGCTAAACCCGCCAACCGTACCCGCTATTTTGTAAAGTGCGACACCGCACCCACACCCGCTAAAGCAAAATTTTGGTACCCGCACCTGCACCCGCACCTGCTATTCCAAAAAATGTGCACCCGCTGCATCCTAGTTAAAACTCAAATCTTTTATACAAATCAGTCCGTTGGGATCACTTAAACAGAATTTTTGCTATTAGACTCGAGATACGAAAGTTTTATCGCCTTCATTGGAATTTTTATTATATTCTTTTAATGCATATCGAAAGCACAAAATTTTAGCTTACAAGTCAGCCATGTTGGAATTTATTGACGTCATTCTGAATTACATCTTTAAACCCACTTTGCTACTGATGTCGTATCATAATAAAGTGTTTTAGCATGCATATTTGCTTCTTAATAGACAAATTTTAGCTAGCATTGATAGTATTGGAAATGGGCTTTTCCTGTTATTTTGCTTCAACTCCAAAATTTTTCTGCAAATAGCGGCCATGTTGGAATCACTTAAACATAATTTTTGCTATAAGACTATTATATTTTTATAATGCATATATAAAGTACAAAATTTTCGGTCACAAGTCAGCCATGTTGAAATTTATTGATGTCATTCTGAATCACATCTTTATAGGCCATACTGGAAAAATGCATTAGGATGATGGTACTCCTGTATGAGTGGGCGTTTTTATGACCAATCAGAATTGAGTGAATCACCAGGGGTAAAATTTAAAACTATAAAAGAGCTTGCAACTGCTATTTATCTCATTCTGCTCTCTGAACTAGCTTTCTGGCAAATTCATAGCAGTGTGGTCTTATTCTTGCAATTTTGCGATTTTGGGAAGATGGCCGTTTTCCTTTATTATATGGGCCCTGGCAACTTGGTGGAGAATGAACAAGACTTGTGGGAATTAGTGGACAAATAGACGGCCACTCAGGGGACTGAAGTGGATCAGGCCCCTGACACATGTGACATTTACGATATGGTCCCTAAATTTGATGGAAATTAGTTGGAGCTGGTGGATGAATAGATAGCTACCCAGGGTTCTGAAGTGGATCAGGATCCTTGTACAAGTGGCTATGAGGACGATTTGGAAACGCTGGACAAATGGCATGAGGCTAACCATTATTATGAGCTGGGCAAACCAATGGCTGAACAGGTGCGGAGGTTCAACACTGAAGCTTGTTTGTACCGCATCAATTTCCAGGACCTAGACCAGTGCAACAATCTGCACGGACAACTGGCGGATATTTTTAATGGCGCCATGGATCGAATTTTGGAGGACGCCCAACACACCAATTTGATTTGTGCCCAATTTTCATATCCTATGTTCAATAAGCCAGTTTTGATTCCATTTCAACAGCGGGACATGATTATGGGCAAGCAATTGTTACACGTTATTGACTGGACTCCACAGTCAAACAAGGCGGTCAGGCTTGATGACAATCAACCAATCATCAAGATTGTTGCAATTTCACCACAAGCCGGCAGAGGACATCATAGTAGGCAGCACATTAGCCTACAGAAATTATTGGTCTCAAAGCGGGTGCTTTATCCAGATCAAAAGTAAGGACGATTTATGTCTTCCTCATGCCTTGGCAGTGGCTGTCGCCCACGCTACTCATGTAGCAGCTCCTGAGGATCAAATGGCCAGGGATTGGTATAAGAACATTTGCCATGGGGATGTTGGTCAAAAGAAAATGCAGCACAAGGCGGCCATAGAATTAGTGTGACAGGCCGGATTAGTGGACCACAATGGCGCCTTTGAAATTGCTGAACTGCAGGCCCTCCAGGCCATTCTACCTTGCTATCAGATCAAGGTCTACAGTGATCATTTCTTCAATGCTACTGTTTATTGTGTACCAGCAACTGACAAGATTCTGCGCATCTACCACCATGCCCAACATTTTACAGTCATTACCTCAATGGCGGCATTCTTTGATTGAAGCTACTATTGTGAAGAGTGCAACAAAACCTTTGATCATGCTGAAATGCACCATTGTAGCGCCAAGTGCCCATGCTGTTGTACAGCGCCGCCTTGCATGGACAACCAGCAGCTTATTCTATGCAAGGACTGCAATTGATATTTTTGAGGGCAACAATGCTTGGACAATCATTGCTGCATTAATGCCCATGGCTTAGATGCCAAGCACCGCCGCTTATTATCGATTTGTGATAAGATCAAATGATGCAAACATTGTGGCCACCACCTAGCACATGTAAACAGGAGGTTCCCAAGGAGGACCACTTGTGTTATATGCAGCCACCTAAGGAGGAGAAGCCCAAGTCACCAGCCAAATACGTGTTTTACAATTTTGAGACATGACAGGTCATTATGTTGGACAAAAACAAGCTTGGCCCACGATTTGTGCATAAGCCAAATCTATGCATTGCCCACATTGTCTGTGAGCAATGCCACCATGGCCAGCTTGGACACTGCCCAAATTGTGGAGACAACCGGTGACTGTTCATCGGTGACAATTGCATGGACCAATTTTGCGAGTTTGTGTTTGCATTAGACAATATAATTGCCATTGCCCACAATGCTAAAGGATTTGACGCCCAATTCATACTACGCTACCTCTGCAAACAGGCCGTTGTACCTACAATTATCACTAAAGGCTTGGAGATTATGTCATTATCAGTTGGCAGTGTCAAATTCCTAGACTCGTTCAATTTTTTACCAATGGGACTTGCTGCCATGCCCAAGGCCTTTGATGAGCCAGAGCTGAAGAAGGGCCATTTCCCTCATTTGTTCAATGCATTTAACAATCAGGACTATTGGTGAATGGCCCGATGCGTGGTATTACTCGCCTGCTACATTGCAGCCAAAGGCCCGCAAACTCTTTCTACCAGTGGTATAAGGATCAGAAGAGCAAGCAGAAGGCGGAGCTGTTAGCCCACTGCGAGTCGGATGTGGATATTCTAGGTCAATGCTGCCTCAAATTCAGGGACACTTTTATGGCCAAAACCAGCATGAACCCATTTAGTCATTCAATGACAATTGCTCGGGCCTGCAACCAAGTATTTTGTGCCAACTACCTCAAGCCAAAAACTATTGGCATTGCGCCCTATGGTGGCTATTGACGCAAGGATAAACAATCCGTCATTGCCCTCAAGTGGATTAAATGGCTGAGTCATAGTCTCAGCATTGATATATGTCATGCCCTAAACTATGACGAGCAGCAAATTGGACAATACAAAGTGGATAGGCATTCACGGCATAGACATTTATGAATTCAATGGATGTTATTGGCATGGATGCCCCAACTGTATGAAAAAGCGTCATCAGTCAACAGCCGATCAAATACTCATTGCCAATGAAGCCTACCAACAAACTGTCAAGCGCTGCCAATATTTAGAAACCAGAGGATACACTGTGCAAGTGCCAGCTAGCCCATCATATGCACCATAATTCTGATCTCAAGGACTTTTTAACAGCGTGGCCATTATGGAACCAATGGATCCACGGGAGGCGTTTTACGGTGGTCTTACCAATGCCACAAAGTTGTATCATTGGGTCAAGAAGGACATTATTGGCAATGCCTTAGAGCATATTAGCTACACAGACATTTGCAGCCTCTACCCGATGGTCAACAAGTACGGCAGGTACCCTATTGGCCATCCACAAATTATGATGGAGAATTTTGCCATAATTACGAGGGATAATCAGCCATACAAAGGACTTATTAAAGCCAAAGTACTGCTTCCTCGACACCTGCTTCATCCAGTGCTGCCTTACCAAACCAACAGCAAACTGATGTTTCCATTGTGCAAGAAATGCGCCGATGGTAAACTTCGGGGACCCTGCTCTCACTCGGACAATGAACGCGCCCTTATTGGTGCCTGGCTCACCCTGGAACTCGACAAAGCCTTGGAGCTCGGATATGCAGTGCTGGAAATTTATGAAGTGCGGCACTATGATCAAGTGGAACAATACAACCCTGTACATAATACAGACGGCGGCCTATTTACTCAATACATTGACAAATTCCTGGGACTAAAGCAAGAAGCCGATGGATGGCTGGCCTGGGTCAACACTGATGAGGACAAAGCCCAATATATTGCCCAATACAAAGAACATGAAGGCATTAAGCTAGATCCGGCCAAAATTAAGAAGAAACCTGGACTTCATTCAAATGGCCAAGCTTATGCTCAACTCATTCTGGGGCAAATTCGGCCAAAGGAACAACATGGCCAAAGTGACATTTTTTACTGATCCAGTCAAATTCTTTGAACTGGTCTTCAACCCTGCGACCATTACTCATAATGTGATGCTTATTAACGACAATATGGTGGCCATTACTCATAGCAAAGAGGACAATTTTGCCAATGTTATGGGTAACACAAACCCTGTGTCGGCCGCCTATACAACAACTCACGCCCACCTGCATCTGTACAGCTGTATCAAACAATTGCAGGATTGGGTGCTTTACTTTGATACTGATAGCATGATATTCAAATGACAGTGGGCAAAATGTAATACCAAGTCCCACTTGGCAGCTACCTCGGCAATATGACTGATGAAATCAAGGATTATGGGCCTGGAGCGTTCATTGAGGAATTTGTGAGTGTAGGCCCAAAGAACTACTCCTACATGTTGTATTGTCCTCGAGATGATTGATATTATTACTTTATCAAGGTTCATGGATTCACGCTATCTTCATCAACTACCTCACCACGTCAACTTCAAATTGCTCAGGAAAGCTTGTATTCGCATTTGTACATAACTCACCCAATGATATTAATGTCGCATTTCCTCAAATTTGTTGTTTAACTGATCATAATATTGTAAATCAGTTATCTTGTAAAAGTACCAAATTGTATATGATAAACACATTGTATTGTGTAATTATTATACAGTTCCTTATGGATATTAACTGTACATTTTTGTAAAAAAGAGGCGGCCCAAAAAATATTGCCCAGGAAAAGACGGCCAAAATTTGATATTATTAAAATGAAGTGACCCTAAAAAAATCGCCCAAAAAAGATGGCCAAAATTAATAAAAGAGGCGGCTCATTAAAAAAGATTGGAAAGAAAGCCAAAGCCCAAAAAATTGATATTATTTGTTTGTTGTTTTTTATAATTAGGTACATGCTGCCAGATGTGCACCGACTTCCTCGTAGTTGACAGCAGTAAAATAGTATTCCTTTTGGGTTCTATGGCAAACAGGTGCACTCGCGTTTCTGTGTTGTCATTTTTTTGTGTTTGTTGATTTTTATTTAAGAACTTTTGTATTTAATTTTATAGTTTCACAAAAATGCTAGCTAATGATACTTGCATCAACAGAAACTATTTAAAACCAATTTATAATGGAATTTTAGCCTGTATTCTGGTTATTGTACTTTTGACCAGTTTAATTTTATGCAAATTCTTGGAGAAGCAGCTCAAAAAACTATATAAAGGATTGCGTAGCTTGAGATCACAAATTGTAGAGCCAAGCTTGTTTTACTCTAACATAATGTCCTGGCATGTCTCAAAATCGTAAAACATGTATTTGGCTGGTGACTTGGGCTTCTCCTCCTTAAGTGGCTGCATATAACACAAGTGGTCCTCTTTGGGCACCTCCTGTTTACATGTGCGGCACAAGAAATAGTCGCATCAATGGGCACTAACTTTCTTCTGGCCCATTAGGTGGCGGCCACAATGTTTGCATCGTTTGATCTTATCACAAATCGATAATAAGCAGCAGCGCTCGGCATCTAAGCCCTGGCCATTAATGCGGCAATGATTTGTCCAAGCATTGTTGCCCTTGAAAATATTGATTGCAGTCCTTGCATAGAATAAGCTGCTGGTTGTCCATGCGAGGCGGCGCTGTACGACAGCATGGGCACTTGGCGCTGCAATGGTGCATTTCGGCATGATCAAAGGCCTTGTTGCACTCTTCACAATAGTAGCTTTGATCAAAGAATGCCGCCATTGAGGTAATGACCGTAAAATGTTGGTCATGGTGGTAGAGGCGCAGAATCTGGTCAGTCGCTGGTCCACAAATAAACAATAGCGTTAAAGAAATGAGCACTGTAGACCTTGATCTGATAGCAAGGTAGAATGGCCTGGAGGGCCTGCAGTTCTGGCAATTCCAAAGGCGCCATTGTGGTCCACTAATCCGGCCTGTCGCACTAATTCTATGGCCGCCTTGTGCTGCATTTTCCTTTGACCAACATCCCCACGGCAAATGTTCTTATACCAATCCTTGGCCATTTGATCCTCAGGAGCTGCTATATGAGTAGTGTCGGTGACTGCCACCGCCAAGGCATGAGGAAGACATAAATTGTCCTTATTTTTGATTTGGATAAAGCACCGCTTGGAGACCAATAGTTTCTGTAGGCTAATGTGCTGCCTACCATGATGTCCTCTGCCGGCTGGTGGTGAAATTGCAACAATCTTGATGATTGATTGATTGTCATCAAGCCTGACCGCCTCGTTTGACTGTAGAGTCCGGTCAATAACGTGTAACAATTGCTCGCCCGTAATCTTGTCCCGCCGTTGAAATGGAATCAAAACCGGCTTATTGAACGTAGGATTCAAAAATTGGGCACCAATCAAATCAGTGGGTTGGGCGTCCTCCAAAATTTGATCCATGGCGCCATTAAAAATATCCGCCAGTTGTACCGTGCAGATTGTTGCACTGGTCTAGGTTCTGGAAATTGATGCGGTACAAACGAGCTTCAGTGTTGAACCTCTGCACCCATTCAGCCATTGGTTTGCCCAGCTCATAATAATGGTCCGCCTCATGCCATTCGTCCAGCATTTCCAAATCGTCCTCATAGCCACTTGTACAAGGGTCCTGATCCACTTCAGAACCCTGAGTAGCTATCCATTCATCCACCAGCTCCAACAAATTTCCATCAAATTTAGGGACCGTATCGTAAATGCCACATGTGTCAGGGCCTGATCCATTTCAGTCCCCTGAGTGGCGGTCCATTCGTCCACTTATTCCCATGAGTCTTGTTCATTCTCCACCAAGTTGCCAGGGCCCATATAATAAAGGAAAACGGCCATCTTCCCAAAATCGCAAAATTGCAAGAATAAGAGCGCACTGCTATGAATTTGCTAGAAAGCTAGTTCAGAGAGCAGAATGAGATAAATGGCAGTTGCAAGGTCTTTTATAGTTTTAAATTTTACTCCTGGTGATTCACTCAATTCTGATTGGTCATAAAAACACCCACTCATACAGGAGTGCCATCATCCTAATGCATTTTTCCAGTATGGCCTATAAAGATGTGATTCAGAATGACGTCAATAAATTCCAACATGGCTGTCTTGTGACTAAAAATTTCGTATTTTAACTATGCATTATAAAAATATAATAGTCTTATAGCAAAAATTATGTTTAAGTGATTCCAACATGGCCGCTATTTGCAGAAAAATTTTGTAGTTAAAGCATAATAACAGAAAAAGTCCATTTCCAATACTACTAATGTTAGCTAAAATTTGTCTATTAAGAAGCAAATGTGCATGCTAAAACGCTTTATTATGATACGTATTATGATACATCAGTAGCAAAGTGGGTTTAAAGATGTAATTCAGAATGACCTCAATAAATTACAACATGGCTGACTTGTAACCAAAAATTTTGTGCTTTAAGTATGCATTATAAAAATATATTGAAAATTCTAATGAAGGGCGATAAAACTTTCATATCTCAAGTCTAATAGCAAAAAAAATTTCTGTTTAACTGATTCCAACGTGGTCGCTATTCACAGAAAAATTTTGTAGTTAAAGCATAATAATAGAAAAATTCTGTTTTCAAAACTACTAATGTTAGCTAAAATTTGTCTATTAACATGCGAAAATTGTGCTAAAAGGTTCATAATATGATATCAATAGCAAAGTGGCCTATGAAGATGTGATTCAGAATGACGTCAATAAATTCCAACATGGCTGACTTGTAAGCTAAAATTTCGTGCTTTCAAGTATGCATTATAAAAATATAATAAAAATTCCAATGAAGAGCAATAAAACTTTCGTATCTCAAGTCTAATAGCAAAAAATTCTGTTTAAGTGATCCCAACGTGACTGATTTGTAAAAAAGATTCGAGTTTTAACATAAGGTTTCGAAAAAATCCGCTTCAATGTGACTGAAGGTTCGCAAATGAAGAGTATAAGAACAAACTAGCGAATGAAAAAATGTGCACTTTTTTACAACAGAGCGGCTACACCTTACAAATTTTGCAGTTAAAAGTACATAATGTAGTAGGAACGGGTCAAATGAACAGTCGAATAAACATTGCTGGTTTTGCTCGCATGCATAAAAAGTTTGTGCACTTAGAGCCTGAATTATTTCCGGCTGCCAAATTAACTTTCCCTCATGCTATGGCTTTAATTTTTACCACCGGTACTGTTCTAATGGTTGGTCTTAAAAGCAAAGATGCCGTTCATAAATTTTTCAAAAAAGTGCGTTTCATGCTGGAAATGTTTAAGATTTAATTAAAACGAGCGACGTTTTTTATGACATTAGCGAGCGAGCGCGTTTTTTATGACGTTAGCGAGCGAGCCCTATGAATCATATTTTCGGTTGACTGGCGAAAAGCTATGATGTGACGTAGTTGCCTATGCTTACACAGCTGCCTATCTCCCTGTACTGACGCCATACGGGTGGAATGTACTACTTTCCTGAATTCCTGTAACACTCATATCATGAAATTGTTGAAGTGGAAAAGCAATAACAATAAAAGAATCCGGAGTGTTTTTTCTAGGACTCTCCTTAATGCCAAAACATGCAACTCTAAAGGCATTTTAGTTAGGTTGAGATTTTTGAGGTCAAGATTAATTTCTTTGTTGGGTTCCTTGATCCTCAGGGAATTCCGACTGGGCTGGACTTATGGGTTTGATTGCATCATTAGCCGTTTGATTGCCTGAGGTAGTGCACTTTTCATTCCAGGCGGAAAAGGGACCACCCGTCTTTAGACATTTGGAACCAACAATTTCTTCCTCTTTTTCCAGTTTTTGGGAAGGATTGCAAATATATAGTATTAATATTTATATCAGTGGGTATTTCTTGGAGAAAAAATTTGTCATCAACGTCTAGAATAGGAGTAATTTCAAAACTTTTGTCTGTTTCATCCTTGTTTCTATCATTACTCTTACTTGAAATGGCATGCAATATAAACATTAGATGAAAAACTTTTAGGGGCACTCATAATACGTTTCTGTTTGAGCCGTTACTTGATCAATGATCAAATTGCATTTTATGGACATCTTTACCACTATTTATATTTGTTCCTTTATTGAAATTATAATTTCTATAGTTATTATTACTTCTCTGATCATGACAATTATTTGCATGCATTTTGTTATAATTTTGTGCATTATTATTTCCACTATGATTACAATTACCCAATTTTTTCGGACAGTCACAAGCATAATGTCCGTATCCACAGCAAAAATTGCATATTGCACGCCCCACTTCATGATAATGGCAATCCACTGTTAAATGATTGTTATGTCCGCATACATGACATTTTTGCGCCTCTAATGCCTTGTCCAATAATGTTTTTAAATTGTGTATATTTCTCTGCATTTCCTTTTCTGTGTTAGTAAAAATGGATAAGGTATCAAACAATGCATCAGGGACTACAGTATTTGTGGGATAGTCTTGAAGAAATTAGCGGAGCTATTGTTGCTCAACATATGTTGCTTTGCTCACTGCATCAGAAAGTGTTTTAAAATCTTGATACTCTACACCTTCATAAATCAGAGGGAGTAAACCTCTGATTAAAATTGGTTTTAATATAGTTCCTTGAAGCTCAGTGGAAACTTGTGGATAAGCAGAACGAGCCATTCTTTTCAAAGGGTACACTTGATCTTAAATAACCAATCAGATAATCAAAAGATGTATCTATTAATGTTTTTTGAGCATTAGTTAAAGTGGCGAGAGCAGGGATATTCAAATTATTTTCTAAAAGAGCAATCTTATAATCAGATGGCTTATTAATTGCTCGTCATATATTTTTTAAATTTTTCCTACCATTCTCGAAGGATTCTCCAAAACTACCAAAAAAACTTTTTGGGGGACGATTTCCTATAATAGTTCCGAGACGCATAAAAGAATCTGAAAAATCATTACCACGCATTGATTCTCTTATTCCCTGCAATTCTTGAAAAATGGGTTCACTGATACCTTCAATTGCTCTCCTCAAGGTCATTTTCCTAATTAATGCGGATCTTTTGCCATGTTTTACGCTACAGTTCTACCTGATTTATATGATAAAAAATCTTTAAAATGATCAGCTATTTCCTTGGTGAATTTTGGTGAAACACTCTTATCCAATTTGCGTATTATTTATTTCACTTAGTGATAATCTCTCCCGCCTCTTAGACAGTAGAATGAATGTTGTATCAGAGTACTAAAACTTTTGGAATTTGCTAGGCACAACAGAAGCTGAACAAAAAATTGATTCAAGCAATTTTTGTTGTGCGTTAAGCGTTTCTTCAAGATTCTCAATCTGTTCCCATGAAAGCGTATTATTTTCAGAACTTTTACTATTACTTGTTTCCTTCTCAGATAAAGACTCTGAATTTTGACCCTTTTTTGAATCAATTTATCCAATTCTTTCCACTAAGATTTATTTTGTAATTTAATTTAACTTCAGGTTTTTCTCAAATTTAAGAGGTTCTCTGAGCCATTTGTGTTTCACACACTGTTTCTCTAATTATCATCCCTCAAACACACTTTTTAAACCAAATGAATGAATTGCCAAGACGGCGTTGGACACACCACTGTCCAGCTAAAATATAGGGTACCCACAAATAATAGGCCTAAAATTATGTAAAACGACCTATAAGTAATTAATTAATTGTTTTATTGCAGTTTACTCTTACTATGCATATCCAATTAACTTTTACCTCCTAAACCGTTATTTCACCTTAAAAGGATCTATATATAGAATAATTAGTGTTACTTTATTGTAGCTTCACTGTCCCCTTCTACAGAATGGTATCTATGCTTTATTAACACCATGCATAAAATTCTCAGAAATCAAAACTGAAAATATATTACGTGTAATTTCTGAACCAAATAGAGGGGAAGAGAGCTGGTTAGGGGCCAATTGAAATCAAGAAAAACCATGAACAAATTAAATTTATAAGTTAGGTATGATTTCTCACATTAGCCAATCAATCCTGTCTTCCTTTTCCACTGGCACGGCTTGCCAAATGTCATGCTAAGCAAAAACCGGACTCAATAATTATTCTTTATTAATCAAAATACGTTGATCGTCCAAGCTAATATCAAATAAATGCAAAAGGACTGTTACCAAAAAGTCGACAAACGAACTCAACAGAGCAACGATTCCACCCCAAACTCTCTCTTCCAATCTTTTCTCTCTCTGATTTAGCTGAGTAGATTCTTATCAATTAAGTCATGTTTGTTTGTTTTTCATTTTCCATATTCCTTGCCATTACATATTTTCCTTGTTTCTACATGTTCAGCTTATTAGGATCATTAGCTTGTTGTTGATGGTCTATTATGGCACTTTGATTTCAGGTATTTGCTAAAGCGGTCAGATGGTCAGGTGTGAGTAAATATTATGGCATCTCAGTGGTCAGTATGAGTCAATATTTTGATAAATATTGGGGTTCCTTTGTAACTAGCTGCCCTTTAGCTAATTTTACATATTTTGGTCTTTTACTTTGAGGTCATGTGGACATTAGATTCGAATTTATTTTCCATTTAATATTTCATAAATGGTGCTATGGAGTGCTAGGTGCGGGGGTAGCACAAATCAGCTTATGCTCATCTTTGAGTTATCATAATTTAGGCCAAAAGGACAACTGGTGTCAGCGCAAGCAGACTTACTGTACACATAATCGCTAATTTAACATTATTAATTATTTAACTTCGTATGAAATGCGCTGATTTAGAAGTTTAAACCATTATTGTAACGTAAACTTTGAAGTTTAGATGCATACTGTATTTTATATCATATATATATATTATCATTAGCGTATACACGTACATTTTTTATTTGATATATGTATCGCAAATACATTATGTATATCGCGATTCCATGCTAAGCCAGATATGGTAATGCGTAGAAAAGCGGCAAATTGAAAGAAGATGAGAGCTAGCTAGCACGGTATGTGAATTGCAGACATAAAGACTCCAAAAAGGGATTAAAACTGAATTCCAGACACAACAATGAAGTTCGACTAACCAACTTGAATGTCAGACAGAGCGGCTAGAGAACCCAGCCATAAGTCCAGGTTTAAATCTGAGAAATACACAAAAGTCAATGAAAGTAGCATATCAATTAGCATCGAGTGATGTGTTAAGCGATAGGAAAAGTCCAGCATGCAAGTACGCAATAAATCTCACTAAATCGCACGCACTACGCTCTGTTATGCAAATAGATACAAAATCGGTGAGACCAAACACGAATGTAGAAAGTATG
Organism: Mermis nigrescens; assembly: GCA_036768485.1. Lineage (NCBI taxonomy): Eukaryota > Metazoa > Nematoda > Enoplea > Mermithida > Mermithidae > Mermis > Mermis nigrescens. The sequence goes on along the minus strand of JAVLUZ010000273.1, from coordinate 3,147,899 downwards.
GCGAGAAGCGGGAGGTTAAAAGAGGCCAGAAGGGCAAAACTAAGGTATAAAAATAAGAGATATAAAATACGTGTAAACCTCACGGAAAAAGATACCCAAAAACTAAAGTAAGCAAAGTTGTTTTGCTTTAACTCATGAGATTAAGCTTCTTCTTAATCCTTTTACTACGCCAGACCGTATGGCTCCCGAAAGCTATAAAAATTGGATTAGAACAACAAAATCGCTCAGTCCCGTATGCCCTATTTAGAAAGTCTCCGTATTTTACTGCAAGCTCGAGAACGCTTATTTCGCATTCATCTAATCTTCATCGTTTTCGGCAATATTCACGCAGCCAGTCCGGCTGTACGGCGAAAATTTGCGAACTCATTTGTTACGTCACTTCTCACTTAACTGTAAGTTTACTTTCAACAATAAAATCTAAATCGTAATTATTGCTGATCTAAGGACTACGCTACCCACAAAGGAGTTGGACGTGACATAATTTGGTGGCAGCGGTTGGGATAATTCGCTTACAGATTGTAGAATTTAAAACAAAGACGGTTATTTTTCGCCTAGTGAGTACCAGAAAATCGGATAAAAAAAATTCTCACCTTTTGGGAATTCTAGAAAATTTCAAACGGATTTCCGCCTAAAGTCGTAAACTTGCTTTCGGGTTTTCTAAGGTTTACCAAATTTAAAATTTGCTTTCCGATAGTTGAATTTTATTTTTTCCCTCAGACACCGATTTAGAAGTTGAGAGATTTTATTTCTTATTTTGTTGAATCACGACAGCAATTGGGACAGATTTCTCTATTTCTCGAAGGTCGAAGGGGTGGAATATTCTCCGGATTTTAGCCTAGTGAAAGGATAGGGAAAGAATTTATTGCTGATTTTTATTTTGGGGATACTGCGGATATTCTTAGAGGAAAGGTATCGTAGTTTTTAAATCGCCCAAGTTTGAATTAATTGATTTTTTTCACTCGGGTCCTCTTGAATAAGAGTTGCTCCTCTAAAATAGAGTTGAGTTTAAATTGAATTATATTATATTTATATTATTTCCTGATAATTATATATTGACCACTACCGGGCGTGACATATTTGGTGACAGAAGTGGATTCGCCATTGAAAATTTTCAAGTGTGGGTTTTCAAAGCTAACAGAATTTTAGATTATGCATTCCAGCCTTACTTTGATATTTGAACTTTTTCCCTCGGACACCGATTTGGAATTTTAGAAATTCCGTTTTGATATTTTTTTGAATCACGACAGCAAATCGGACTATTTTTTTCTATTTCTTGAAGGTGGTAGGGCTTGAATATTGTCCCGGATTTAAGCCTAGTGAGAGAGAAGGGAAAGAATTTATTTGCTGATTTTATTTTTTGGGGATCAGCTGCGGATATTTCTTATAGGGGAAAGGTACCGTAGCTTTTGAATCACTCGAATCTGAATTATTTGATTTATTTATTTTACACTCGGGTCCTCATAAATTGAGTAAGTCCTCTTAAATCGAGTTGACTCTATATTGAATTGAATAATAATATTATTTTTATTTCCTGACTTCATTATCGTGATTCCAGTCAGAAGACGACGTCGTATTACTTATTCTACTTGCTGAATTCGGCTGGCCAGCGTTTTCAGTTCGTCCCAAAAACCGTTAAGAATCCCGAGTTTCATTGAATTATTGAATTATTCGAAAGAAATTATTATAAATATATTCAAATTATTTGATTATCGGTGTCAAGGAAAGCTAAACGAATTGAAACTAATTATAATTTTAAATTACGGATTCCCAACCTGAAGAATCCGAAAAACCCGAAAATACGCAAGAAAGTCCTGAAAATTCGGACTTAGAAACATTTGAAAATTTTTGGAGAAACTGTTTGAGCACACGAGATATTTTTGCAATCTATTCGAACTCAAGTCCTGAATCGATTTTAGACGCTCATCGAAATTTTCTAGACACATTTTTCGATAGTACTTTAGGTCTCCCTTACGCCCAAAGTACCCCAGGACCCTCTGAAACTAATATATCGAAACTGGTTGAAGAAAGAGAGCTTGTTTTTCCTCGAGTAAAAAAAATCAAAAATCAGAGAATTTCTGATTCAAAATTTAAATAGACCCGTCCACCCGAACCATGGTCGAAGAAGATAGAGATGTAGCTGACGCTTTTCGACATGCTTTTAATGAATTTGGGAACCCTATCAACCAGCAATTACACAATCTTACTGAGGTTTTGAATCAGGGAGCTGTCCGAGCTGCAGAAGGGGATCCTCTCCTTTGTTTGGAAGCTTTCATGAGCACAAGACCACAAAAATCGTCTGCCAAAATTTAGAAAATTTATGACACTCCAAGGCGTGTCTGGAGCTGAAGATTCCTATAAAATCGCATTTTTGGAATCTCATTTAATTGGAACAGCTCTTGCTAGCCTGGCAGATATCCTTAAAACTCACCCCGGACACATGTATGATGATATAATTGAGGAGTTAAATCATGCGTACCCGGAGGGCAGGGATTCAGACATTTATCAAGGGCTTATTTACAATGCAAAACAGAAAAGGACTGAGTCCGTTCTTGAAATTGTCGAAAGACTCGAAAAATTGGCAAAAGCGGCTTTCCCGAAGTAGGATCAGAAATTCATGAAAAATGCTGAAACCGATTTTTGTCAGAGGACTTGTACCTAAAATTTATGAGGGCTTAAAATATTAGGAAATCGACACTTTCAAGGACACTATTCGAAAAGCTATGTATACAGAGCAGCAAGTTTTTCGGGAAAATTTCCAAGAATACCCCACAGCCCAAGAACCTAAAGCAAATTATAATCTTACCATTTTGCATTCAGACGAAGCCATGAATTCCGACCAGATTCAAGCCGTCATGGTGGCGGTTCGTCAGAACTTGGAAAACCGGCGACGATCGGAATCAAATCGCCGCCTTGAGCGCAATCCGCAGACGCCTGCGCTCGATGCGGAAATTCATATGGCAACCAGCGTTGCCCTTTCGGTAATTATTTTAACAATAATGAAAATTATCGAAATAACCGTGTCATATGTTTTAAGAATAATAATCCTAATTATCGTGCTGGCTCAACCGGATTCGTAAATCAACGTCGCTCAAATTATAATAATAATAACAATAATCGAAATAATTCTAATCAAAATCCGAATTTCGGCACTAATCAAGTTAGACGAAATTTTGGACAGAATTCAAATTTCGGAAATAATCGCTGGAAGCGTAACAATAATTTTTATCAATCAGATAGTTTAAATCGCAACTTACCAAATAATTGGAGAGAAAACCAGCCCAGAACTCTATGACCCAATCCCCAAACTCAAAATCTGAGTAGAGGAAATCCTCAGTCATCTACAAATAATAACATCCTGATTGAAAATAGTATAATTCAAAACCAAGAATGTGAAAATCTAGAAGTTTTTGATGTTAAGGATGAGGGACTGATCCAACGAATGGTAGGGAATGGTCATATAAATTTAGTAAGAGTTTCTAATTCCATAGAAATGGCCGAATCGCGCGAGCCTGAAAGCAGCGATGGCGACGAGAGTTCGACTGACTACCCAGCACTCGAACACGCGAACTAGGCTCGTTATCTCCAAGAAAACTATGCTCGTTGGCAAGCGGAAACTCATTTTTTCGCTATGAAAATGGTCGCCCGTATCGTTATGATGGCGATAGTGGCCTCGACTCTGATGGTGTCGAAATTGAAGCTCGTGGTCCACGCAACGGAGATATAAGTGATGGCCTGGAGAAAGAATTCCAGGAATGGCGGGCATTTCAGCCCCCTTCGTCAGCTATATTAAATAATCTCAATGCGGAGCCAGAAAATGCAGAACGCCCCATACATCCGACCAGGCCCCTAAATAATCTTTGCCATTCCGATTCTGATAGAAGTAATATTTCAGCGGTCCATCATCGACGTCATCGTCCACGTCCGCGTTGCCGCAACCGCCGTATGCACAACCTTGGCTACTCTACTGGCGCTCGCCGACGTCGTCGCCAATCCAGCTAGTCGGATGCCAGCCCAGCATGTCCGAACACGCCGCCCGGGTGCATTTGCATCTGTTGTCCAACCCATGGCAGTGACCGCTATCTACGCACACCGCCGCCAGTATTGCCCCCACCAGCAGTTATATTCGACGTTCTCCCAAACGCCGGCAAGTCCGGAGCCGACTGAAGAGGAGGATGCATCGACTTTGCCCATTTTAGAGCGCTACAAATTATTGTCAGGTGAGAACACTAAACATTACTTATCTCAATTATTTTTAGGAAAGTCCCAAGAAAATTTATCCAAATATTCTTCAAACATTTTGTTTTTCTTAATTTTCTGCAAATTTTTTCGATTCTTTTGATTTATTCTCAAGTTCGATATTTATCCGTTTCTTGCATGTTTTTACTTATATCCTTTTTCTTTATCGTGCACCATGGCTTACTGTTTATCGTCAATGTACTATCAGTTTCAAATATCTTAAAAAATCTTAAAATCATTGAATAAAGAAAAATTGACAAAAAAGTGTGGTTGGATGCAAAGCCAGGGTCAAAATCTAAAGAAATGCAATTATTGCGTTTTACCGGAAATTCGAGGCCTAGGGTATCTAGTGAAAATTAAACAAAACCGCAAATTTTTGGCCTTTGACCCCAATTTTTGTCTAAAAGAGCGGATTTCAGAAGGTATATCTCTGTTCCAGAACCATCCGATCTCGGCTAAAATGAAATCGACACCGACGAGGAAAACGTCGAAGGAGAAAATGATCCAGTTAAGGTCGACGGATCAAAGTCGATGGCCGATAATTAATAAAATCGTCCTTTCAGGCGGGCCTAACAAGGTCAAAAATGTAAAAATACAATTTTCAATTGTAAATCTCTTTAGAAACTTGATTTGTGGCACAAAATTTCATTTAAAGTTTTCAAATTTTTCATCAATATTGAAACTAATTATTTACACGTGCGTGGTAAATTTTTTTAATATTCTTTCCGCAATGAATGTCGCGAACTTTTGTACTTTATCAATTATTATCGCAAATGTTGCAAGTTTTATTTATAACGTTGCAAATCGCTGTTTTGATTATCTAAAAGTATTTAAAACGCACTTTTACTCATTAATTGCGTCTATTAACGTCGTCAAAATTTCAAGTTGTAACTCTTTCAACGTCAAACTCTGCGAATTAATTTTTATAATATTGCTTATGAACTTTTCGCAATGTAATCGAATGAGAAATAGGGACTTTCAAATTTGTGGAACGAGTCGAAGTGGCCGTCCTGTAGAGATACCCCGTTCGGTACAGTGCAAGGTACATACCTGGGGGAAAACTATCTAAGCCAGAAGAACAAAACATTACGATTTTTGTTCCAAGATTTGAACCAGCTACTTCTTTTGCCATTAAATGTATGAAGATTTCAAGAACTGTGTGCACCTACACTGGATTTTTTGGTTCCTGGGGTACCACTATAGGTGGGCAGCACCGAAATTCTGGGGGGGTGAAAAAATTTCTGGAGGGGGTGAAAAAATTTTCAAAGGTCAAAAAATGGTCTTAAAAGTGGTCATATGGCGAAAAAACACCATTTTTCGACGTTTCTCATCAAGCACTATCCAATGGCATCAAAAAATTGCTAAAAAAGCAAAAAAAAATTTTCTGGAGGGGGGGGTATTTTGATTTCTGGGGGGGCGGGTATTTCAACTTCTGGGGGTGCATACCCCCCAAACCCCCCACGCCCATGTGTGGGTACCACTCTTAATGAAACTAAAAGCGAACCAGTTTCTTTTGAAGCCTGTAAAAATGCTTACCAAAATTTGGAATTTGAGGGAATTCATTTAAAAAAAGATAAAAATGGATTTTTAACAACGAATTTGAAATTGGAAATTAAATATTCTTATTGTTGTCGAGACGTTTGTTCTTCGATTACGAATTTCATAATAGAGGAGGGACAAGTGGCCACCTGGGAGGGACAAATTGCTCTCTCGGACCTAGGGGATGTATGCATAGGTGGGCAGCACCAAAATTCTGGGGGGTGAAAAAATTTCTGGAGGGAGTGAAAAAATTTTTAAAGGTCAAAAATCGTATTAAAAGTGGTCGTATGGCGAAAAAACACCATTTTTTCACGTTTCTCATCGAGCACTATCCAATGGCATCAAAAAATTGCTAAAAAAGCAGAAAAATTCTCTGGGGGAGGTATTTTGATTTCTGGGGGTATTTCAACTTCTGGGGGGTGCATACCCCCTAAACCCCCCACGCCCATGTGTGGATGTATGCCTCTGTCGACCTACCTATGGAAAATGTAAAAATCATGAAAGTACTTTTCTTTGGCAGGGGGAGGCATGTTTTGTCCTTTTGTTTCTCGGGGCATATTTCCCGCTTTGCTGAGCGAAAAACACGCTGTCGCAGACAAACTTCAGGCAGATTTTACGATAAAAGAAAAGTACACACAAATGCGCTGAAATTTCACATGCATATATGACAGAGAAAGGAATTTTGGTGGGTTTCAGTTCCAATCGAGAGTTAAAATCCCGGCCTGAACATAAACTCGCATCTCCTAAAATTTTAAAAATCAAACAAGCACCGCTTGATCCCACGAATTTAAAGTTAAATTATCTCGAAATTCGAATTCTTCAAGAAGAAATTCCCAGCTTTTGCAGAATTCGGTCTGAACTTTGTCGACAATTTCAGAGAAATATCGACATTAGTTGGCAACTTTTATATTTGGACCCGACCATCTCGAGCTTTCTTCCAACGGATGGATCTTGTTGCAGAGTTCACAGAGGATGTCTTAACGCTCTGGGGATGTACAAAACTTAATGTTACTCGAATTTATACGGATCACAGAATTAATAATACGTGTTATAAGTACATGCCAGTTGAATATGATAGATGGTTTGCCCTTCCTGGCAGCAAAGACCTTGTCCATTTTTTCGAGACTGTGAATTGTTTACACAAAAAGATGGAAATATTTCGTTACGGAGATAAATGGATCACAGAAAATGGTCTAGTTCATGTGTCGAAAGTGCCTTTAGAACTAAAATGGAAGGAAAACCTTACTTTTTCCCATTTGATACCCCCTCAGTTTTCCATGATCAACTAGCGGCAGGAGAGCCCACTTTTGGCTTATTTCGAAATTACTTGTATAAAACCAAAAAAATTGGAAAAAAACGCTGCATCGGCTTTTAGAATATACGTCCCAACTAGCATCGGAACCAAGTGTTGTCAAAGAAGCACTAGCAGGAGCAGGAACAGGGGTTAAAACCGCCGTTGATGGGACTGAAAAAGCTGTTGAAAGTTTATGACAAACACACAGCATAGTTTTTCAGCTAATTTTAGCGCTTTGTTAAAAGGCCCTGCAACTGTTATTCAACTTGCTGTTAATAGCGATAATTTCTCTCATAATCGCTTATTTTGCCCACTTATATATAATGCGAAAAACATTCTGCCCCACCTACACCCGCATCATTCCTCCTAAATCTCAGGAGAGGCAACGTGAATCATTTACCGATATGGTCGCCAAACGGATTAAGTACTGGAAAAGAATGGCTGTCAACGGATTAAAAACTAATCACGATGTAAAAAAATCCGAAAATAAAGGTGAAGTGTCAACTAGTGTATGCACTATAAGAGAACATACGAACGATAGAATACCACACATTGAAGTACTTATAGAGCAGTGTATTGAAGTATCAGCGATGGTAGATACTGGGGCTGTTTACTCTCTTATGGATCTAAAGGTTGCGACAAGGTTACCCTATCTTCGAATTTATGAAAGCTCAATTTGTTCTATAGCTGCAAATGGAACAAAAATTGAAATTTAAGGCTCGGCTGTAATTACAATAAACGTATGTGATGTGACAGAGATAATTTCAGTGCATATTCAAAAAGAGTGCTCTGGAGAAGTGATTTTAGGCTCAAACTTTCTGTCTAGATTCAAAAAAATTGAGTTAGACACGGAAAAATCTACAATAAAATTTCGAGAAATGTGCATAAAAGCCCGAGGAATGAGGTACAACCCGCCCGAAAATCAGTGTGCAATAATAATGGACAATGATGAATGCTTACAAGCGAGATCTGTGCAGTTAATCCGAGGTCGAGTTCCTAACCATTACTGCCCTGGAGATCATAATGTATTGTAACCACGACGATACTTGCACGTTACGAACATTTTATCGAACATTTTATTATTGCCGTCGCGAAAGCGAATCGATTACAGCTTTTACACTATTATGGAATCACATAACCATTCGAGTAACCATCTTGGTGATGTGCCAGCTCGAGGTTATGCCTACAGTTCTCAATTTAATCCCATCTTTCATTTCAAAATCCCATTAGGTACTTGTCCAGTAAAAAAGAGTTATGTATGCGTTAAGATCAGTTAATTATGTAGATAGTGTATCTACACGTGCTGTTACTTGTGCGGCCACTGCGCACCTTAGTGCGCTTATTCCGAGTTCCGACCATCCGGTCTTTTGGTTCCATTTTGGCGATCCAGCCATATTTTCCGATCACGTTGTAATCGGATAGTTTCCGACAGTAGGACATGCGGAGGCATCCCGACCACGCAGTGTCAATTGGTTGGGCTCTTATCACCACGTGTTGTGAGGGACACAAAGATGCGATTTTACTGTGGAACCCCTACAAACCCCTATCAATTTTTACAATAAAAACATAGGCGACATGACCGCTATTCACGTTGAGCCTGTGCAGAGACCCGAAAAATCTATGTGCAAGCAGCACCCATTTTTGTTATAAAAACATATAATCTTTTTCTTCTCATATGACTGTAGGCCTTCCCCTACGATTATTAGTTTAGTCTTGTGGCAGAGTGGCCTTTTTAATTACTGGCGTGTCGTTTCCGACCTTATCAGCGCCTAAGACTGTACATTTGGTTTGATTTGGTAAAAGCTAGAAAATTAGCTGTCTAGAGGTGCAGTATACTGCAGGCAGTCAAGGATTTGGGTAAAGGCTGGCCTCGACTTTATTTCTTACCGGAGTTTATTGGGTAAAATCTTTCATTTATCATTTTGTGCAAAATTCATAAATCCTCTTTCGAACCAAAAATCTATAAAAATTATTACATAATTTTTATAGTGGATGACAGCCTGGAATAGAGCTCTTTGTTGTTGTGATTTAAGTACTGAGTGCTATTGGAACCGGAATTTAAAGTAGTTTCGCCATAGGTAATCTGGCGCGAAACCCTTTCAATTCTTTTCGCGAAAAATTATTCTTTTGATCTAAAAAGGTCCAAGGACCTAGGGCGAATACCGGGGTTATCTAATTACTCCTGGTTAGGATCTTGCGGTCGGCATCTCCGTCCCATAATCTCCATAAGTACCGGACCAGTTACGTCCGTGGAGATTTTAGGTAGTAGATATTTAGGGTCATTATGGAAGAGTGCAGGTTTTTGCCGCAGCTTCCCGACCAGCGCTAGCTGTAGCATAGGTACTTAGGCAAGCCCCGATGGTACTTACTGGGGTTTGTTGCTTTGGTAGTTGTTGTGTGTTGGGTATCTTCCCCGATGGCGTGCTGTTGGTTTAGTTATCCGTACATACTTTAAGTACTTAATCAGCAAACTCGTTTGCGCGCGCTAAGACAACTCCAAGGTGACAACCGCCTTAAGTTACAATTAGTTATTTGATTACCCGCTGTAAAATTTAGATCTTATGACTTGTCTAAAAGTTATATCATCTGTATGTAATTTTGTTTGTCTGATTGTTATATACTGTAATCAATCATGAGGATGATTATTCGGTCGAGTTGGCACTCAAGTCGAGTTATGCGGTTGGAGTGCTGTGTTATTTTTTGTTTGTTGCCGACTTGTAGTCGAGCCTTGTTTTATTTTATGTATTGATAAATTAGACAAATATTACCCAGTGATTTTCTATATCGAGGGTAAGGCCTGGCCCCAACGACCATGATATTTTTATTTTATTCTCGACTGATATTGGAAAGGTAAATAATGTGCCTTATCTTAGACTTATTTTTGGAAAGTTTCTCATCTATTTCTCAACCCAAAAATGGTCAAAATATTATCAAATCTTTTAATGATGATGACTGTCCAGATTAGATTTCGCTGTTGTTTGAATCAATGTTTAGAGTGCTACACGTATTAGGAACCAAAACATTTCTGAAACCAATCAGTGGTTGGGAAGACAAGCTAATTTATGAACTTGAGATAGGTCAACTGACCTTGCGAGCATACCGGGGTTAGGTAGTTAGGTACTCAAGCTAGGTTGTAGGGCTTAGCTGCCGAGACTTCCGACCAAGAAGCGGTCAGCAATATTAGGACCAAGGAAGTCGAGGTCGTAGGTTATTGAGGGCTATTGGGTTTAGAGCCGAGCTTCGTGCTGATATAACCTGGCCAGTGCTAAGAGCAGCGTAATGTAACTTAAGCGGGTTTATGTGCTTCGGAGTTAGCTATGTAACCTAAGCCGCGTCACTAGGGACTTGCTGGTTAAGTACTTGCAGTATGTATGGATACCTAAACCGACAGCATGCCGCCGGGGAAGATACCCTACACACAGACAACTACCAAAACAACAACCCACAATAAGTACCTTCAGGGCTTACCTAAGTATCTTGCTTCACTTAGCGCTGGTCTGGGAGCTACGGCAAATCTGCCTTTATTCTTCCTCTCGATCCTAAATACCTACTACCTAAAATCTCCTTGGACGTAGCTGGTCCGGTACCTAAGGAGATTGCAGGAGGGAAATTCCGACCGCAAAACCCAACACAGGAGTAATTAGATAAACCTGGTATTCACCCGAGGTCCTTGGACCTGTTTTAGACCAAAAAAATATTTTTCGCGAAAAGAATTGAAAGGTTTCACACTAGATTACCTATGGCGAAACTACTTATAAATCTCGGTTCCGGTAGCACTCTACAAATAATACAACACCAAAGAGCTCTATTCCGGGCTGTCATCCACTAAAAAAATTATGTAATAATTTTCATAGGTTTTTTGGTTCAAAAGAGAATTGATGAATTTTGAGAAAAATGATAACCAAAAGGTTTTACCCAAAACTCTCCAGCAGTCGAAATGTCGAGGCCGGCCAATCTAATAACCCAGACTACCTGCAATAAAATGCACCTCTAGGTAGCTATTTTTTAGCTTTATCTACACCAAACTAATGCATTAAAAAGAAGACGTTCACAAAGTCAAAGATGACATGTCAAAAACGAGTAAGCACCACACCTGGGCGTGGGGGTTTGGGGGTATGCACCCCCCCAGAAACCAAAATACCCCCCCAGAAATCAAAATACCCCCCCCCCCAGAATTCAATTTTTGAAATTTTTTTTCGCTTTTTTCGCAATTTTTTGACGCCAATGGATAGTGCTTGATGAGAAACGTCAAAAAATGGTGTTTTTATCACCATACCACCATTTTTAAGGCCATTTTTTGACTTTCAAAAAAATCTTGCACCCCCCCCAGAAATTTCTTGCTGCCCACGTATGGTAAGCACCAACGCGACCCAGCCAAGCGAATAATGGCAGTTGGGGGGTTTACAGTAAGAAGAAAAATATAGATTATAATTTTATGACAATAAAGGGGGTTACTTGCGCATGAATTTTTCCAGTCTCTGCACAGGCTTGACGTGAATAGCGGTCATGTCGCCTATGTTTTGAATGTAAAGAAAAAGGGGATATATGGGGTTTCCACAGGCAACTCGCATTTGTGTGTCCCTCGCAACACATAGTAATGTAAAGTCCAACCAATTGACGCTGCGTGGCTGGATAGCCTCTGCATGTCCTACTGTTGGATTCTGTCCGACTGCGAACTAATTGCTATAGATGGCTGGATCGCCAAAACGGTAACACAAAGACCGGATGGTCAAACTAGACGCACTAAAATGCGTTTTAGCCGGAAGTGTAAATGGCCCATGTAGATATACTACAGTCCTACCCACAAGTAACATTACATGCTTGCCATGCGCATGGCATCCAGGCGCATGGCAAGTGCATGGCATGTGCATGTTTTTTGACCGAATTTTGACCACTTGGCATGCGCATGGCATGCACATGGCATGCGCATGGCATGCATATGACATGTCGGCCCCAAGCGCCTAATGAGCGGGTGTATTGACTATGCATATGTACCAATTAATTGTGATTGATTTGACATGCGCATGGCATGCGCATGTCAAAAACGCATGTATGGCCAGCGACAATGTAACGTTACTTGTGGGTAGGACTGTATCTACAGTAAGTACCTAAGTAATTCCCAAAAGCAAATACCGGGGAGTGTCCGTTGAATTAGTAGACTTAGGACACCCTCTAGTATTTACACTGGAGAGTCCCCCTTCGAGGTTGCTAGCTATAACCGAACTGGTCAGTCATCATTAATTTATTTTATCATCCAAAAATCATTATTTTTGGCTATCTAAACATGTGTAACGTTTCATTCACCCCTGTTGTTATATTGTCCGCGCCGCTGGCAAGTGCGCATTTAAGTTAGTCTGTTTCATTTATTTGAGAGCTTTTCAGTCAATTTTTTATGGGCTACAGTAAGCAAAACAAGACGATTTACTGTAATTGGGCAAATCAGCTCAGTGAGGGCGAATGGCTGGAATTCTTCAATTTTTAATGCACTAATCCGTCCATATAAATTTAATTTAGGCATTTAATCAGTGCTGGGACATACTACAGTAAGTGCGCTAAATAAAAAGCTATCGGCTGGAATTGAACCCGGGTTTCTCTGACTACAAGCAGACGTTTTACTACTGAGCTATGTAGGGGTTTGCGGCGTTTCTTAATATCTTAGTCTATTGTGGTTAAAGTGTCAACTTAGGATAAGCTGAATGCACAATTTTATCTTAAGATTATTGATATGCTGGAAGACGAGAATAAATTATGCTGCAAAAAATATAATTGAAAACCCTTCTTTGCTACGTAGTTACAGTAAGATCTAGCAACCTACAGTAAATAAGAAAGATGGGGTTACTGTAGCCTCCAAAAACAGTTACTGAAAAAGCTCGGATAAATGAATCAGACTATAAGCATTCGTGGCAAACCTTTTGTGTATTGTGGCACCTTCGCCTATATATTTTTTATTTCTGTCAACCCTACAGCGATGATGACGAGGACGCTCATATTTTTCTATATACATCGACCATCTGACAACAAATCATCATCATTTTCCCTCGATAATATATTTTGCGACCTAGGTCTTTGCTCGTGTTTGCTCTAAGTTCACAGGTATTACATTGCTTAGGCTTAGTCTTAATTATTATTTACCTCATGTTTGCTACCTCTTACTTTGTGCAAGCGAGTACAATAAATGTTTTAAAACCTCTTTTCTACAAGGTCAGATTCGAAAATTTTTTCTGCAAAATTTTAACATAGTTGCATTTCTCTTACCCAACGTTACGTTTTTGTACGTTTGTGATACCTAAAAATGGGTGGTAAGAAAACTTTGCGAACGCCTCCCGGGAAGGAAAAATCTTTGCCACTGTCACGTATGACTCAACAATCACAAAACAAACAATCTGGTTCTGTTTCAAACATTAATAGTTATAATTTACCCACTCCGGTAAATCCATTACCCATATTGCCGTCTGATGAAGAATCTATAACCGGTAATGTCCCGACAAACACTAATAATAGTGCTAATGTTGTAGGCAATACTTCATCAGTCGATACAATCATAAATAATGATCCAATTTATAGCGCGCCAAATAACCCGGAAACCAGTTTTGTACCGCGTACCCGTGCATCTGATGTAGAAAGCAGTAATAGCCTAAGCCTAAATGCCTATCGACTAGAATCTGCGGTGTCTAACGAACTTCTTTTTGAAATGTTACAGACTATACGTCTCCAATTTTCTCATCTTTCTTCATGTGTAAATCAAGATAAGCATGAAAACACCAAAGAAATGCGTAAACTTTGTGCGGAATTAAGTAATTAACTTAAGCTGCAAACGGTTTCAGAACGCATTGAAATTAGTCCAACTCAAGGTCAAAATCATCCTACTGATAGCGCCAATTCTGCTGAATTTTTTACACAGCATAAAGATTTCTCAGAGCATGTGCAACTTGCATCTTCAACAGTACCATCTACTATTTGTCCATTGAATACTCATTCTCAATCCGGAATTGCTCCAAAAATTCTACACCTATTCTTTCGATACGCGCGCCTCCGCCTGCTGATTTAATGATTAATTTGTCAAATATCATTTTTCAACAGTCGCAGAATCCTGTTTATGCGGAACATTTACCCACGATTTTACAATCGTCATTACCAATTTTGCAGTCGCCGCTATCCAGGCCGTTGCCGTCACTGAATTGTATCACGCCACTTTTTGTGCCTAGTTCATTAAATACGACTTAGCAGCCATTGTTAAATCCTCCTCCGCTGCAGTATTTTCCTTCAAACATTGAACATGTGTCATCTAATCCTATGTCACACCCATCAAACGCAGAATTTCCATTGCAGGATAATAATTTGTCTTTCGCAAATAATTTTTCTCATAATCCCGAAAATTTTTCTGCGCAATTACCATCGTCATCCGCGAACCAGCGTTGTGTCACATTCTCTGACAAAAGTTTCAATAGTACCAGTCACACGCGTCATTGTCATTTGCATCACAGACGCAGTTCACATCGTCATTGTCACAACTCCGATTCCTCATCCACATCATCAATGCATAGTAGATCGCAACTTGCTGATGTTTTAAATTGTTGTCCGTTTATGCAGCAGATGCAGATTGCCATCACTAATAAAAAATATTTTCAAGGCAATAAAACGGACATCCGAGCATTTTTTGCAGAATTCAAATTGCTTGCGGAAATGTATGATATCAACAAATCTGTCTGCATTAAATTTCTCTCCTCATTTTCGGATCCCTACGCGTCACGCTCACACATGGGCGTGGGGGTTTGGGGGTATGCACTCCCCCAGAGGTTTAAATACCCCCCCCCCAGAAATCAAAATACCTCCCCAGAAAAAATTTTTTTGCTTTTTTAGCAATTTTTTGATGCCATTGGATAGTGCTTGATGAGAAACGTCGAAAAATGGTGTTTTTTTCGCCATACAACCACTTTTAAGACCTTTTTATCTTTGAAAATTTTTTCACCCCCACCATCCAGAAATTTCCCCCACCCCCACAATTTCGTTGCTGCCCACCTATGGTCACGCTTGTTTCAGCCATTGCCTGCTGATATTGAACAATCTTATAAAAGAACAAAATATCGCCTTGTTAGCCAAATATCGCCCTTGGATACGGATACCTTGTTTGATCGATATTTAGAGCATAAACAGTAGCCTAATGAATCAGTTAAATCATACTATCTAGCGATTCACGACAAGTTAATAAAATCACAACCCGATTTCAAAGTCGATTTTACTCAATTTAATAAATTGCTCCATCATCAATTAAAATGAGGTCTTTTGCCTGGAATTTCTAGCAAAGCTTACCAATGCACGCCTAAAGCCTCTCTTCAAGAATTTTTGCATAATGCAATTAGCGCCAAATATGCTAATAACCAGTTTGCTCTTAAGAAAGCGTTAACACCGTATGTGTTGGTAACAGCCGCCCCAATCAGAG